>CM058159.1:11719300-12231800 GCA_030254885.1 Vitis rotundifolia
TGGATGATATTTGCATAATTAACTACTATTTGTTTTCATGGGATGGAAAGAAATGGGATGTATAATTGCTATGAGCTTGAAACTTACATACTTTGCTCAAATTTCGACATCCTTTGCTTTTATTTTCAAGTTCCGTTATTTTTTATGTATTGTTTAATTCAAGATTTAACCATATTTTGTTACTCTTATAAAGACATTCAAATTTTTAGTAACTTTTAGCATTAGCTCAAATTTTGACATCCTTTGCTTTTATTTTCAAGTTCCGTTATTTTTTATGTATTGTTTAATTCAGGATTTAACCATATTCTATTACTCTTATGAAGATAAATTCAAATTTTTAGGAACTTTTAGCATTAAAATAATTTCACATTCAGATTTTAAAAAATAATTATAAGAAGAAAGAAAACAATAAATAATTGCAAAAACAATTCAAGGAAGCATTAAATTACAAAATTGTTTGGCATAGTATGGGAATTCTCAAATAATCTTTCAATTTGTTCGAAGCATTCATTTATTTATTATAATAATGATTGAAATATCAAACACAAAGTAATGTTTTCTTTTCTTTTGTAGGGCTCTAACACTTTTTCTTTGATTGTAATAATTGATAAATATATTATACAATTATTTGTTTTTAAAAAGGGAGGGATGACAGATATAATATGTGAAGTATTTCTAAAACTGCGATAGGGAATAAGCCATCTAATTAGGGTGCAATATTATTCATTTTAATTTATTTATTTTTATTATCATATTTTGAATTATTTTATGAAATTAAGGGAGATTAAATCATCGTGAGTTTCTTATTTTAATTTATATTTTTCATAATAAAGCATGAAATATTAAAAAAATAAATCACGAATTTCTTTAATTCCTTAGAAACAAGTAGATAAAAAAATTGAATAAATATTTTTAAATTTTAAAATCTAAAAAGGGATATTTTTTTCTCTTTTCATTCTTATCCAATTCATTATAAAAAAGTATTTTTGGTTTGTAAGCTTTTTTATTATTATTATTTTTTTATTCAATTCATTATAATTTATTTTTTTTTGTTTATTCAACAAAAATCATGAAGCTCCAACAAAAAATATAGAGAAATAAAAAAAATATAATTTATCATATATTACAAATACAAAATTTAAAGATAGCTATAGTAGAAAAATATATCTGAATACTACAACCCAATATATTACATAAATATTTAAGCTATCAAGAGTTCCTACCACACTAAATATTAAACAAACAAGAAATCCAAAAATAAGCACTAAAAAACAAGCCCATATAATTAAGATAAAAAAAAAGTACTCAAAACAATCTAACAATACCAACTCTCTTGTTAGCTTGGCTTTGACTATCTTCTCACACTCCTTTGAAATTCACTTTTCTTATTTCCTTTTCTTTTCTTGTTGACTTAGTTACACTTCCATTAGGATTATGTGATGTACATCAATCTACGTCTTCTCATTGGTAAACTATCTTCTAATTCTTTATCATTTGAATTGGAGTTTGACTTATCATCTTCCAAAAATCCATTAACAAAATTAGTTCAAATGACTCTATTAGCCCAATCATAATTTATAAATTTTCTTCCTAGGAAAACATACTCTTAAGCAAAACGTAATAGTTTGATTTGTTAATGACCATAGAAATTTACGAAAATAAACTTAATACTTTGATTTGTTAATGAATATAATATTTCTTAAAAATAATTTAAAACTCAATAATAGAATCAATCAACACCCAAAAAAATAATGGACCAAAATTGGTCTAATTGTTAGATTGTGAAGCTTAAATCAGTATTGTTGTGCTTCGCTCGAGATGTTGGGGGTCGAGCTGCTCAATCAGCTCGTGGAGGTCAAGCTCGTGCATGTGTGTGGTTTGATTAACACTATAACGATTTTTTTTTTCTATATGCAATTATACTTTTTTGAATTTAGTGACTAAATAAACATATTCCAAATAAAGCAAACCTTAATGGTTTATATTCTTAAATAGAGTTTAATCATTTTAAAAATAATTTAGACTTAAAAAATTGATCCAATTAGTACCATCAATCTTAAATTGAGATTACTTCAAAATACTTTGTTAATAATTGGATGGTAAATGTGTACATGTAGTAAAAAAACTTGTTTATTTACATATATTAAAAAGTGAAATTTTCTTTTCTAAAAAAAAACAAATCTTTTTAAATAAAATATTACTGATTATTACTATTTCAATGTATTGTTATTTATTTATTTATTTTTTTAAAAAAGTTATAATCTTATTTTACTAAAAAAATATTCATCTTTAGTTTATTTGTAATAAGAAAGCTTTTTTTTTTTTTTTTTTTTTTGTAATTTTCATCAAGGATTTAATTTAATTTAATAAAAATAAAAATTATATTTATAGATTTTTACAAAATTAAGATATAAATATTTTTATCAAAATGGCTTCTTTTCTTTTCTTTCCTTCTTTTTTTGAACTTGCCATAACACCCTCATTTTGACCCCAAATATATATATATATATGTTCTTTTCACTTAAAAACAAATTTTTGAAAACAGGTTTAAGAAAAACATGGCTTAAAAGCTCCCCTTTCTTCCTTCATTGTCTCCTGCAATCATATCTTAATTAGGCTTGTAGTGCTTAAGAAAACAGGTTTTAGGTGTTCTTAGTGCTTAAAGACCATCTGATCATATGGTTCACATTCTTAAGTAGAGAGTTCCACAAAACAAGTTTCTACACTTTTAGATGGCAATCCAATCAAACCCTTGTCTTTTGCTCTTCGCAATGAGATGGTGGCCATTAAAACCTACAGCCGTGAGAGCCCCTGCTCTTTTCTCTTGTCAAGAAGTTAACAACTTAACCAGCTGTTATTTAAGTAGTTAACAAGCTGGTTGTTGTATCTAATTAGAAAGTGGTTAATAACTGATTTTTAGATTCCTGTATATAAGAAATAGAGGACCTAATAGTGGGCAGTTTTGCTGTAGCTCAATTTCAGTTTTTCCATCTCTCTGGTTTTCTCTCAAACAGATGCTCTACACATCTTGTTCTTATCTTCATATCTCTGAGTTCTTTCTTGGTATCAGAGCCACAAACTAACATCTGCAAATCCTTTTCCATGGCATCAGAAGGATCAGCTTCTTCCACGGATCATCCTAACTCCAGTTTTGCTCATCAAACAATGCCATCATTGAATCAAGCATTCACGGTAAGACTCGATCAATCAAATTACTTACTGTGGCGAACTTAGATGCTGAACATCATCATTGCAAATGGTCTTTAAGAAATGATCCATGGCAAAATCCCTGCTCCTTCACGATTTCTTGGCGATTCAGAGAACATAAATCCAGAATATAGTATATGGTAACGTCAGAATCGCTTAGTAATGTGTTGGATCTATTCTTCTTTGACAGAAGGAGTGATGGCACAGATTATCGGCCTTGATACTACATCAGAAATCTGGACTGCTCTAGAGAAAATTTTCTCAACAGCTTCAAAGGCTCGTATCATGCAGCTTCGTTTCCAATTGCAGACAACAAAGAAAGGAGGATTGAGTATGATGAAATATCTACTCAAAATCAAGTCCATTGTAGATAACCTGCTGGCAATTGGAGAAAACATTACAGAGCAAGACCGAATTCTTTATTTACTTGCAGGACTCGGAGCAGAGTACAATTCGTTTGTCATTTCAGTTACCTCTGGGCATGAACCATTAAGCCTAGAAGAAATTCACAGCATGCTCTTGACTCATGAAAATCGATTGGAACAACAACACACAACAGAAGAAACAAATCTCCTGCAAGCAAATATTACAACAATGAACATTCAAGGACACAACAAAAAAAAAATCAAAAGTCTGGCCAATTCAAGACTCAAGGTAGAGGCAATCAGAATCAACAACAATTTAATCATCAGAACTTTGGTAGAGGTCGTGGGAGAGGCCACTATAACAACAATGGTGGAAATTTTGGACATGGTCCAGGAAGAGGTAGCTTTAACAACCATTCTTACTCATCTGGAAACTTCAATAATGTTTCTGGTGGTAGCAATGGAAAACCACAGTGCCAAGTATGTGGTAAATATGGTCACATTGCAATTAATTGCTATCATAGATTTGATCAGACTTATCAACCAACAATGAACAATCATCTTGCTGCAATGGTTGCAACTCCGTCCACTGTTGGAGATGAAAGCTGGTACATGGATACCGAAGCTACGCATCACCTAACTCCAAATCTCAACAATTTGAATTCACATACTCCATTTGTTGGTTCAGACAAAGTCATGGTTGGAAATGGTAATCGTTTAAATATCTCAAATATTGGACACTCCACTATTTCTTCAGCTTCTCGGTCTTTAAATCTAAAAAATATTTTACATGTTCCACAACTTACAACCAATCTGATAAGTGTGAATAGGTTGTGTACTGACAATAATGTTACTGTGGAATTCTTTACTAATGGATTTGTGGTGAAGGATCAAGCTTCAAAGAAGGCTCTTCTCCAAGGCAACCTTAACTATGGCTTATACAAACTGTCGTCTTCAGCACCTAGTAGAAGATATCAAGATCCTGATGGTAATAAACTTGCTGGAAGAACAAGCTTGACAACTAAGGTCCCATGTATGTCATCTACATTACAACTTCCCAATAAGGCAGATCTATGGCATTTCAAGTTAGGCCATCCTGCACGTAAAATAGTCAATAAAGTTCTGAGTGCTTATAGCTTGCCCCCAGAACATTGGACAGGTGTTTGTGAACCTTGTCAAATGGCAAAGAGCTATCGCCTACCTTTTACTTTGTCTGAATCCAGAGCATCTCAGCCTTTTGCTCTTGTACATTCTAATTTATGGGGTCCTACCCCTGTTGTTGGTACTAATGGTGCAAGATACTTTGTGCTCTTTGTGGATGATCATACAAGATTTTCTTAGTTGTATCTACTAGCTTCTAAAGATCAAGCTATCTCTGCCTTTTTGCAATTTAAAGTGACGATTGAGACTCAATTTGATACTAAAGTTAGAATGCTTCAAACTGATTGGGGAGGAGAGTTTCAAGCCTTTACTAATACTTTGTGTAAGTTTGGGATTCTGCATAGAGTATCTTGTCCATCCACTTTTCAGCAAAATGGCCGTGTGGAGAGAAAACATAGACATGTGGTTGAAGTAGGCCTTTCCTTGCTTGCTCATGCTTCTATTCCTCTTAAATATTGGCCTTTTGCCTTCCAATCTGCTTTATATTTGATTAATAGACTTCCTTCCTCTATGCTGAACTTTTCTTCTCCATATAAGACTCTTTACCATTGTCTACCAAATTATCCTTTTCTTCGTGTCTATGGTTGCACTTGTTATCCTTTTCTCCGCTCTTTTAATTGCCATAAATTTGCATATGGATCAGTTAAATGCACCTTTATTGGCTACAGCTCTAAGCATAAAGGATATCTCTGTTTAAACATGTCCAATGGAAAAATACATATATCACGACATGTTATTTTTGATGAACTAGATTTCCCATTTGCTAAGCCTTCTACAGTTCAGCCTCCTTGTCGTGTTTCCCCCTCTCATTGTGCCATTCCTTTAATAGTACCAATCACTCCAATATCTTCCCTCTTGCCTTCCTCATCCATTCCATCTTCAAAGTTGGTTCCGATCTCTGATACTAGTGTGTCAATTTCCTCTTCTGAGGTTGCACCTATTCCAACAGCGCAACCTTCTTCCTCTCATGTTCCTTCTCCTTGTCATGGGATGACAACGCGTGCCAAAAATGGCATCTTCAAACCTAAGATATTTCTATCTCCTACTGAGACTATTTTTCATCCACTTTGTGAACCGAATTCTTTCAAGGAAGTTGTTAAAGTTCCTGAATGGCAGCAAGCTATGCACCTTGAATTTGAAGCTCTTATGAGCAATAAAACATGGGTCCTGGTCCCTCCTCCACCTAATCAGAATATTATTGGATGTCGCTGGGTTTATAAATTGAAGTATAAACTTGATGGAACTGTTGAACGCTATAAGGCACGTTTAGTGGCGAAAGGATTTCATCAAACTCCCGATTTTGATTACTTTGAAACCTTCAGTCCCGTGGTTAAACCCACTACTATTCGTGTGGTTCTCTCTTTGGCATTAAGTAAAAACTGGTCTATTAGACAACTTGATGTTCATAATGCATTTCTTAATGGTGATTTATCTAAGCAAGTTTTATGACACAGCCCCCAGGCTTTGTGGATCCCTCTAAGCCCAACTTTGTTTGTAAACTTACCAAGGTATTGTATGGTTTGAAGCAATCTCCACGTGCTTGGTTCACCAAACTCAGCTCCGCCTTAGTTAAATGGGGTTTTTCCATGTCACAAGCAGATACATCAATATTTGTTTACTGTAACAATTTTGCCATGCTTGTTGTCTTGGTTTATGTTGATGATATTATTGTCAATGGCTCAAGTTCCTTGCTCATTGAACAACTTATATCCTCCTTAAACTCTTGCTTTGCTCTCAAGGATCTTGGTCCTCTCAACTTCTTTCTTGGAATAGAGGTGCTCAATTCTGGATCTTCTTTGCATTTAAGTCAAGCTAAATATATCTGTGATCTTCTTCAACGTGCCGGTTTGTCTGAATCAAAGTCCATGGCTTCCCCAATGGCTGCTGGTCTTGTTCTCTCCATAGCTGATGGTACCAGATTAGAAGATCCCACCTTGTACCGGAGTCTTGTGGGTGCCCTACAGTATTGCACAATTACTAGACCAGACATTGCTTATACTGTTAATAAGCTTTGCCAATTTATGCATGCTCCAACCTCTACTCATCTTCAAGCCGTGAAGCGTGTCCTTCGTTATCTCAAAGGTTCATTGTTTTATGGGCTTTCCTTCCAACCATCTTCCTCCCTTGATCTTATTGCCTATACAGATGTGGATTGGGCATCTTGCCCTGTTGATAGACGTAGCACCAGTGGCTACTGCATATGTTTTGGAGGCAATCTGGTCTCTTGGTTAGCCTCTAAACAAAAGGTGGTTTCTCGCTCTAGTACTGAATCCGAATATAGGGGCTTGGCTAACGCAGCAGCTAAACTCAGTTGGATCCAATCCCTGCTTAAAGAACTCTTTGTTCCCCTGTTTCAGCCTCCTGTTCTTTATTGTGATAATCTCAGCACTACTTATTTAGCTGCAAATCCTGTCCTTCATTCTCGGGCTAAACATGTGGAAATTGATTATCATTTTGTTCGTGAACGAGTCTTGCAAAAAACTCTTGATGTTCGATTTCTCCCATCTGAAGATCAAGTTGCTGATATCTTGACCAAAGCTCTTTCAACTCAACGTTTTCTTCATCTCCGAAGCAAGCTCACAGTCCTTTCTCGCCCTGTGTGCTTGAGGGGGGATGTCAAGAAGTTAACAACTTAACAAGCTGTTATTTAAGTAGTTAACAGGCTGGTTGTTGTAACTAATTAGAAAGTGGTTAATAACTGATTTTTAGATTCCTGTATATAAGAAACAGAGGACCTAAAAGTGGGCAGTTTTGCTGTAGCTCAATTTCAGTTTTTCCATCTCTCTGGTTTTCTCTCAAACAGATGCTCTGCACATCTCGTTCTTATCTTCATATCTCTGAGTTCTTTCTTCTCTGACCAAGTGGGCGTTGAACCAAGCTCTGCCAGTAGCTCTTAATGAATTGTCTGATGCTGGTGGTGAAATCAGTCTCTGACTAGGCCACATATAACTGCTGCATGGGAGGGCAGAGTAGTTCCTGACAGATACTTTAGGACTCCGTTGGAACCTGGAAGAACCTTCATGACTCATTGACCTCCATGACCATTGGACCAACCAAGATCTTCAACAGAACTTGCAACAACTTCTCGGTATCCTGAAACAATTCTGATATAAACACATCACCACCCTTTTCTTCAAATCCCACCGCAGGAATAGAGAGAGAGAGGAGAGCAGAAGCGGAGAGAGAAGGCCAACTGCAGCTGTATACCCACAGCCATGACAGTGGAGACCAAAATCTAAGAAAGAAGAGACCAGCTTTAGTGATCGCCACTTATGTTAATGAAAAAAAATCTTCTCATTACATCAGTCACCACAGCGACACCACTGGCATGAAGGCACTCCAGATCCATGATCATCATTGATGTCCTTCTTCCTCTTCATCATGGGTCATGGGTCTTGACGGTTAAAAAGCTATTTCTTTTGAAGGCAAGTTCTGATTTTTCAAAGACTTTTTAGGTTTAAATCTTGTCTATTGTTAATATGCTGTGAAAATGAAAAAAGGATTTCTTTTGGTAACTCGGATATTTTAACCGAGTCAACTCAGAATTTTTTGATCGAGTCAACCAAGTTTAAACTATTCCTGATGAGTTTGAATTTGAGATGGTATCAGGTATCGGACTCAGTGCAGAAAGGGTTGAAGCAGATACGACTCGGCTGATATTTTGAACCATGTCCTGAATCCCATTGGTGGCTGACCAAAAGCTCAGATTTTGATGATAAATGAATGGATGGATGGAACAAGGCATCTTTTAGTTGTCATACATCTGCAAAAGAAATGAATAAATGAAGCGGAAGAGGAAACCTTGCAGACTTTGAGCCCCTCACTGCATGCATAACCTTCTTAGTTTGCTAGGAGAGGCTGTGATGACATGGCATATGAATACAATCATGTCTTCTTTGTCTCCCAGAGGGCTCTCCGTCTGAGTTGGAATCATAGAAGTCACTAGGGCATGGGGTCATGACTTCAGATATCAGTAAGTGTTCTGGTATATCAGAATCCACATCATGAGATGGAAACTGTGTCCTGGTTTTCATTGCCACCAAATGCACTGGGAGTAAACGCTCCAACTGTTTCATTTTCCATTCTAGTTTATCCAAAGATGATATTTTCTGCAAGCTCCAATGTGAAAGTTTTCTACCTGCAAAAGTCAATTAAAGCCTCCATAGCAACTTCTTGCTGCTGGTATGAAGCACCATATCTGCTTTGAGCAAGTCACAGGATTACATATATAGGAAAAGAAAGCCTCAAGTTGTAGTTTAACTTCACTCTGCAAATGCTGTTACAGATTGAGAACAATACTACTAACCATAGAAAGAATTAGTGGACTCATTGACAAGCCAAACTGCATCAGATTACGAAATAGCTCATCCTGTGTCAGACTTATAGAAAGCCCACCCAATTCAATATCAGAATTGATCAAGCCCAGGGCAAAAAGTGGCAGATCTTCATCAAATGCTATAGCATTTGATCTGGTACCCATTCTCGTGTGCTAAACAACATTTAACAAAGATCACAAGAAGTGAAATATCTCCACCGTGCAGGGGATCTCATATGGTTCTGTCATGAGATGCAAATCACAAGGAGCAGCCTCCTTCCCATTACCAACACCAATTGTACTTTCATCCAACACACTAGCTACCAGACCAACAATAAATGTCTGCTCCACAGTCCCCATAATGGTCGTTTTCCGAGCATCATACATTGGAAACATCTCCCCAATTTTTAAGGTTCCATACTGATCAAACCAAGAAATTGCCATCTGGGGACTAATCTGAGAACGCTCAGCTCTAGAAGGAACTGAATTATTACCACTTGAGTAATTTTGAGAATCAATTTCTTCCAAACACAAACTTATCCTGGGGGAGGTATGCTTCCAGATAAAACTTGAGAAGGTGCATTTCATTTCTGATTATCCATTTGTTCGGATGAAAAGCTAAGTATCTTAGGATTTTCAGATGGAACTAAGGTACGATTAACTGATGCATCCCTGGCCACAGTATTATAGCCATGTACCGACTGCTGTCCTGTCATAGGAGTTCCCTGAGAGTCCAGATTGCAATCCGGTCCTTTAAATCTCTCCAAGCCCCTATTACCAGAATCAATCTCAGTACCCTTCATGGAATGCATCTGATGCAACAATGAAAATTCTGATTCGAACTATTATTAGGTTTCAAAGAAAGGCCAAAAGCCTCAATATCTCTTTGGGTGGCAGTAGTGTTTGAAGGAGATACACTCACCATAATCCAGTCAAGTCTTTCTGTGAAACAATGTCATCATCAAGAAACACTATCTTATCCAACTTGAGAGAAGCCTCAGGAAGATAGAGCCTCAAGTGGTTAGGCACTGAGAGATATTCTGGATTCTGGCCAGCACTGTCGTGTTGTTGGTGAGCTTGTTGGCATCTCATTTTGGGCAGAACAATAAGATCCCTCAGTTGATTTGAGATCCATATCAACTAACACACCAGAAGAATGGATATTACATGCTTGCTCCCGGATCACAATTGTCACTTTCTTGGTCTCCTCTTTCTCAGCTCTCATGGCAATACCTTGATTACCCTATGAATCTCCAGACTTGTCCTGTGCCTTCTCATTGATATTGGATCGTCACCAGTAGCATATCTGTTGCGGGTGAAATTCTTGGCTTCTTTCCAATGTTTTGTTTTGTTCCACTCTTTTGCCAGCAAATTGTAACACAGAAGCCAAGGCATCAAGCTCCTCAGGACTGATCTTTGCTTTATGAACTCAATTTCTGCTCTGTCAGCACTGATGAGTGTGTGAAATATGAGAATGTGTGGATCTCCTTCATATGTGCATTTGTATCCCGTGAATGCGAGCTCTGAACTTCATGAACTTCATAGCCATCCTCACATAAAGATTCTGATCACTTCCCACAATCTCACTCTGTAACTCTTCCCCACCAATATTGCTATTTGGACCACTTCCAACAGAACCATAACCAGTCGGATTTTAGTAAGATCCCTCACTTCCACCATACCCTCCGTATCCATAACTTTGATTTGCAATAGCTCCACTAGCACAGGACACCAGCCAAACGCAGACCGAGCACCTCAGGTGGAGATGCATAAACCCAAGCGCACCACAGACAGATTCCAGAAACAGAGAAGCATTAAACAAAGAGCATTAACGAAAACAGAGCAAGTTAAGTGAACCAAAAGGGCATTAAACGAAGCCTCTTTTCATGAGTTATCCACCGGCTTGCAAGGTGGTTGAGAGACCATGGGTTCATATAAGAATCAGGGATGTGAATTCTGAGATATCTCACATTGGAACTAAAACAAAGTCAATTTACTCTCCAGCAAAACCAAGAAGAATAGAAGATAAAACAATGACAACAAATCCAGTCATTCCAGAGATCAATAAAAGCTAAACATATGGCCTGATATCCACATCCAAAAGCAAGATGGAGAAGATAATGAACAAAAACAATGGTGAATACAGGCCTTACCTGAAAAACCTCCTCTCAAGCGAAGCTCGCTTGGCTTCGAGCTCTCCTTCTCCTCCCAAAACCAACAAAACCAATAGGCTCACCTCTCTTCCTCTTGTTCTTTCTTAGCTCCTCCCTTTTTTTTTCTCCCCTCTGCTTCTCTCTATCAATCCCAAAAAAGGACCCCCCAGCTTTCTTCTTCTATCCTCTCCATAACAGCCCACTAACAGAATGAGAAATCTCCCATTGAACGTCTCTCAATCTGCAGCCTTCCGAGAAAATTGACCTGCTCCCTCTAAAAGGTAGCAGAAAGTGGTCCCAAAAGTGGTGCAAAAGGCCAAAATAACCTTTAAACAGAGGAAATGGACGGCTAAGATGAGGACACGTGTCCTCATCCCAACCAAGCTCCCAAAACTCTCGTAAAAGAAAACACCGTTGGTGCCAAAACAAAAAAAACGAAGTCAAGTCTAAGGGGCCTCCCATCATCATGCTAGGACCCCAAATAACTCACTAATGGTCTCCAAAATATGGCTCAAAAAATCAATAATCAGCCAAATAGACAGAAACAACAATGAAGGATGAATAACTACATAAAAAGAGATCCTAAATATGTACTAAAAGGTATTATAAAATGAGAGGACTCGTGTTGTTAGAGAACAAAATAGAGGTTCTACATCCATTTTTACTTTTCTTAAAAAATTTTGAAAATCATATTAGCATTTTCAGAGTTTGCATTTTTAGTTTTTCAAAAAATGGAAACAATAACCAAATATGTTTTTTAGACTTAAATTTTGTTTTATTTACATATGAAAGCACAAAACAATCTCAAAATATATGAACTAAATTATAATAAAAAATTAATATTACCACCACAGGAATGAATATACTCTTGCTATTATTTTACTTATGATATTCTTTTCAAATTATTAGTATATTTGTGTAATTAGATACTTTTATTTGGATGATGTTTGTATAATTAACTACCATTTGTTTTCGTAGGATAGAAAGAAATGAGATGTATAATTGTTATAACCTAAAACTTACACACTTATCTTTGCTTAAATTTTTACATCATTTGTTTTTATTTTCAAATTTGATACTTTTTATGTATTGTTTAATTCATATTTAACCATATTTGTCACTTTTATAAACACAAATTCAAATTTTTAGTAACTTTTAACATTAAAATAATTTCACCTTCAGAATTTCAAAAATAAAAAAGAAAGAGAATAAATAATTGGAAAAACAATTCAAAGAAGCATTAAATTATCATCTTAGAATTATTTAGGATAATATGAGAATTCTAAAATAATATTTCAATTTGTTAGAAGTGATAACTAGAGCAATGATTAAAATATCAAATACTGTTGGGCTATGTTTGTCCAGCCCATGAGCCCATATATTAGGCTATTTTATATTTGGGTATTCCCTAAGCCCAAATATGGATATATAAATAGCATTAGGGTCTTGGTATTATTAGAGAGAGAAGGTCATTTGATTGAGAAAAGGAAAGAAGATCAGAGTTGTTTTTTTGGGCACTATTCTAGGGATCAAGGTTGAAGTTATAGGTTCCTTTCATCAACCTTTTGGGGAATTCCTATGGTATGTTTTCTCTCTGATTTCTTTCTGTTCATGTTTCCTAGGGTGATGGATTCCCACCTCAAGTATTGAGATATTTATATAAGTTCTCAAGGAGAAGAAATCTGAGGACTTAATTATTATATCCCCATTAATTGAAGTGGAATAAATTTTCTCTGTGGTTTTTTACCTCTATCCAAAGGGTTTTTCCACGTTATATTTGGTGTCCTCTTTTGTGGTTGAATGTTCTTGATTGTCATTTTTATTCTTGTTAAGTTGTTATTATTCTTGAGAGGTGGTTATTATTGTTGAGTGGTTGCTATTCTTTTGGAGGAATCTTTTAACCTTGGCAAGTTAATACTCTAGATCTCTCTTTTTATCTTCCCAACAAGTGGTATCAGAGTCTAGTTGAGGAACTTTTATTCTTGAAACGGATGGAGATAAAAGGGAACTTAACCTCCATGATACAACTTAACAATTTAAATTGGGCTATGTGGAAGTCCATGATGGAAGATTTTCTCACCATCAAAGATTTGTCAGATACTCTTGAAGGTGAAGAAGCTAAGCCCAAATATATTTCTGATTTGGAATGGAATAAGATGAACAAAAAGGCAATTGCCTATATTAGGCAATGGATTGACATGTCATCAAGTGGCAAATGAAACAAATGCCCATAATCTCTGGAAGAAATTGGTTGAACAAAAAACTACTGGGAATAAAATTTTCTTATTAAAAAAGTTGGTGAATATGAAGTTAAAGGAAGGAATACTAATGATAGATCACTTGACTGCTTTTCAGAGTATTGTTAATCAATTGGTTGCTATGAAAATGGTTATGGATGATGAGATGCAAGCATCTTTGTTGTTGTGTTCACTGCCAGATAGTTGGGAAACCTTTGTTGTGACTATTAGCAACTCTGTTTCGAATGTCACATTATTTATAGAGCTTGTGAAGGGAAATTTGTTCAATGAAGAGACAAGAAGGAAGGCTTATGACACTGAAATGCACAAGCCCTCATCATAGAAAGTAGAGGAAGAAACAAGGATAGATGACAAAAAGGTCATGACAAGTTTAAGGGAAGGTCCCAATCCAGAGGTAAAACCAAATGTTTCCATTGTGGAAAAGAGGGGCATATGAAAAGAAATTGTTGAATTTGGAAAAGGGAACAGAATAAGCAGAATCAGGAAAAAAAAGATGAAAAGAATACCATAGCCTCTATATCCAACAGTGATGAAGTTTTAGTGCTCTCAAATGGGTGTTTGCATGTAGATAAGCAAGGAGTTGAGTGGATTATAGACACTGTAGCCTCCTACCATGCTACTCCTCGCTTGGAGTTGTTTTTTTACTATAGAGTTGAAGACTTTGGCACAGTCAAGATGGGAAACTCTAGTCACTCCAAGATTGTAGGGATGGGTGATATTTGCTTTGAAACCAATATGGGGTGCAAGTTAACATTGAAATATGTAAGGCATGTTCCAGATTTACACCTTAATCTGATGTTAGGTTTTATCTTGGACAAGTAAGGTTATGAAAACCACTTTGGCAAAGGAAAATGGAAGCTCACTAAGGGCTCCTTGGTTGTTGCAAAAGGAGAAGCATGTTGCACTTTGTACAAGACCTAAGAGAAAGTTTGTAATGATGAGTTACATGCTATAGAGGATACTTTCTTGGAGTTATGGCATAAAAGGTTAGGGCATATGAGTGAGAAAGGATTGCAAGTTTTGGCAAGGAAGTCCTTAATCCCCTTGGCCAAAAATGAATCCTTGTCTTCTTGTGATCATTGTTTGGTTGGAAAACGACATAGGGTTTCTTTTAGTAGCAAATCTAAGAAGAAGTTAGAGAAGTTGGAGTTGGTATACTATGATATTTGTGGCCCCATGGATGTGGAAATTCTTAGAGGAAACAGGTACTTTGTCACTTTCATTGATGATGCTACTAGGAAGGTATGGATTTATTTGCTCAAATCAAAGGATCATATCTTTTAGTATTTTCTACAATTTCATGCCATGGTTGAGAGAGAGACTATAAGGAAATTGAAGTGTCTTAGGTCTAATAATGGAGGTTAGTATACCTCAAGGGAGTTTGAAACTTACTGCATTAAGAATGGTATAAGGCATGAGAAAACAGTCCCTAACACTCCACAACATAATGGTGTGGCTGAAAGGATGAATCGCACCATCATTGAGAGGGTTAGGTGTATGTTGAAGACTACAAGGTTGCTTAAGGTGTTTTGGGGTGAAGCTGCTCAGACTACCTACTATTTGATAAACAAATCTCCATCAAGTCCATTGAACTTTGAGGTTCCAGAGAACGCATGGACAAGAAAAGATGTTTCCTATTCCCACTTGAGGGTCTTTGGATGTAAAAATTTTGTGCATGTTCCCAAAGAATAGAGATCCAAACTTGATGATAAGGCAGTTCCACATGTCTTTGTTGGGTATGGTGATGAAGTTTTTGCATTCAGATTGTGGGATCCAACTAAGAAGATATTGGTGAGAAGTAGAGATGTTGTCTTCCAAGAGAATTAAACCTTGGGAGATTTTGAAAAAGCTAATCAATCTAAAGGTACAAGTGATGACTTCATTGAGTTGGTGCCTATTCCTCTATCATTAGAGCAACCCAAAAACGAAGAGGAGGAAATTGATGAGCTACCAAGAGATGATAGTGCAAGTGACATACCTGCACAAGAGCTAGTTAAGCATGAAGAGCAGGGGAGCAGGAGGATTTGATACCTTAGGCTAGGAGGTCTACTAGAGAGCATCGTTCCTCTATTAGATATCCCTCTTCTAAGTACATGTTAGTAATTGATGAGGGGGAGCCATAGAGTTTTCAAGAAATTATGCAAGATGAGATGGATTCCTTACAAAAAAAAAATGAAAACTATGAGTTGGTACAACTTCTTAAAGGAAGATAATCATTAAAAAAAAAAAAGGGTGTTCAAGTGGTTGAGAGATATGGTTGAAGAAAATGCAACTAAGTTGAAGAAGATTCACATAAACAAGAATGCCTCAAACATGTTGACAAAGGTTGTTCCTAAGCAGAAGCTTCAGTTGTGCATTGGGACAATAGGTTTGAACTCCATGTGATGGAGTTATAGATTGTCATTCCTCCTTCATGTGCTGGAGGGGGAGATTGTTGGGCTATGTTTGTCCAACCTATGAGCCTATATATTAGGCTATTTTATATTTGGGTATTCCTTAAGCCCAAATATGGATATATGAATAGCATTAGGGCTTTGGTATTATTAGAGAGAGAAGGGCATTTGATTGAAAAAAGGAAAGAAGATCAGGGTTGTTTTTCTGGGCATTGTTCTAAGGCTCAAGGTTGAAGTTACAGGTTCCTTTCATCAACCTTTTGGGGAATTCCTGTGGTATGTTTTCTCCTTAATTTCTTTTTATTCATGTTTCCTATGGTGATGGATTCCCACCTCAAGTATTGAGATATTTATATAAGTTCATTAGGAGAAGAAACATGGGGACTTAAATATTGTATCCCCATTTATTGAAGTAGAATAAATTTTCTCCGTGGTTTTTTACCTCTATTCAGAGGTTTTTCCACATTATATTTGGTGTCCTCTTTTATGGTTGAATGTTCTTAATTGTCATTCTTGATTCTTGTTAAATTGTTATTATTCTTGAGAGGTGGTTATTATTGTTGAGTGGTTGTTATTTTTGTGGAGGAATCTTTTAACCTTGGTAAGTTAATACTTTAGATCTCTCCCTTTATCTTCCCAACAAATACAAAGTCATGTTTTGTTTTTCTTTTGTAAGGCACTAACACTTTTTGTTTGATCATAATAATTGATAAATGTGTTACATAATAATTATAATTTATTACAACATATTAGCTATAGTCCATTTTGGCATGTGAGAGAGACCAGGCTTAATTTTAAGGACCCTTACGTTTCCTTACGCCAGTACCCAGAGTCTTGTAATAGCATAAAGTCTCTTGATATGATTATTTTGAGCTTTATCAAATAGAAAACTAAAATAAAAGCATCAACTAAAAAAATGCCAAGATCTTCAAATCGTGTTTCACTATGATAATTGTACAACATATTAATCCAACTATTAAAATAAAAATATATATTTGAATAATGTAGAAATAATTGCAACACATACGGAATAATAAATAATTTGGAGTTGAGAGAAAGTTGATTTATTTTTTAAAAGAGGGTGGCAATATTTCTAAAACTGTGATTTGAAATAAGCCATTTAATTAGGGTGTGATATTATTCATTTTAATTTATATGAATTTATTTACTTTTATTTTCATTCTTTAAAAATTAATATGAAATATATCAATTTTCTTAAAAAAAAATAAAATAAATGTAGAACACATTTTGAATTTCTTTTATGAAATTAAGGGTATTATAACATTTTTCTTAACATATTTTTTTATTTTCATTCATATTTTTAATGAAAAACATGAAATATATGTATAAAAAATCATGAATTTCTTTAATTCCTTAGGAAACCTTAGGAAACCAGTATATATAAAAAAATTAATAAATATTTTTAAGATTTAAAATTTAAAAAGGGATATTTTTTTTTTTCTTTTGGTTCTTATTCAATTCATTACAATATATATATATATATATATATATATATATATATATATATATATATATATAGTTTTGGTTTGTATGCTAAATTTTTTTCTTTATTCAACAATTGTATTATAAAAAGTTTTAAAAAAATATTATTGAAAATAAAGAAATTAAATTGTTTAAAAATAATGGATATGATATGTTTTGCAGTAACCAAATTTCTACACCATTTTAAAAGAAGGATATGAGTTGTTTTATCCTCCTATCTGGGAAGAGTTTTATATTTTTCTTATTTAAGAGAATACATTTTGCAAAACTAATTTTTCTATTTGAGGAAATATATCTTGTTGCACATATTTTATTGGGAAAATGGAAGTTTTCTCCACTCTTCTAGTAAGTCCCAAAATATCTTACTTTTCTCCCCTCTTTAATCTCCACTTTAAACCATGTATCTTTTTATTCTACTAAGTGTTTTTTACTTTTTCTTACATTTTTTTTTAATTTATTTCCATTCTTATTTTTTATTGAATATGAATGAATTCAATAATTTCAACTATTGTATTATGATGCACTTAGGAATATAATATTGGAATGATTATTTATTTCCATTTTAATATTAAGTAAGAATGGAAAAAAGAAATAAATTAACATTAATATCGGTATAAAATTAATATTTTTTTTTCATTTTAAAAATTATTAGGTTATACATAGTTAAAAATTGTTTTTAATTTTGTTTAAAAATAACATATTTGAGAGGTTTTTTTTCTTTTTTTTTCTTTTTTTTGCTAAATAATAAAATCTTGTTTGGTGTGATTTAAGAATAATGTTCAATTTTTTAAAATAAAAAAAATTATTTTAAAAAATTTACATCACTGTTTGGGTTTTTTTTTTCCCTTCTTTTGAGTTATTTTCCCCGAGGTACAATATTCCACTAAGACGAACACAGAAATAAACTTTCATATAGCATAAAAATCAAAATCACACCATTACCATCAGCAGCCTCAAACCAAGAAATATGATCAACTTCATCTTCCCAAACTTCCACAATGGTTCCTATTTTCATATCCAAAACAGCTCTTTTCAACATTTTCCTTTCTTCTCACATTAACAAAATTCTAGAGCATGATTTGGCCAAGTTTGATTTTAGTGCAAAATTTTGATTTCTACAAAATTTTAATGGCTTTATTTTTTTCAATTTTGTTTCGTTCCACTTATATGTTTGTTGATATTATTATTATTATTGTTATTATTCTTATAGAAAGTGACTACCATATAGTTTATCTACAAATTCTATTAAGATGATCCACTGTAATCTTCAAATCCGAAGTCTATATATAACATCTTTAGAAATATTTAACATCCAAATCATTTTCTCTACATTGTAAATACTTTTCTTAACCAAACAATTTATTATTTTATTTGTGTCACTATAAATATAATAATATTTATAAATATTTAAGTTATAAGTTAACTTTCAAATATTTTTTATTAAAAACCTTATAAAACTAGGATTGTTATCTTTTTTTGTCTTATTATAGGAATCTATATATTACTAGCTTTGAATCATCTTTAATCTCCAGAATGAGGAATCCATTATTTCAAGCAATTAGCAAGCCATTTCTTCAAAAAGGTCCAAAGGCTAAGGTCCATCTCCTCAATAAGATCAACACTCTTAACCAAAGACTCATACCTACCCAATCTCTCATCCTTGGGGAAAATAAAATATATATTTAAAGTCAATAAATTATGGTTCTTCAACTTTTTTTATTTTATTTATTTAACTCTTCTACATAAAGATTAAATAATTTAAAAATATACAAATTTCTTAATAATTTTAATTATATTTGACTTTCTTTCATATTTTCCATAATTAAACCAAACATAAGAAAATCATTTTTGTTAACAATTTTTTCCCTAGCACTTTCCAAGAATCAAACATAAGCAAGAAGAAAAAATGTTCTTTCTTGACATTCCAGCTTCCAAGACAGATAAGAAACCTCACTATTAGCCAAAAAAAAAACCCTTATCAATTTAATCATCACTTGCCACAAAGGGTAAATTGAGTTGATGCCTAAAACTATATAAAATAAAAAATAAAAAAAATAAACAAAAGTATCGACCATTTTTATTAAGGAAATAAAGATAAATGTCATGAATTGTAAGACAAAAGTCTTTAAACTCCAACAAATAATATAGAGAAATAGCAAAAATATAATTCTACAAATATTACAAATACAATCAAGATTTCAAGATAGTTATAGTAGACAAATATATCTAAACATTACAACTGAATATATTACAAAAATATTATAGTTATCAAAAGCTATCCCATATAATTAAGATTAAAAAAAGGTATTCAAAACAATCTCTCAATACCGACTGATCTATATAGTTAACTTGGCTTTGATTATCTTCTCATACTTTGCTGAAGTTACACAACTTTTATTAACTTTAGTTGCTCTACGTTGTAAAATGCTTCCCAAGGCTTCACCTATATTAATTTCATGTTATGTCTACTTCAACTAAGGTAACATTTGCATATGTTAGATCAAGTTTTCATTGTTCTTCTAATTGATATTTAGTAATTTTTTTGGTTGACAAACATACATTAGGATTATGTGATGTACATCAATCTACCCGGAGTTAAAGGTTTACTTGTCCTTGGTGAACTCTCTTCTAATTTCTCATCTTCCAAATTGGATTCCGATTTATCGTCTTCCAAAAATTCATCAAACAAAACTAACCAAATGACTCTATTGTTCCTCCTCTACACATAGTTATAATTTATAAAATTTTCTTACTAAGAAAATATACTCCAAATTAACAAAAACTTTATAATTTAATTTGTTAATGAGTATAGAAAATTTTAAAAATAAAGCATAATACTTTGATTCGTTAATGAATATAGTATTTAAAAAAATAATTTAAAACTAAAAAATAGAATCAATCGACACCCAAAAAATAATGGACCAAAACTGGTCTATAATGACTTTTATTTATTTATTTATTTTTATACACAACTATAATTTTAGGAATTAGTGACTAAGTAAATGGATTCCAAATAAAGTAGCCTTAATGGCTTAGATTCTTAAATAAAGTCAAATCATTTTTAAAAATAATTTAAAATTAAAAAATTAATTCAATTAGTACCATAAATTCTTAAACGGGATTGCTTCAAAATACTTTGTTGATAATTGGATAGTAAATGTGTACATATCATAAGAAAATTTAAATATTTTATTTCTTTTTTTTAAAATTCATTTTAAATAAAATATTACTAATTATTACTATTTCAATGTATTATTATTTATTTTTAACAATAAAGTTATATTCTTATTTTACTAAAAAAAAAATATTCATCTTTAGTTTATTTGTAATAACAAAACTTTTTTTTCATTAAGAATTCAATTCAATTTAATTTAAAAATAATATAAATTATATTTATATATTTTTTAACAAAATTAAGATTAAAATTATTTCTAAAATCAATATATTTAATCAAAATGTTTTTTTTTTTTCCTAAAACAACTTGCCATAACACCCTCATTTCCCCCCCCCCCCCCCCCCCCCCCCCCCCCAAAAAAAAAAGGAATAAAGGAAAAACTTGTTTTTGTTCTTTTAACCTCAAAACAAATTTTTGAAAACAAGTTAAAAAAATAAAATAAAACAGGCTTTGCAAGCTTGCTTTTTCTTCTTCAATGTCTCCTCTAATCATATCTTCACAACCTTTTTTTTCTTTTTTCTTTTCTCAAATCTTTAATATATGACAGCATTAACTATTTTGTTGTCCACAAAGATGAAAGTTTATGAAATATAACATTATTTGTTTAAAGAATAACAACACTAATTGTATATCATGACAACTCTGTCTCTCTTACTTGGGTGGTATGAGGAAGAAGAAAATATAGTGGGTTTTAGATGTACTTATCCCTATTTAGTATTTGCTTGGTATGGGTTTTTTGGGCTCATTTAATTAGGCTTATTGAAGTTGTATTAATGTGCTCTTCTAGAGCTTAATTTTGGGCTTATTTTGCATGTCATTTTGTAGTGAATTATTTTGGCTTATTTTGAGCTTTCTTCTTTGTTTATTATGACATGATTTTAACATGAGTTGAATATTTTGGTGTATATTTTGTTGCAACATTGTCGGTATGTTATCCTATATATATCTTTTAGATTATGATTGTATTGATGATATTTGTTGAGTTATATTTATGTGATTTCTCTATGGTTTTTTGTTGAAGTCCGTAAATATTTCCTCTACAGAAATCACTATAATCCCCTATTTGTCCCACTATGATGCCCTATTTGCCCCATGTTTATTCTATTGAGATTTGTCAAAATCGAAATTTGGAGTATATATAATATTGAACTAAATATTAAGATATATCAAGGTAAAATATAATGAACCAAGTCTCCCTTCTTACAAATAGAGGATCCCCCTACTTCTAAAGCGTATGTATTGAACATCATCCATATTTTCCAATAGCCACAAAGGCTTTATAGCTCTAAAATCATAGCTCAAAGGGTAACTTTGTCTAATTTTCTTTAATGTAACTTAAAAATCAAAGAGTGATCTAATTAAAATATAGCATATGCAATTATACTTTTACCAATTTAGACTAAATACATGGATTCCAAATAAAGCAAGCCTTAATGGAATTTTTGAAAATAAACTTAATGCTTTGATTTGTTAATAAATATAGTATTTCTTTAAAATAATTTTAAACTCAAAAATAGAATCAATTAACACCCAAAAAATAATGGTCCAAAATTGGTCTATAGTGATTTTTTTTATATATATACAATTATACTTTTATGAATTTAGTAACTAAATAAATGGATTTCAAATAAACCAAACCTTAATGTTATAAATCCTTAAATAGAGTTTAATCATTTTTTTAAATAATTTAGACTTCAAAAATTGATCCAATTGCACCATAAATTCTTAAACTGAGATTGCTTTAGAATACTTTGTTAATAATTGGATAGTAAATGTGTACATGTAGTAAAAAAAACATTGTTTATTTACATATTTTAAAATTTGAAATTTTCTTTTCTTTTTCTTTTTAATTTGTTTTAAATAAAATATTACTAATTATTACTATTTCATTGTAATTATTTATTTTTAATAAAAAAGTTATATTCTTATTTTCCTAAAAGATATTCATCTTTAGTTTATTTGTAATAACAAAATTATTTTTTTTTCATCAAGGATTCAATTTAATTTAATAGAAATAAAAATTATATTTATAGATTTTTACAAAATTAAGATAAAAATATTTTTAAAATAAATATTTTTTTTATCAAAATGGATTTTATTTATTTTTTTCTAAAACAACTTGCCATAACACCCTCATTTTGACCAAAAAGAAAAAGAAAGAAAAAAAAAACTATTGATGTTCTTTTCACTCAAAAACAAATTTTTGAAAACAAGTAAGAAAAACAATTTTTTGAAAACAAGTTTAAGAAAAACATGGCTTAAAAGGCTCCCCTTTCTTTCGTCATTGTCTAAGGTTGTGTTTGTTTTTTGGCTTAATAGAAAAAGTCAAATATTTTAGCTTTTTCTATTCAGCCAAAAGTGACCTATTGACATCATCCAACATAACTAAACTGAACTTATTGATAACAAGTTCAGTCTAGTTATGATGGATGATGTCAATGGGTCACTTTTGGCTGAATAGAAAAAGCTAAAATATTTGGCTTTTTCTATTCAGCCAAAAAACAAACACCACCTAAGACAATCATATCTTAATTAGGCTTATAGTGCGTAAGAAAGTAGGTTTTAGTGTTCTTAGTACTTGTATATAAGTCACTGTTTGGTATTTGCTTGGTATGAGTTTTTTGGGTTCATTTAATTAGGTTTTTTGAAGTTGTATTAATGTGTCCTTCTCGAGCTTAATTTTAGGCCTATTTTGCATGCCATTTTATAGTGGATTATTTTGGTTTATTTTGGCTTTTTTGTTTGTTTAATACTGTAAAGTATAACATGATCTTTTTATAAGTTGAATAGAGGGATTTTGAAAAAAAGATATAGTAATTTAAAAAAATATTTATTAAAGTGTGGCACTTTTGAAACAATTTTCAAATTTCCAATGTTTTCAAAAAAATCTAATTGAAAGTTATCTTTGGAAGAGACCACTTCAATTAAATTTTAAAAAGATTACTTCCTTATTTAAACTGAAGTATCTTTTGATTTAAATTGAAGTATCTTTTCAAAAGATAACTTTTAATTTGATATTAGAAAAGTGTCACTAATTTTGAAATACGTACAAAAGTGTCATATTTTTAATAAATATTTTTTTAAATTACTATATATATATATATATATATATATATATATATATCAAAAATCCAATATTTTGGTGTATATTTTGTAGCAATATTAATATAGGCATGCTATCCTATATGTCTTTACATCACTATTGTATTTATGATATTTGTTGAGTTATATTTATGTAATTTACTAATCTCTCTATAGTTTTTTTTGTTGAATATTTCCTCTACATAAATCACTATAATGTCCAATTCTCCTCCCCCCCTTTTTTTAATTATGGTTTGTCGAAATCAAAATTTTTGAATATATTGAACTAAATTATTAAGATATATGAAAGTAAAATAATTAACTTAGAAATTCTAATATATACCAAAAAGTAAATAATTTGGATGGTTAAAGTTGATTCACCATAGGATTGTATTAACAAAAATATTTAAGTGTTTTTCAATATAAGAAAAAGGATAAAACATCTTTGACCTTTCTTATCTTGATTTTTTAGCGGTTTTTCCTCTTTAATCAAAACTACTTAGGTCTTCTAGGACAACAATCCTCTAAACCAATGGGTCTGCTTGGTTCTTATAAATGAAGTACAATTACATATATAGATTTTTTGTTCCTTTAAACTTTAGTTTGAATAAAATTAGTTTTAATTACTTCATTTTTGAAATTGTATTTAATATATTACTAAAAATATAAAAAACATCATTTCTTTATATATTTTGTAAAATAATTAAATTTAAAAAGGGAAAAGTATGTTATGGCCATCCATTTCAAAATAATAAGAATTTCATAACCCAATTTTCCAAATTCAAGGTAAGTATGCTTATCTAAAAATTATTAGGTTTTTATGGGCTTTCTGCTGATTGGGTTTTTTATACCCAATATGCCTTACAATCTACCACTGAAGCACCCCACATGGCTAAAAAAAAAAGAAGAAGAAGAAAGAGGAGGAAGAAACAAAAGTGTGTTATCCTCTCTCTTGAGTCTCCACATTCTGCAACACCGAATCCAGATGAAAATTAATTCTCCAGCCATGAAAGCCGTAGTGATCACCACTCCAGGCGATCCCCAAGTTCTCTAAGTGCAAGAAGTCGAAAACCCTGAAATTGGAGATGATGAAGTTCTAATTAGAGTGGAGGCCGCTGCCATTAATCGAGCAGATACGCTTCAGAGGAAGGGCTTGCACCCTCCCCCAAAGGCGGCAGTCCCTACCCCAGTCTCGAATGTTCTAGAATCACAACATTCTGGTATCAGAGCCAGAAACAAAGCAGCAGCTTTTGTAATTTGCAGCAGCAAGAGAGATGACAACTGAAGGGAATTTTGTGCAACCTGCTATTCCTCGATTTGATGGTCATTACGATCATTGGAGCATGTTGATGGAAAAAATTTTAAGATCTAAGGAGTACTGGAGTCTTGTGGAGACTGGTTATGTTGAGCCAGAAAGCGGAGCTGTATTGATAGAGGTGCAACAGAAGAAGCTTGATGAGATGAAGCTGAAAGACTTGAAGGTGAAAAATTATTTGTTTCAAGCTATCGATCGAAAGATTCTAGAAACCATCCTACAGAAGAACACATCCAAACAGATATGGGATTCCATGAAGAAGTATGAGGGCAATGAAAGGGTGAAACGATCCATTCTTCAAGCTCTTCGAAAGAGTTTGAAACTCTTAAGATGAAATCTGGTGAAGGTGTCTCTGACTATTTCTCAAGAGTGATGTCTATTGCCAATAAGATGAGAGTTCATGGTTAACAAATGAGAGATGTTACAATAGTAGAAAAAATACTTCGATCATTGAGTGACAAATTCAATTATATTGTTTGCTCAATTGAAGAGTCAAAGGAGATTGATCTCCTATCAATTGATGAACTTCAAAGTTCCTTAAATGTTCACGAGCAGTAGTTCTATAGGCACAAAGGAGAAGAGCAGGCACTCAAGGTAATTCATGAAGAAAGTGTAGGAGGAAGAGGTCGTGGTCGCGGATCCTCTCGAGGAAGAGGCAAAGGTAAAGGACGCCAATCCTTCAACAAAGATACTGTAGAATGCTACAAGTGTCACAAGCTTGGACACTTTCAATATGAGTGCCTAAGTTGGGACAATGAGGCTAATTTTGCTGAGCTTGGAGAAGAAGAAGCGATGTTGTTAATGTCCTATGTCAAGATAAATGAAGCAAAAAAGGAAGATGTTTGGTTTTTAGATTCTGGTTGCCGTAATCATATGTGTGGAGATAAAACTCTCTTCTGCGACTTCAATGACCGCTTCAGGCAGATGGTGAAGCTGGGAAACAACTCAAAAATGACAGTGATGGGTAAGGGTAATGTAAGGCTGAAAGTGAATGGTTTCAATCATGTAGTCACCGAGGTTTTTTATGTGCCTGAATTGAAGAACAATTTACTGAGCATTGAGCAGCTACAGGAGAAAGGTTTAGCGATTCTTATTCAACATAGCAAATGTAAAATCTATCATCCTAAGAAGGGCTTGATCATTCAAGCAGAGATGTCTGCCAATAGAATGTTTATTTTGTTGGCTGCGCCACAACCAAAGAAACCAGCTTGCTTTCACACAACTACAGAAGACTTATCACATCTCTGGCATTGCCGATATGGACACTTGAGTCACAAAGGATTGAGGACTCTTCAAAACAATAAGATGGTGAATAGACTACCACAATTCAAAGCTTCAAAAACTGTATGCACTGATTGCATGGTTGGAACGCAGCATAGAAATCCAATTCCAAAGAAGAGCACTTAGAGAGCTTCTTCGAAACTTCAGCTCATTCATGCTGACATATGTGGCCCTTTCACACCGATCTCAAACAGCAAAAAGAGGTATCTAATTAGCTTCATTGATGATTTTAGTCGAAAGGCATGGATTAACTTCTTGGTTGAAAAATCTGAAGCTTTAGTTATCTTCAAACAATATAAAAGTTGTGTTGAGAAAGAAATAGGTTCCTATATTAAGTGTTTGCGTACTGATCGAGGGGTGAGTTCACTTCACAAGACTTTAATGAATTTTGTAAAGAAAATGGCATCAAGAGGCAGTTGAGAGCAGCTTACACTCCGCAATAGAACGGAGTTGCAGAGAGGAAGAATCGGACCATCATGAACATGGTTCGAAGTATGCTTTCAGAGAAGAAGCTTCCAAAGACTTTTTAGCCATAAGCTGTGAATTGGACAATGCATATTCTAAACCGAAGTCCTACTCTAGCAGTGAAGAACATGACGCCGGAGGAAGCTTGGAGTGGAGTCAAGCCTTCAGTTGAACATTTTCGAGTGTTTAGTTGTATCTCACATGTTCATGTACCTGATATCAAGAGAACCAAGTTGGAAGATAAAAGTTTTACTTGTGTATTGTTGGGAGTTAGTGAAGAGTCTAAAGCTTATAGGCTTTATGATCCAATAGCCAAGGAGATTGTAATAAGCAAGGATGTAGTTTTCGAAGAGGACAAGTCTTGAGATTGGGATAAGAGCTATAAAGAACAAGTGGTAGCTATGTTGGAATGGGGAGATAATGAAGAAAATGTTGCTGCAAATAATGAAGGTGAGGCCGAGAGTGAAAATGGAAGTAGTGCAGAAAAGGTTGGGGCTGTTTCTCCAAATCTGGTAGATGAAGAGAGTTCACCTAGTTCCAATGAAGGGAGAGTTAGAAGGCCACCAGTTTAGATAAGAGATTGTGAAACGGGTGAGGGTTTTTCTGAAGAAGAAGATGAGACTAATCTAGCATTGTTTGCATCTAGAGATCCTTTTTATTTTGAAGAAGCTGTGAAAAGTGCAAAGTGGAGAGCTGCTATGGATTCTGAAATAAAATCCATAGAAAAGAATGATACTTGGGTGCTAACTGACTTACCTGTAGGTGCAAAGAAGATTGGTGTCAAGTGGATTTACAAAACAAAGCTTAATGAGCATGGAGAGGTAGACAAGTACAAGGCACGCCTTATAGCAAAAGGCTATACGCAACAACATGGGGTTGATTATACAGAGGTTTTTACACCGGTGGCAAGGATGGATACAGTTCGAATGATTATTGCTCTTGCAGCTCAAAGGAATTGGACAATTTACCAACTAGATGTGAAATCAGCCTTTCTCCATGGAGAGCTAAGTGAAGAGGTGTTTGTTGAGCAACCAAGAGGCTATGAGCAAAAGGAAAATCCGCACAAGGTGTACAAACTGAAGAAAGCTTTATATGGACTCAAACAAGCTCCACGAGCTTGGTTTAGTCATATAGAAGCACACTTTGTGAATGAAAGCTTTGAGAGGTGCCATAGTGAGCATACCTTGTTCGTCAAAACAAGAAAAGGTGGTAAAATTTTAATTTTGAGTTTGTTTGTTGATGACCTTATTTTTACTGGAAATGATGAATCAATGTTTTATGAGTTCAAGAGCTCTATGATACGTGAGTTCGATATGACTGATTTGGGAAAGATGAGGTATTTTCTTGGAGTTGAAGTGTTGTAGAAGACTGATGGCATTTACATCAGTCAAAAGAAATATGCCTTAAATGTGTTGAAAAGATTTGGGATGGAGGAGAGCAATTTTGTCCATAGTCCGATTGTTACAGGTTTTAAAGTCTTCAAAGACGAAAATGGAGTCAAGGTTGATACAACATTCTTCAAGCAAATGGTAGGGAGTCTCATGTATCTAACAGCAACTTGACTTGACTTGATGTTTATAGTGAGTTTAATTAGTAGATACATGGGGCAGCCAACTGAGCTTCACTTACAGACTGCAAAGAGGGTGTTAAGATATTTGAGAGGCACAACAAATCTTGGGATCTTCTACAAGAAGGGAGGGAATGATAAATTGGTTGCCTTTACTGATAGTGACTATGCTAGTGATTTGGAGGATAGGAAAAGCACATTGGGGTATGTATTCATGTTGAGTTCTGGAGCTGTGTCTTGGTCCTCTAGAAAGCAGCCTGTTGTTTCACTCTCCACAACTGAAGTTGAATTCATAGCCACAGCATCCTGTGCATGTCAAGCTGTTTGGATGAGGAGAATCTTGGAGAAGCTCAGTAATACAAGGTAATTGTACTATTGTGTTTTGTGAAAATAGTTCAACAATTAAATTATCAAAGAATCCAGTGATGCATGGACGAAGCAAACACATAGATGTTCGCTTTCATTTTCTGTGTGATCTTACTAAAGAAGGAGTAATGGAATTAGTTCATTGTGGTACACAAGATCAGATTGCAAACGTGATGACTAAGCCTCTCAATCTTGACATGTTTCTGAAGCTGAGAGAGTTGATGGGTGTTCGTGAAGTTCCAGATGTAAACTAATTGCTGTTAGCAGTTAGTTTAAGGGAGGGTGTCAAGATTTAAGTTTTCTGATTGTTTAGCTTTTTTTTTGTTTTAATAATCCCTATTAAACAGGGTAGTTTCTAGCTTTGACTTATTCTCTACTCTTTACCATGTTATTTGTTAGTGTAAAACGTGGGTTGTTTTTCCTATCAATTAGTTATTATAAGGCTATTTTATCAGCCAAGGTTGTTGATCAATAGAAGTGGATTTTTCCCAGTTTTGTTCCATTCAGTTTTGATTCACAACAATTTTTTTGTACAAGTTTGTGTTAAGGAGTCTTTGTTGAGAATTTTGGGGAAATTTATGATAAGTTTGTGATTTTATGATTAATTTTGTGTATCAAAATAGGTTAAATTATTGAGCTTATTGGTTTTTCAAATTTATGGTTGTAAGAAAATTGGTCAGTGTAAGGTTATGGGTTCATTACCAATTTGCTTACTAAAAATTTTTTCAAATATTTTGGGCCAGTTTGGTAGCAGAAATAAGAACTGTGTTTTGTTTTCCTAAACAGAAATGGATGCAGAAAATATGTTTGGTGGCCTACTTTCAGAACTTGTTTCCGAAAATATTTCCTGAAAATGAATTATTTCAGAACTTGCACTTTTATCAATTTAAAAGGTTCTGAAATAGACATGTTCATGGTCTTCTTTTTTAAAATGAAAGCTTTTATGAAAAAACCATTTTCCCTTCTACTATACAAACAGGCTCTATATTGTAACCGATTGATTGGCCATCTCCTTTGTCATGTTTTGTGAATCATGGCAACACTGGAATCCACTCCATTACTATCTGTTAGTGATTAGGAGAGAAAGCGCCGATTTTAATGCTATCCTTTTTGTGATTTTGCTTCCTCCTGAGTACAAGTTCATAATATACATGGTACATGGTGAATCTGTATGAAGGTTTTTGATATACAGGTGTGTGCTCTTCTTTCTGGTGGAGGAGATGATGAAAAAGTGGTTGTTTCAGCTGGGCAAGTTCTTTCTGTCCCATTCGATGTTTCTCTGAAGGATACTGCTGGTATTCCTGAGGTTGCATGTACTGTTTGGTCAACTGTTTTAATGATGAGCCGACTGTCTGCAGGAGAAACATTCCTGGTGAATTTTCAGTCTTTTTTATTTTCTGGTGCCTGATATATTTACCAGTACATAACTTAGCCTAATGGGTTTGTGCATATTCTAAGGCTATGTTTGGTTCCGAAAAATGCAAGAGAAAGAAAATTGGGAGGAAAAATGGAAGGAAAGGAATATAATTTTTTTCACTTGTTTGGTTATCCATAGAAAATTCAAGGGAAAAAAAATTTCATTTTCTTTTGTTTCGTTAACCACGAAAAAAGTCAAGGAAAAATGGAAGGAAAATAAAATCAACAATTTGTCTTAGATGGTTATCAATTTGTTGAATAATAAAAAAATTTCAGGGAAACAAAAATTGAACTCTTGGAGTAGATTGGTAGAAAGATATCAGTCTCATTCAACCCTCCCTCTAATTGTATTAAGTGATACACACCACTATTTGTATTGTTCATTCTCCATCTATAGTTAGACTATTTGGATTAATAAAATTGAGAAAAAAAAAAAAAACAAATTTTCATGCCTAGCGTGTTGAAAACATGTTGCAGAAACTAGTTACATTTAGCCACTGAAATTTCCATTGCAGCCTACATAGGTTGAAATTTAAACCATCACATTTCAGTCACAAACTTCCATGAATTTACCTTTTTTGCAACGTCAAGTTTTCAATGCTACAAATTGGAAAAAGGTTTTTATTACCAAATTTTCAATTTCACGAAACAGAACAATAGATTAGAAAAATGGCTAGAAAATTGTAATTATTTACTACGATCTCTATGCCATCAACCAAAAACGGCCACAAAAATCAAAGGAGATTCTCAAAATCAACAAAAGGTTTCTTTAAGAAAGTAACAGAAACATTCCCGAGAAGTCATATTATTAATCTAACACCCCGGAAATTAGCCAACTATACAGAGTGCCACTCCACAACCCCATGATGCTATCTATACAAAACATATCACCTTAACCACCTAAGGCAATCAAACTGAACTCTATGCTCTGTTCGATAGCCGCAAAAACGTAGATAATCAAAGAAATCAATGAAAAAAGAAGTCCAAATTTTGAAATTCAATTTGTAAATTATCAAAAACTCGAGAAACAACAAGCTGGTCTAAACCGAAAAAAGCATAATTTCCTCCATTTTTCAGCTAACCAAACAAAGGAATAATTGAATAACATGCTAAAATGATAGATGAATAAAAAAAAGTTTCCATAATAAAGGAATAAAAAGAAGTCTCTATAACAAACAAATAAAAAGAAGCCCTTATAGCAAATGAATAAAAGAAGTCTTCATAAGTCTAAAAATATGATAGATCAAATTCTAATAGTCAAATATCATCCATGAGTTTTGATATCAAAACTTCACGTATAGCCCCAAAACAAAAGTAAAACTAAAAATAAAAATAATCTCCATCTCAAATTAGGCATGAAAAAAAATAGGTCCAAATTTAACTGACAACCAAAGCTTACGCCTATTAATTGGACAAGCCAGGAAGGCTTGAGCTGCACTCACATCACCAGTAAGAGCTTGATATGCTTTCATATGAGATACATCACTCATGCCTCCAATCTTAGCAATCTCTTCAAACAATTGCTCTTTTGTATAATTTTGAAGGTTGCTTTTATCAAGAGCTGCAATAACTGCATCCACCAACTCTAATTGACCTTAATTCTTCACTTACAATGTTAACATATTTTGATTTTTACTTTTTTGTTTCTTTGTTTGACTTTGGTGCAGAAACAGATGCATCTACAGATAAGAAAGATGTCTCAGTTGTTGCTTCATTTTCAACATAAGCAAATGTTTCATCTCTGATCCTATGTTGTGATGATCCTAATGGAATTGTGTCATCGAAATTTTATTCCTAGGCCCAACGAAGTTGTCTTTCTTTTGCACCTGCAGCAAGACTTCCTATTGCTCGATCTTTTCCAAGAAGAATGGACAACTTATCATAATTTCTACTAGGTTTGTATCTGAGCCGAGATGCTCCTGGGTGTGCCTTTAAACATCATAAAAAACAAATATTAACAAAACTTAAGTTCAATTTTGATAATGTCTATTAGAAATTTATAGCTCTACATTACATGCAAAATTTTTATTTCTAATAACTCAAAAATAATAATTAACTCACCTCAGTGTAAGTAGTCCATACTTCCGTGGTAGCTTCGATCATTTGAGTTGATTCATTGAAATCAAATCCACTACCACTTTGTAAAACTTCTTGAGCAGCATAAAAGTTTTTATTTTAAAGTTTTCATTCTATTTTTTATGTGCTTAGAGTTACAACTCAATTCAAAATTTTCCCCAATTTCTCGAGCAACTATTGCATAATGTCATAGGATGCTTCAAATGAGCCTCCCCATGGGTTTATATGGAGCCTAGAACGCTTCTGGAGACTCTTACACTTAGCCATTTATGGGAAGAGTGTGGAAAGTTTTAGAGATACCTAGAGATGTCCACACATCTCTACACTATGGTGGAAAGCATGAGAGGAGTCCAAGGCTTTCTAGAAAATTCTATAGATCTCTTGTACATAGGCTTGTACATAGAATGGTGCAGGGTGTTCTAGAATATTCTTAATTTGTAAGGAACCGTCCAAGGTTCCTAGAGAGTTCCATTGGTGCCTATAAATAGGTGAGGGCCACATTTGGCCAAGGCACCACCCAGAAACTACCCAAGAACCTAACTAACCAAGCAAGTGAGCTTCCAAGAATTGTATAGCTTCCTTTGAAAGCAATAAAGCTTCCATTCTTTAAAAGTCGCCTACTACACCTTCCCAAAACTTTCGAGTTGCAAGTGTCTTAGCCTAGCAAGCTAAGCATTGGGAGTAAGGTTGACTTAGCCTAGATCAAGTGTCTTGACTTGTCTAAGTGTCGCACGAGTTTAGTAAAAGACTAAGTCCATGACAAGTGGTATCAGAGCACGACTATGAAGCGGGCATAGTAAAGGAAGCATGCCGGGCTCCAATGTGGAGGAGACTAGCAAGCAAACCCGTGGGAGGAAGACTGAGCCTGTTGCACGGGGTAGGGGCAGGAAGGATAAATCTTGTGATGCCGTTGCCAACATGGAGGCAAGGTCAGCCAAGGTAGAGCTAGCCATGGCGAACACTCGGGAAGGGGTGGACTTGATCGAGCAAGGCATGGAGAAGGGCTTAGAGGATCTAAGGAAGCAGATCCAAGACCTTCGTGAGGGGGGTGCTAGCTCACAAGTTCAACCAGTGTCACATGAGGAGTTTGTGTCCTTCCAAGAAAAGGTCTTAAGCATGCTTGCTAGCATGGAGTCAAGGATAGAGGCCTTGGCCACTCGAATGGAGTCTCGAGACCAGGAGGTTAGGCAGGAGTTGGCCATCTACAAGGTTGTTGTGTCGGCATGGGTCATGGCTACACAAGAGGCATCTAGGGTGGAGGTGCTGAAGCCACAAGGGTTTAGTGGCAAATGGGATGCCAAGGAGTTGGACAACTTCTTATAGCATATGGAACGATACTTTGAGGCTATAACATTGATTGGTGAGGCAACTAAGGTAAGAAATGCAACCCTCTACCTTATTGACACAACTACTCTATGGTGGCATCAGAGGTTTTCCAATATGAAGAAAGACATTTGCACCATAAAGACGTGGGAGGACTTCAAGAGGGAGATCAAGAGGCACTTCTACCCCGATGACATGGCTTACTTGGCTAGGAAAAACATGAGGTGTCTCGAGCACACAGGCTCGATACATGACTATGTCAAGGAATTCTCTTCGCTCATGCTTGAGATTCCTAACATAACTGAGGAGAAATTGCTATTCAACTTCATGGATAACCTACAAGGGTGGGCCGAGCATGAATTAAGGTGCTGAGGTGTTCAAGACTTAGCCACTGGTATGGCAATAGCAGAGTCTTTAACGGATTACAAGAGGGGAGATAATTGTAAATGACTTGACTTTGAGAAGGTGATATAAAGTTTATGAGTAACTAAGGAGTTGAAGGGCTACTAAATTCAAATAAACATATATAGTTTCATAAAAAATATACTAATGAGTATTATGTGTGTGTGTGTGTGTGTGTTGATAAATTTGTTAATTGGAAAAGAGTGAAGTCATTCTAATACTATTTTAAAATATTTATCAAACTATGTCAATACTGTATATGTAGGTGTTCATTGATAATCAAGTAAATTTATAGAAAAAAAGTTCAATTACTTAAGAAAATATTGGTTATATCAAATATGTTTCACATGTTTGATGCATCTAATTGGAACTTGAAAATTATAAGATGACTTAAACTACTTCAAGCCCAATTTTATGATATGCTCAAGAAGAACTACTATTTGAGTGAGTACAACGTCTAAATTAAAATTTTAGCTGCAAATTTACTTTAATTAGAGTCTCTTCAACATAAAACACTCACTAAAATCCCATAATGTAACTTTAAATTTACTACAATATTTTAAACTTTTCATCAATAATATTAATAGAATCTGAAGTCTCTTAGGACTCAAAATTTTTCCTTCCTTCTAGGTACTTTGTCAATTCTTTACAATATGAAATGAACTACTAGTCTGCTTAATATTTTCAGTCTCTAAAAGAGTAGTTGACACCTAGCTCTAAAAGGAGATTTTCCATTCAAAACAATGTATTTCATCTTTAAGACTGAAACAAATAGTACTTACTATTCTTGCTTCTAATTCTTCTATTTCTTTATTTGTTATGCTTTAAGTCCTTGTTGTACCAAAACATCTTTAATAATATTATGTCAAATTCTAAAAAAAATTCTTTCCATGGAAGGGCTTAATATCATATTTTATATTTGACTCCATCCTCAAAATAATTTTTTCCACGATTTTCTTACTACGACTCTAATACCACTTGTTTGGAAAACAAGATGAAGTGACTGGAGAAGATAAAATATTTACATGGCTTGGTGCAATTGCCTATGTGTATGGGAAAGGGAGATCAAATTTATTAATAAAATTCAAGAATACACCATGCAAACTCTCTCAACTTTTCTCTACCCAAAATCCAATGCACTCTTTGCCTATCTCTCTTCATTTTTTTCTCACTTTTTCTTTCACTCATTAAATCCTATATAAAACTACAAATTTTAATTTATAGAGCCTTCTGGGTTAATCACAAATTAATAGTTTCCTAATCCTAGTCAAACTTAAAAAGATAATTTAAAAAACATTGACTTTTCTAAAATTAAAAAATAAATAATTTGAGTCAAATACTAATAAATTCAAATAAACAAATATATCTATATAAAAGTTAATTTGGTAAATTTGTTAATTGGGAAATAGCAAAGCTATTCTAATACTATTTTAAAATATTTATCAAACTAAATCAATACCCTACATGTAGGTATTCATTGATAATCAAGTAAATTTATAGAAAAAAGTGTTCAATTGCTTAAGAAAATATTAATTATATCAAGTATGTTGCATATACTTGATGCATATCATTGGAACTTGAAAATCTATAAGATGACTTAGAGTAATTCAAATCAAATTTTATGACATAGACAAAGAGAACTACTAGTTTAATTAGTATGACATTTGAATTACAATTGTAGATGCTTACCTTAATTGGTACCTCTTCAGCATAAAACATGCATTGAAAGTTTCATAATGTAACTTTTATTTTACTGCAATGTTTCATTCTCTAAGATGTTCAAATCTTCTTTTAACATATGGGAAAAAAATTATTTTTCAATGTCTATTACAAAATGCAAACATTGAATGAAAATTAAAGAATAAAAATTTTGTAATGGATGTAAAAATTTATTAAAACATAAACAATAAAGAAATTAATTCAATCTCAAGTATTCTCTTGATCTTGAATATCTTTATTAAGCATGTTAATTTCTATAATATTAAAAAATATTAATTGATACTAAATTAAATTTAAATTAAATATTTTTCAAGTGCATATATTTTATAGTTTTCTTTTTATAAATAAGTTCTTATTTATTGGAAACAATAATTTAGAAAAAAAATATAACTCAATTTATTTTTTTCATCTATAAAAAATGTATTATAATAATTTTTATTTTATAATAAATAATATTATTTATATTTTGTAATTAAAAATAATAAATAAATAAATAAAACCCTCATCTAGTATTGTCACCTAAGGCCTCATATAATATGGACTTTACTTTCTCATTAAAAGTATATATATATATATGTTCAATTAATGAAATTCTTTATTAAATGGAATGAAAAGAGTCTATCTTAGAGTCCTTCATAAAAACAATCAACTTCCCACACTACAATCACCAATATACTACATACAAGTATTTGTAAATGATTATACTTTGAAAAGGTGATATGAAATTACCCATTAGCAGGGAATTGTTGGCCTACAATGATTTGAAAGTTTCAACATTAAAAGCAAGTGAACAACTTCCCACAATACAATTGCCAATATACTAACTACAAGTATTTTTAAATGATTAGAGTCTGAAAAGGTAATATGAAATTACCAATGGATAGGAAATTGTTGGATTGTAATGATGTGAAAATTTCAACAATAAAAGCAAGATTCACTAAGTAAAACATATCAACAATCCTATGAACTAAGACATGTAGATTCTTTCAATTAATCACTATGTAATAAGGTTGTCATAGTGGAGAAAAGTAGCTAGATAAAAGTAGTTGTAAAATGACTTAACTTTGAGAAGGTGATATAAAGCTATGAGTAACTAAGGAGTTAGGGGACCATTAAATTCAAATAAACAAATATAATTTTTGCAAAAGATATACTAATTAGTATTTTAATCAATTCATTTTAATAGTGCAATAAAAGAATTAACCATCTACTACATCTTCACATTCTTTACCTACTAGTAAAAAAGTTGGCATCACTTGAAAATTGGCATCTTGTCCTTCTTTCTTTAATATAGTAGAAGGATTGAACACTCCAAACTTTAAAAATGAAAAATAAAAAGAAAAAGAAGAGAAAAAATAAAATATGATAGTTAAGATGAAATTCCTATTTTTCAAGTGATGCCTTCACTTTTATATGAGAGGAGTAGCCAATTAAAGAACTTTATTCATAAATCATAGTCCAGTATACTCTCTTCATTATTATTTTCTTAAAATTTGTTAGGGTTTAAAATTTATGGAAGATGAGCATGAATTCACTATTCCGTTTTATAATTAAGAACATTTTAATTGATCTATAGAATAATCTTTATAAGTAAAGATTTTTCTAAATAACTCATGATATGAATTTAAAATTTAAAGTGATGTGGATCCATTTTGTCCTCTTATTTAAAGGAAATCAAGTTAAGTTATTTCTTATTATTAAGCTAAGGAATCATCCCTATGTGCATAAAAAAATATTTGAAAATTCTTGATTTGAAAGAGGCTACCTTGGACAATTTCTAAATTCAATATCTATAATCCTAAGAGTGAAAGTCACAGCCTGAAAAAATTTTAAATTTCTAAATTAGAATGTGCAGTTAGAAATGAAAAGTAATGCCTCATTTTATTCAAAATTTTCCTACACAAAATGAAAAAAAAAATAATCAAAAGTTTAAGAAATTCTAAATTCATATGATACTTACGAATATCTTTGTGAAAGAAGTTAAGTCGGGTTAAACAAAAATTCGACCCTATGAAATTCAAATTGAATATGTCTTACTTTTGGACTTTCAATTAATATATTAAAATAATAAGACAAGATGGAACGAAAATATGAATTTGTTAATAATCTTTCATTATTTGGAATTGAAGTTTTACTTTCTTCACTTACATTTGTTTCTTTTTATCTTGAAATTCTTTTGAATTTTAGAAATTAAATTACTTTGGTTTTTTTCATAGCCCATTGAATAATTTCTTATTGTGTATTATATCTAAATTACTTAATTCCTAGCTAATTTTTCTAAAAGTTATAATGCAAGAGTATTCAGGTATTCATGAAAGAACTAAAAGTGTTCAATAGTGACTTTTAAGAATTTAGGGAATATTTGAAATTCCTTGTGACCATAGGAAATTTTAGGCTTTGAGATTCTTAGAACTTCCATGTGATCATTGGGAAAGTCTTCAAAGGCTTCTACCCCAACATCCTTATAGGGTATAATTTGAAATTCCTTACAACCATAAAAATATAATTTATTGAGTTAGATCAATAGGGTTTAGAGCATCATATGTTTATAATTTTCTTAATGTATTTGATTAAGAGAGAGTTTTTTTTTTTTTTGGATTATCTTTTGGAACTTTGATTTCTTTCTAATAGATCTTGGATTGAATTTTGGATATTTGATATATTATTCCTCCATGATTGCTTTATCATTTTTTATTTATTATTTTTTATATTTGTCTTTTTTTTCTTTTTTCTTTTTTGTAACAAAAAGGGAGTAAAAAGATTCATTGAGTTTATTGGTTATATTATTTTCTATTTTTCACACTATGTTATTTAGAAGTTTATTGTTTAAGTGCATGCAAATTACAAGATATTGGAATCACTACGTAAAAGGTGGTTTAGACTAGCATTAGGATTAAATTCAATAAGGTTAATTTTTATGAGGAGGTATGGGTGCCCTCATTATGTCTATATTTTCTAACAAAATTTTTGAAGGGGAGATTGTTAGTGTATTTTGATTAGTCCACAATTTTGCTTTTTTTTACTAGTTATATAAGACTTTGAGCTTTATTAGATTTGGATTCAACTTGTCAAAAGATAAGTAGGCAATTATGCTTGGTAAAACTTTTGTAATGAGTAATACAAGAAATTAGGATGAAAATTATTTTATGTTTTGTAATTTGGTTTCTATTGTGTTTTTAATTCCAAAAAGAATTTTTGAAAAATTTTAATATTGGGGTTATCTCTAAATTTGGTATTTGATTCTAAAAAATAATTTAAAATTAAGAAACTCTTCATAATTAAATAAATAAGTACTAGGTTTTACAAGTATAAAATAGATAAATTTTATTAATCAAAAGATGTTAATCTTCAAGAACCCTATGAAAGCATAATTTGTCTTAAGCATATTTGAGTTAAACGACGGTTAGAGGTTTCATCATGAAACTTTGACAAGGATTTTGAAGGACTCACTAAGGAACACATGGAATGGAATCAATTTTATTTATCCATTAATGAAATATTTGCTCTCACCAAGAAATTCATGCAAGGGACTATCGATTCAACCTTTCAATAATAAAAATAATAATAAAGGATTTTTATGTATAATTGGTAATCCAAACAAATAAAAACTTAAATCTAATTAAATTTTGAAAATATACCAATAAGTCAATAAGATTTTTATTTTATTTTTTGATGTTTATAAGAAAAGAAAAATGCTAAAAATTATTTATTAGTTAAGCATATACAAGAATCTAGCATTAATTAAATTTTGAAGCGTAAAAATGTAAATCCAATATTATAAATTTTTAAAAATTACTTAACCTGCTTTTCTTTAAATGATAAGCCACAATCCATTTATTTAATAGATTAAATCATTTTTTTAAAAGGATTAAATAATAAGTGATAGCCAAATACACTCGAACAAAGTAAGAATAATAATATATATATATATTTTTATGGCCTTGTTTATTCTCCTAATGTGGTCGTATGTTGTTATGATTAGTTGTCCTTGTTTCCCTTTTTTATTTTCTATTTACCTTGTGGAGAAAACCAGACAAATACTCAAGAAATCTATGGGTTTGTCTGAAGACTGCTCTCCAACTTCTATAGCTTACGGGCGGGTTAGGTACGGCCCACCTCGTTTATTCAAAATAAATACCCGTGCCCATCTCGACCTTGTCCTATCTCGTATAATTTTTTTAAAATTACATTAAAATAAATATATATTTATAAATAATAAAAATATTATAATTTTTTAGAAACATTTGGTTAGAATACATTAAATAAATTTTAAATTGTGAATTTAATGTTTCCATTTTTTTTTTGTTGAAAAGTGTTATTTATCATTTTAAATATTTATATGTAAGTTTAAAAAATATATATTTTTATAATAAAATAATGATATTTTTGTTCAAATAAGACCAAAAAATTGTAAAAGGTTAAATTTCAAAAATTAAGTTTTAAAATATTTTTTTAATCAACTAACCCAATTTTTTATAACTTATTTTATTGATAAATATTTTATTATTATTATTATTATTATCTATACATTAAAAAAGGAAAATAAAAATCAACTTAAATTAATTTTATATATAATCAAACTGACTGAAACAAGACAAGATAATATCCGAACAAAAAACAAAAATCTTAAACTCGTTTATTTAAATTTCAAATTCATCCTATTAAGGGTGAAATAGGGGGAATGTCCAAAAAAACTCCTCTTATTGTCATCCCTATTTAGATTAAAAATATCAATAAAAAATTTTGTTTAAAAAATGATTTTTTAATATTTAATCGTCTTATAAAAAAAATAAATATAATTAAAACAAAATATATATAGTTTTATTATATATATTTACTTTTTAGGGACTATTTTATTCTATTTTTATTAAATACCCTTTTATTATTCATCCTTTGGTTCTTCAAAACTATCAAACCATGGTTAATCAACAAGAAAGTTTGATTTTGCAACTATTGCAATTTTCTACTTGTTTTTTTCAAAAAAATATTGATCAATTAGAAAACATTTATGTTCACACAATCTTACTCTGGACCCGCATTTTTCACGTGCGTCCCCACTCGATCGGCGAGACTCGCTTTTTATTTGTGAAAAAACAATTTTAGAAAAAGTCGGAGTTGCCACTTATTTTATTTTTTTATTTTAAAGGGAAAATAAAACAAAAAAGAAAAACCCTAAAATGTGACTCCATAATTTTTGGAAAAAGCATGTCTTTGAAAAACTTGAGTCTAGGTTCGGGGATCATGTTACCTATTGGGAAGGTACCTCTAGGAGGTAGCACCCCCTAAGCCCTAAAGAGGTCTCTACTGACTAAGTTTGGGGAAATGTGGCAATTAATTAATTAATTATGGATACCTAAGTAAGTTAAAGTGATTTTCAAAAAATAGCATGCCAAATAAGATCAAATCACAAATAAAGGGAAGTTAGGGTGCGTAACTGAACCGCTTCTTAAGCGCTATCAAAAAGCATCAAATTTTAGTTTGAAAATATGACACATAACATGTATTTTTATCAAAGATGATCGAACAAGCATCAAGGCAATCAAGTATGACATCAAAAAAAGGCATAGTACACAAAGACATGGATATAGCTTATGATAACACGCATTTTCATAGAATTTTGGAGTTAGAGGATAGAGAGCGTACCTGGATAGCAAGTATATTATATAAGATTTCCCCAAAAGTGCCAGAGTGGTTAGGACAAGCATAAATTATATAACATATCCATCATATCTAATATATAGTGTCAAGGCCTAAAATTGAGCTAAGATAAACCAAATGACTCTAAAATAATAACAATTTTAAGTAAAGTATAAAACCATCAGCATGTAGTTAGAAAAGAAAGCATCATAAAACAATTGCTAAAAAAATGGCTTAAAGTGGAATTTAATTATGAAAAATTTTCAGGAGACAACTCCTACACATCTAGATCAACATACCAAAATTTGAACACTCATTCAAGGGACAGATTACAGCAAAGACACCTAAAGGTTCTACAAAGTCCAGATTAGATAAGAAAAAGTGACATGCATAAACGAATTTTTAAAAAAATAGTAAATGATCACATAAAATCATAAAAAAATCAGGTACATATTTCAAAGTGTTTATGTCACATAAAAAATAAATTCAGGGTCGGATAGTTCTCAAAAATATTTTTAAAACATTCAAGCTAATCAGATGTCCAGAATCGAGCATGCACAGTAGATGAGACTTTGAAAATTCATATCTCCCTCAAAAAGGAATATTTTTTAATATTTTGTATGTCTAAGATCAATTTTAAGAAGCCTATAATTGAAGAAAAATATTGAATCAAATTTAAAAAGTCATCTGGTATTTTATTTTTTCAAAAAGACCTCGGGTGTCTAGAACTGGGTGAAAACGGAGCCCCTTTAAAAACTCATTTATATCTTCTATTCCAGAATAGCTTTCTAACTCAAATGAAACTTTAAATTCAAGTTCAAGAAGTAAGGAAAGTCATACAAGTTTTGGAATTTTTTTATAGATATTTTAAAGTTGCTAAAACAGAATTTAAATCTAGAAGGTCAGTGGTTGAATGAAAACTGGCCGCAAGTGGTTTTGAAAAGAATGATTTTGTGTAGGGGTTCCACCAATTCCCCAATTGCTTTTGCATGAATTAATTCAATCAGTCCCATTATTTGGAACCATGAAGTTTGTTCATGCTTGTTTTAAAACATTTAAAAATTAAGAAAGATGTGAAAAACGCTTGCCGAAGAGAAAATGACAGCAAATAATATGTTAAAATCTGGATTTTATGCTTAGAAACTCCTAAGGAATTTTAAAGAAAACTAGAGTTATTTTGATGGAAAAAGATTTTGAAATCCAGATTTAAGATGTATAAGATAACATAAAGAAGAAAAGGAAACATTAGGAGGAGGAGGATTATGTGTGCCAAGGTGCTCATCCAGTTTTGTAGAGATTTCAAAATTGCCTGACAGTACTTCAAAGAATCTGAAACTTCTCCCACTTCAGCCAGCATGTGGGCATAAATAATCTTATAAGGCTGAAAAGGTAGTAGGATAAACTGAGAATTGCCAAGCACCTTTGAATATTCATAGAATTCTATCCTCTAAATAGCGTCTGGACTAGCATATGCTCGGGGGAATTTCCAATGATCTGCACCAGTAGGACATAGTCTTGCACTGTCTGAATATGATTCAAAGCTTGCTTCAGCAACTAAGTAACAGATGCGGGCAGCAGCAATCTCACCGAACCCAAAGGATTTTAAATTTTGACCCATGGCCTCCATGAATAGAGAAAGAAAAAACACAAATAGAAAACAGGTGTGACCCGAGAGGAGCCAAGCAAGCAAACAAACTATTGAATGAGGTCCCTTTTCATGTTTTAATCAAAGGGCCAAAAGTAGGTGAAAGAGACAGGGGGCAGAATCATGATTCTCATATGTTACGCAGTGAAGATGAATCATATTGAAGATAAATCTCAAAGAAAACCAAAGATGCAGTATATGAACAGAATAAGATCTAATCTATCAGTAACTTAGAAAGTAACAAGCAATGTCCGTACATCCAATATTCACAACCAATCAGCAAAAATAAATGCCCAAAAACATCAAAGAATCATCAGGAAGACCACCAAAGAATCATCAAGAATTAAATAAAATGAAGTATGGGAAATAGCTGCAAACGTACTTGGGCAGTCTTGGCTGCAATGGCTTGGCTCCCCTGCTATGGTTCTTCTCTGAAATCCTCTAAAATCAACCGTGGATTCCTGTTCTCCTTCTTCCCAGCAAAAGGATCTCCTTTCCGAAGATCATTCCCCCCGAAATTTCTCTTGTGCGTGTCCTCTCTAAAAAAAGATTGCTCTTGTATGTGGATCTCTGCCAAAAATTCTTGCGTGTTCTCTCTGCCCCCAGAAAAAAAAATCCTGTGTGTTGATCTCAAGAATTCTCCTCTCCCTCTAAAAAATATCTTGTGCGTGCCTTCTCTAAAAAACCTCCCTCTTCTGTTCCTTTTTGTCCTATTTATATGGCAGTCCACCCTATGGGAAATTCTTATTTCCTTTTTGGAGACGTATTTCTAACCTTAAAGGAGATCCTACTTTCCAAACTTCTTCCAGAATGTACACCCTTCCTTTTGTAGCCAAGGTGGAGATATAACAAAGGATCTCCTTTAATCCCTTTCTTACCAAATCCAAAAGCCTTCCATACGTGTTGGCCACTTACCATCATTGCATGATAATCTCTTCCTTTTTCCACACGATATGATTCTTTCCGAGTCTCCTTATTTGGCCGTGATCCCCTTTCCTTAATGGCTCCAAGTGACTTCTCGAATAGGTGGGCGGACTGTGGCAATGTCTCCAATCTGTATGTGTGTGGTCATTCCAAGATGCAGTCTCCACTTTCATTCTTTAATGGTGCAACCTGTGGAGAAATTCTGTGGTGCAAGTTGCAGCCCACATGGAGGTGCGTTGGACTGTGCAGCTGCCATATGCCGAGTGGCAGCCCGCCTTTTCTCTCAGAAAATCTAGGCAGACCCCTTAATCAATGAAAACTCTCCATGACCTGTGCGTGGACCCCCCAAAAAAAATTCTGGTGCGTGTATATTCCTCCCAAAGAAAATCTAGCATGTCCCTCCTTCCTCCCTCCATGGTGCTGTGTTCCAGAACCTCTCTTTCCCCGCTCCACAGTGGCATGAAAAATAAAAAAAAAATAAAAAAAATGGAGATAAGAAAATCTTGTGATTGAAAATAGAATGAAATAAAATAGAAAATCAAATTATATGCAAAAAAAATCTAAGATGCCAATTCATGGAGTTAACGAATGCATAAATAAGTGAGTCTAAACAAATAAATTGATAAGGGTATAAAAATAAATAAATATTGGACATATGCAATTAGAAACAATCAAGAAATTAAATTAATGCGACCGATCATAACAATTTAAATGTCAAATTCAAACCTTCAAAAAAAAAAAAAAAAAATTCATTTCATGCAATATATAGTCAAGCCAATACTCCCGAAAAATAATAATAATAATAATAATAAAACCAAGAACATACCTAATTGAACTATGCCAAAAAAATGTCCAAGTGACCTAATCTGAAAAAGTGCTTAAGTGGCCTAGGGTGAATGTGTGCAAACTGGAGGGTGTCTGGGTGAATCTAAGCGGGCCAAGGGGAACCTAAGTGGGCCTAAGGAGGTGCCTAGAAGTTATCCTAAAAATGAATGAAAAAAAACTCAAGTCTAAATCAGGGCTACCAAGGGTCACAATACGGGGTTAGATAAATCCCTCAGCCAGAGTCTCCGAGGTGGCTCAAAAAAAGTAAGTAGTATGAGTAGTAATGGGCCACCAAGGAACTACCATGGAGTACTGGAAGTGAACTCAAAGACATGTGCCAAAGAGACAAAATTGAGGGTCTACACTTACATGACCTAAAAATGAATAATGAGAATGTTAGTGCTAGAGATTCCAATTTCCACATTGAAAAAGATTGAATGGTTGTTATCAATGACTTGACTTTTCATAGCAAATTGATATATTAGCTATCAATGAATTCACTTTGTCACACGGCAAATTGATGGTGGGACTTAATAGAAAGATATGGGACCATTGGACCCACATGGACTTGGAAGTCTCAAAAATTCAAGTGGGCTCCACCAACAAAAATCAACTAACATGTCAAAGAAGGCATGTACCTTTATAAGACATCAATGAGTCACTACTCTAATTTAATTATATTTAATTATGTGATGAAAAGTATTAGCATTAGTAGGCTTTTCACAATTTTCATTTACCAATAAAAATATTCAAATTCATTCTTTCACTTGGAGCCCTTCTATGGAAGTGGAACCAATATTTGAAAAATGGGTGCTTCTTTATTTTATTTTATTTTATGTTTTTATCTTAAATTTTTCATTGATATATGACCATTCTAATTCATGATACAAGCATCAAAGAAAATAAAATCAAAGAGATTTTGGTCAAATTAATCTAGATGTTGTGCAAAAATTAGACTAGTTGTCATCCCTTGACATGTGTGCCAAATAACATTTGTACCTCTTCCAAAGGTTGATGACATCCATCTATGTCCTTTCTCTACAAATCTTTTAATAGATTGTGGTCTAGACATTTGAACTTGTAAGGATGTAAATGAATTTGATTTTTTTTTTTTTAGGATCCACTCCACCTTATCCCTAATAAGACATATTTACGATAAGAAGAAATGAGCTAGTTATAAGTTTAAGATTTTATTTTATTTTTTTAATCTAGGAGAGGGTAATTTTTTTGTCCCTTCCGTATATAAAATTTTAATCAAAATTTTAAAATATTTCACTTTTTTAACATACATAAAGTATGAAGATTTACTTTTCATAAAAATACATTATAAAAAATTCATAATATTTATTTAATTTTAAATTATATTTGCTTTTTCATGTATTTATAATTTAAATAATTAAAAAAATTAAGTGGAATAGGGTGGTTATGAGAATTTGTTATACTTATCCGACCTTGTTGAATTTTCTTTTTGGAATGAGGATAGATGTACCAATTCAATATGTGGCCACAAAGGATGAGGTGAGTTTCTCTCAATGGTGGAGATAACATTCGGACACATATTATCTAGCAAGCATGGTATATAGGTGTTGTGGCTAATTTGTTTGAGGATATTTGAATGAGAAACAAGATTTGAGTAAGATTAACCTTTTCTTAATAAACAAAAAAATTGAACATGGCATATAATTTTACCATTGTTTCCTTCTCAAATTATCATGGGACCAGTTCATAGACTGGAATGTTATTTCATGAAAATATGCCCTTGGAAAGAATAAAATCTAATTAATTTTCAAGAAAAGAATGCCCTAAAATGAATGATTACCATGAATGATAATAATGATGTCAAGAAATGGGATAGTGATGAATGAAATTGAAAATCGTTAGCATAAATTCTTTAAATTTATATTTGGGTATTCTGGTTTATAATGAAAAATATATATAACAAATTCAAATATAATTAAAATTATTTAAAAGTTTATGCATTTTTAAATCATTTAATTTTTATATAGAAGAAGAAAAATAAGTGAAAATAGACTAAAAAAGTATGAAAAAATAATTTATTGGCTTTAAATCTATTTTTCATTTTATATTTTTTTTTTCTTTTTTTTTTTCTTTCTCTCACATTTTCCCCGATGTTTTTCAATAAACAAACATAGGGTAAAATAATCAAAAGAAGTCTTCTAACAACAATCATCATCTTTTAATAATTTAACAAATGGAACATTTATGTAGAATATGACCAAAATGATTATCTATGCAATCTGAATGAACAAGCATAAAAAACTGATGATATTTACATCATTATTTTCTATATTTTTCTTTTGATATAATGGATTTTAAGATGTATATAATTCTTTTTATATGTTGATGTTTCCCTTTTTATAAGCTTTAGGTTTCACTTGAACTGGATTACTACATAAGAGACAAAAGATTGATTTAAAGAGATAATCATAGTGATTATCATGTAACAAGCATCTTGAAGGAATTTGAATAGAGGAAATGAGGGTTTGTATATTTATTTCCAAAATTTTATTTTTTTTATACATTTATAATATCAATGATAATATTGCTAGAAGTCTCCTACAAATGCAACATACCATAAAATAAAATTGGAATGATGTGCATAATAACACAAAAATGAGCCTTTTATTAGATTGAAAAAAAGGTTAATGATGGATTTTAAGCGAGGCAAACAAGTTGGTATATTTTAGGGGAATTTGTAATGACCTGCTCCAAAAGGGGTTTACTAGGAAATAGTGAGCACACTTTAGATCATAATTTAAAATAAAAGGGTTATATCAACAAATAAATATAAGGCAAGAATATAATAAAACTAAATGATGTTGATAAAGCAACAAGAAGTAGATAAATTGTTCATAGAAGCAAAGAGTACAAGATGACACATAGCAGAGCACAACTAAATTGGAACTAAAAATACACAAAGAAAATGATGCTACATGTCGCAAAAGTTTAGTAAGGTAAAACAACGGAGCTAGGTGCTCATCTAATTGCACTCTAAAGATGATTCTACCTTTTCAATAGACACAAGAAAGTCTTCATATGAAAAATCTCAAAATCTATGGGAGGAACACAAGGTCCAATGAATAGTTATAATATTCAAGCATTAGGATGGTTAAATCCACTAAAATATAACAATTTTGGTATACAAAAACTACCATAATGTAATAATAATAGAATTTAAAGATCATATGAGATGTAAAACATATCATCAAAAGTTTGAAAATATTGTAGTTAAAACATCGACTATAAACAAACTTGCTACCCAAGAAACACCATATCTAAATGGTCTTCAAGATCTCACTACCTCGAATCACAATACCAAAGATGTCAACTCCTACTTATCCCATTAGGCATAATAGAGAATACTCTACCACTTTAGGCTCTACTCTCTAACTTGACACTAGCTCATAGGTCCACCTTATGACCTCCTCCTTGCTACATAAGTGGTGTGGAGTTCTAGAATAAAACTACATGAAACATCTCATCAATGTCCAAAAGTCCAACAATTTATTTTGAAAAAATATTGTCTAGTAGGGTAACACCTAAAAGGGGATGAATGGGTGTATTTTTAAAGATTGTAATATAAGAATTAAATTTTATTAACCAAATTAATTCTGGACATATGAGGATAAACAAAATAATCAAAATCAAACATAAGTGCAGAGTAAAGTATAGATACAAGGATTTTTACATGGAAAACCCCCTAAACTAATTGTGGAGATAAAAAAAAAATGACGAGGTCTAAGACCTCAAGTCTAAATCCACTATATAAGATCAAGTCACATAAAATTACCTAACCGTTTTACCCTAAAGACTTGTTCTCTAGAACCTACAATTTGATCCATGTCTGTGACATAGCAATTTCCAATTGCTCTAGTGAATTCTCTTTAACCTTATTGAAGGGATGTAGGTCTTCCAACAACCCAAGATTCAATTTTTGAATCTTCGTTTGAGACATTAGGAAAGTGAGGGCAAGCTAGGCTAACCCTTTCTATGAGTGTCCAACCTTAAATGGGTTAAAAGAAGGGTTTATATAGGCTTCTAGGCCACAAGGGATCGGTATATTGAATTTTCCAAATAGAGTATTCATGAATTTCCAAAAAATATGCTACTATATTCTAGTAGATTCGGGACGAGCGCTCGAGTGCATTTACCCATCGCTCTAGCACCTCAAGCACTTGAGCGTTAGATAAGTGCTTGATCACTACTTCCACTGCTCTAGCATCCCTTATTTTTTTAAAACAATAAATTAAGCATTTTAGTTCAAAAATAATATTAATCTCCCTTAACCCTTTAAATGCCTAACTTACAACAAACCAAACCTTTTTAAACTTACCTGTGATTTTTCAGTTAATCAAACAACAACCTTAAATCCTCAATGGAACCCTTTGGCAATTTTATGAAAAAACATTGTTACATAAAACCCCAAAACTCTCATAATGAAGTTTATAGAACACTCAAATTCGCTCATCTCAAAACAATATGAAGGAAGGAAATGATCGCATCATATTGAAGTACTTATCTTCCAATCCTATAACTTGCACACATAAAGACAACTATACCAAAGGTAGAGTATTGTGTGGGATAAAATATTATCGAGGAAGAAAAATATAATAGTGAGAAGACATGATCAATGCATAGAATTCAAAGAGAAACATACTTGATTACAAGCAAATGAACCAAACATAGGAAAAGTTTGGCAAACAGTAGTTGGTCAAGAGGAGAGCATAGAGTGCTTTCACCAACCAGAATGTACACAATGAGGACTATGAGAACAAGTTTCTTATGTATAGTGAGGTTCAAGAGAGTTCAATATCACATAAATATATATCACAAGAAACATTCATGTCAGGTGTCTTTCTAGAACCGTGGAACCGCGTTTTTCATGTACGTTCCCACTCGATGGCGAGACTTATTTTATTGTGAAAAAAATGATTATTGGAAAACCATTTTCAAGTTTTTGGAGTTGTCACTTATTTTATTTAATTTTAAAAAGGGAAAACAAAATAAAAAAGAAAACCTTATTTGACTTCTTACATGGAAAAAGATTAGTCTGTGAACTAAGAATTTATTCAGGAGTCAAGTTGTCTATCGGGAAAGTATAGAGATAAGTCATAGCATCTCTCTAAGTTCATATACTAAGCAAGTGAAAGGAATTATGACAATTAAATAATACATTATGGATACTCAAGAAAAGAATAACACAAATATAAAATAAATCATGTTACAAGAATATACAAAATAAATTGTAAGAGAATTTGCACAAGTTGATTTATTAAACTAATTAGAAACATGAGTTTAATTATTTCCAAATTCAAATAATTAAAAAAAAAAGTGTATTTAGATAAATAAATAAAAATAGATTTTTCTAATTTGATGATTTCAATTTATTTTATTCACAAAACAAATTTTTATTTTTATTTTATTTTTGAGTAATTCTTGAAAGTATTCTATTTACAAGGAAATGATTTTGATTTACTTTTCTTTTAAAAAAATGATTTTCACAAATTCTATGAGAAATTCCAATTCAATTTTCATATACAAGAGAATATTTTTATAATTTTTATTACAGCCTAATTTTTACAATTTTATTGATTACAAAAAAGTATACAATACCAATTTTACATGCAAGATAATATTTTTACAAGTTATTTAGAAAAAGGATTTTTACAAATTTATCTACATATGAAGTTATTCCAATTCAAATTTCATTTAAGAAAAATGTTACTTGTAAACTATGTTGGAAGAAGAGAACAAAAAGGACAAAGCTATTTTTACAAATGTATTTACAAAAGAATAAGTATTTGATCAAATTTTATTAAAAAATTTATTTATTTTAATTGAAAACAAGATTTTTACAATTTTATTTACATAATTATTAAAGTCAAATTTAATTTTATTTACAACAAAATAGTTTTTATTATTTTTATTAATACATGATTTTTAACTTTTTATTTACCTAAAAAAAATTAAATAAACAATAAAAAGTATTGAATTTTTTTTTTCTTAAAGTTTTATAGTTTGATTAAAAAAAATGCATTCTAGATTTTAGTTTTTATTTTTTTAAATGATTTTTCACAATTTTATAATAATGAAAAAATATTTACAACTTTATTTTTATTAAAAAAAAATGACTTTCTAACTATATTTACAACTTATCAAAAAGAACATTACGTTTTTTATTTTATTTTTATCCTTTTATATAAAAATTGATTTCAAAGTTTTTTTTTTTTCTTTAAATGATTCTACAGTTTTTATGTTAAAAGAAAACGACTTTGCAATTTTATTTAAAAAATAAAATAAAATAAAATAAATCTTGTATACATTCTTACTAATGTCTTGTGTTTTTCCATGTACATGTTTTCCAACTAAACACGAAAAAATGAATCATGTCTAGGTATCACATCCCCCGCACTTGGATACATTCTGGTGAGAATTTACTAGTTCTTCATGAAGAACTTTGTGTGACCCTTCAAAGATTTCTTTGTTAACACAAATTGGCCAAGAGGAGTGTGCACGTGTGTCAGAAGTTGATCCCCCACCAACAGATTTTTGGTGACCAAACTTGGAGTTCATGTCCCAAAACCCTCAAGTTCGATTGACCTGTGAACAAGGATGGCATATTAGTATGATTAATTTTGCAAGCTTTGGAACTCCAAGAGGGCATTGTGGCACATTCAATCCAGGGAATTGTCATGCCAATGTATTGTTAGTTGCTAAACAGGTAAGAAAGACAAAACTAGCAACTTACACTATGATCTTTCCTGCTTTTGCATTAAAATTATTATATGAAATTTTATACTTTACTCGAGAAGATCCTCAACTTTGTCTCTCATGAGTCAAGGGTTTACAAGGTAGTATGGCCTTCCACACTTCCAGTCATAACGTTCCAATAAAGCATGCAATAACCAATCGGGAGCATGATGAGTAGAGAACATACGTGCTTGTATAGTTCTGTTTGTCCTACAATTTAATCACTCTCTTCTTTTATTGGTATAGTTTTCATTTCTAGTTTCTTGTTTCCTGGGTATCAAGATTCAAATGGCTTGATTTTCCTTAACATCTTTGGAGCCATGATTAATTTCTTTATTTTCTCAAAATATTTTTCGGGAGTAGAATTGGGTACATTCCCTCTAAGGGATGTGCAATCAACAACTAGGCTTGGAGACCATTGCCTTGGAGTGCTAAAAAGCTTGCCAATTGAAACTTTTTGCAGTCACTGAAATTCCTATCCTTCCTTGCTCAAATGGAGGAAAGGAGTCTTGTGGTTTTGTTTAGATTGTTGTATTAGTAAATAAGGTATTTTCTCATGAAGTTCTAATTCTACCTTACCATTTTGTGCATTTATTCAAACTTCAAATAAGCAATACACGCTTTTTTTCCTTTTTTTTTTTTTTTTGAAATGAAGCCATTTAATGGAAACCTTTTCATGGACAAATTCAATGAAGAGCCTCTCCATTCATCCACCCATGCTTGTTTCAAAATTGATGACATTTTGCATTTGATGTTCCGGATCTCCAAAATTTCATGCTCAAAGTATAATCAACTCAAGCAACACATCTTCAATCTATGCAGGTTTTTCATTCACCTTCAATCCCAATGTCGGGTAAAGGGGAAGACTCGAATAAAAGAAAATACTAGATGACTGCATACAAGGCCGAACTTTAGTGGAATGACAAACTTGTCCTGACCTTTAAGGCCGCTGGTTTCTCACACAGCCAAGCTCTGGTTTATCACACAGTTCTACCTAACTGTTTTATACATTTTTGTTCAGACTTCAGATATGGAAGATAAGCTCATTTGTGGAGGTTGGAGAGTTATGATCTGTTTCCACTTGAAAATTCTGTTTCAACCATCTCAAAGCTTTAGATTCTAGTAGTCTAAATGTTTGGACGGGAAGGCTGGTTTTTTTTCCCAAATGCTAGGGCTACATAAGAAACTAAGCATTGACCATCTACACCTGCCCATCACACATTGTATCAGATAGTACATGCTTATTAAGAGCTTTAAAATCATGTCATCCCTCAGAGGCATAAGATCATTCATAACCATAACATAATGGAATGAGCGGTATCTTCCCAACATGCTTGCTGCTTTCTATGAGTTGGTGAGCCTCTGCTGCTTCCGTCAATGGAAAATACTTGTACACCTGTGATTGCACGCCAAACACTCTTCTCCACCTCAGTGCACTATTACAGCTTTGTTTTCTAGACTTTTATTTCGCAAACCTGCCACTGCAGAAACAATTGCCATTTAGTACAAACTTATCCACTATATTTACAAATTATTTAATACAACCTAATAACCACTGTTACTGACACATGGAGTTTTGTGCATAAATTTACTAGTTTGGGTAGTGCTAACAAGGCTAACAAAGCAAGGTGCATGATCCAAAACCAATAAAGAAAGTATGATATAAAAGCAACTTGTCAAGAGATTTATCAAAAAGCAAGACATGCCTGATTAAAAGTTGTGTCAAGGGAGAACAAACACCTAAAACATATTTTGGGATGATACAAGGAAAACAAATGTTGTAATTAGAAAGCCACTGCTATTTCAGAGGAAAATATTAAATTCCCGAGTGTTTCCAATTATGGAAAATGTAAAACATATTTTCCTCGGAATTTCCATATACTTGACTAGATTGAGAAACAAGATTTCCAAGAAGTAAAATAATCCAGAAAAAAAAAAAAGAAAAAAAAAAGAAATTATGGTAATATGATTTTTCCTTGGCTTGACAGAATCCACCTCAGTTCTTAACTTGGATGGGATTACCTTGCACTATAAGGCGCCTTGCAAGTAAACCTAAAAGATTCCTGCAACTTTTCCAAGCTCACCCTGAAAACAATTGAAAAAGCCTTTCCATCACATTTAAACCATTAAATGTTTCACTAGAAGTAGCCCCCTCCAATATTATCCGTATAACACACACCTGTCATCAACATTTTTGGGGTTTAGATCTTCACAATCAAAATCAAGAATGGAAGAGTGATTATTTATCTTTTCAAACATCCAGACTAGTGGGATTTGGTGCACTAAAAAATAAAAAGCAATTTCCAACTCAATTGAAATAATCTTAAGATACAATAGATTATATCATTTCCCCTTGTTTCCTCTTCACCCATGCAACAAAGTCTTCAGCATGTAATTGATGCACAAATCTCTCAATGATCCTTTCAAACAGCTAATTTTTCCTCATTTCTGGTGAAAAAATGTCGAAAACATGTGAAGAAAAGGATTTGGGGTGCAAACCTGCTGTAACAAATAACCCTTACCACCTCAGTATTTCACTAGTTGAATAATGATACCAATTCCAATGAACCCCCATGAACCTAAATATATCATCTTCATTTCACTATTCAGCCAAACATAAAATTCCATCTGGATAAAGGGGGAAAAAAATTTTACCATTTGGATTGTGCTCCATCTCCAACTTGATGATCGGATCAACCAAAAGTACTCTTTGTGTACTCATCTACTTCAACATAAAATTTTCTGCTTTTGTGGTAATTAAATAGCAGCCATCCAACATAATTTCCAAAGAGGGGTGAGAAATACCACGACAAACCGTGGCAATAAAAAACCTGGGCCTGGATGCAATGAAATTGTGGGATAAACGATGTATCTAAATAAGAATATTACGATGTAAGTTTTAATGAGAACCATGGCCTCTTCTACCTCCCTAAACTAAATTGCTGCACACTACATAAAACAGCAACAGGTAAATTTGTGCGCATTGGAACTTTTTTAAACCATTAGAATATGCACAACCCCATGAGCAAGTTAATGCCCGGTAAATATATTAAGGCACAGAAAAATAAAAAAGCAAAAAATTCACCAAGAATGTTTCTCTGCAGACAGTCGGCTCATCATTAAAACAAGTTGACCAAACAGAACATGCAACATAGGAAATTTCTCGCAGCATACCTTCAAGAAACACCAGATAGGAACCGGAAGAACTTGCCCAGTGGAACAGCCACTTTTTTCAGCATCCCTCCACCAGAAAGAAGAGCACACGACCTGTATACCATGAATAGTCATACAGATTCACACCATGTACCATGTATATTATGAACTTGTACTCAGGAGGAAGCAAAATCACATAAAGGATAGCAGCCTTTAAAATTGATGTTTTCTCTCTAATCAAATATCAGATGGTAATGGAGTGGATTCCTGTGTTTCCATGATTCACAAAAAACATGACAAAGGAAATGGCCAATTGATCCTGTTACAATATAGAGCCTGTTTGGTTAGTAGAAGGGAAAATGGATTTTTCATAAAACCTTTAAGTTTAAAAAATGAAGACCATGAAACATTCCATTTCAGAACCTTTAAAATTGATAAAGTTTTGGTCATTTTTTAAAAACAAGTTTCTGAAATAATCATTTTCAGAATATTTTCGAACAAGTTCTGAAAGTAGGCTACCAAACATGTTTTCTTTCTGCATCCATTTCTGTTTTGGAAAAGAAAACCACAATTCTTATTTCTGCTAACCAAACCGTCACTATATGTGGAAAAAATTTTCAGTAACAAATGTAATGAACCATAACCTTACACTGACCAATTTTCTACAACCATAAAATTTGAAAACAATAAGCTCAATGAAATTTAACATATATTGATACACCAAATTAATCATACATCACAAACTTATCATAATTTCCCCAAAATTCTCAACAAAGACTCTTAACACATACACGAACAAAAAACTCTCGGGTTTCGCATGCAACAACCTCCTTATTTACATGTTACTGTGTTTGTATCCCCGTGAAAAATACAGGAATAGAACCGAATCAAAATATTAGGCAATTGAAATAACCAGATCGCAACCTTCCCATCGAACGACGAACCTTTCCCTCAGCTTCGATGAGTCCAGAACATTTGAGACCGGGTAGGACTGCCGCCTTTGAGAGGGAGGGTGCACCTTTCCACTGAATGAGAGCACGAAGATGCAGTTAGGGTTTTGGCTTGTGAAGGGTGAAATAAATTCTGAAGAATAATGATATTCCGCTTCTAGAGGGTTTCGGAAAAGAGAAGGGGTTAGTCACGATTTAGGTTTCCGGGATAAGAGGAAGCCGAGCAATGGTAACACCTCCATTTTGTTCTCTTAGCACTGTCCTATAGGTATTAGTCCCGGTATTTTACAGCATTCCTTAGTGGCCCATTACTACTCGTAGTCTATATTTCTAAGCCACCTCGGGGCCTCTAGGTTGAGAGATTATCTAATCCCTTTGGATTCTCGACACCTTAATTTAGACCTTGGTGCCCTTATGCACCTAAGCCCACGTAGGCCCCCTAGGCCCACTTAGGCACCACCCTAGGCCTACTTAGGCACCTTAGCCATTACCACTCTAGGGTCCACTCAGCACTCTAGCCCCACTTAGGCACCTTAGTTCACTTAGATACACTAGGGCCATTAGGCACCACCTTAGATTCACTTAGTACACTTGGGCTCGCTTAGGCACATTTGATTTTTTCTACCCCATTTTTAGGTATGGCTAGCATGTGGCCTTGAATTTCTTATTTAATTTTTTATTTATTTTTATTAGTTTTATTCATTGGCTTAGTCACTTTTTTTGAAAATTAGCATGAGAAATCGAGATTTTAGGTTTTCCTAATTGCATGAATTGAAAATTCACACCACTTATTTAAATATTTACTTCACTTTATTCATTTATTTTATTTTTGAGGAAATTGCTTGAGCTTCAGATTTAATATTCTTTTACAACGTGATGATATTTTAGTTTTAATTATAATAGTATTTTAATTTTTGATTTTCAATTACAAGATATTTTATCCTGCTTTTTAAGATTTTCAAAATTTTATTATTTTATTATTAATATGTGGTTACTACTTTCCTATTTTCTTTAGTTTTAAAGTGAGAATGTCACTCTAAAGTGGACTTACCATTCGAAAAAGAAAAGAACCCTAATGACTTCATAATTAAAGGACGAGATTCCGATAAAACCGTTGGAAGAGGATGAAGCGGCCATGTAAAAGAACGGGAAAGCTGTTGCATATTAAAGGACAGTCACACATTGCTAAAGGAAATGTGGCAATACTTACATATACAATGGCATTCGGAATCACAATTGTTGAGTTTTTGGAAGGATGCTCAGCTTGCCGTGCGATATGGGAAAAGCTAAAGTGAATCAGGAATGAATATTTGGTTAAGAATAAATAAGAAGGTGAGAATTTTGTTTTAAACAGAAAGAGGAAGACAACATAGAGGAGGCATGAATGAATGGTTTCCGGGAAGATACAGGGGAGGAGATTTTCTGGACTTGAGAGGAATGGGATTTTTTTTTTTTTTGGGAAGAAAGATTCTGAATTTGATTAAGGGAATTTACAGAGAGAGGGGCTGTTGTTTTTTGGAAAAAAAAAAAAAAAACACACAAACCTTTCTAAAGTTCATACCATCACCGAGGTTAGAGTAGGATTTGGAACAGAATGGGAAAATATAAAGGAGAAAGAAAAGAAAGGACAGGAAGGATTAGGGAGAATCGCAGCCGCTTCAAATTAGGAAGGTGGGGAGCAGGTGCCGCCGCACTCTTTCAGACCAAAGGCAGGCTTGGTATTTTGGGGATGAGAGGAGGGGCAGCAGCACTGGTTTGGAGGCAGCACAGCCGCACCTATAAGAGGGTTTACAGCAGTGGAGAGTGTGAGAAAGCACTCAGCAAGAGAGGGGGAAAAACCACCATTGCAAGCAAGAGCATGTGCAACCGGACCCTTAACGATGAAGATGGTCAACTTTCCAGGAAGCGTGGGAAGGTGCAGCCGCACCCCTTGAAAGGATGTCCGAGGGCAACCATACCAATGAAAGACAAGAAGACCTACAGCCGTGCCATTGAGGGGGAATATACCACAAGAAGAAGACCATCTGGAGCGTGGGGGTGCAGCCCACCAATGAAAGGACAATAAAATCCACAACCGCACCATTGGAAAAGAGAATGCAGCTGCACATCACTAGGATTGCTATGGTTAAGCTGGCTAGGTTACGTTAGTTTTTTTAATATATAAGGGCTTTCAGAAATTTACAGTTTCGTATTTATTTTCCATTTGATATATATTGGGATGAGTGGTTGGACTATCATTAGTTTCAGCATATGTTTTGTTTTAAATAAGCAGCATGAATCTCACTCATGTTTAATTTTGATTATTACGTTTAAGATTAGAGATGGTGTTGGAATAGGTATTTGATTTATCATATAAATACAGAAAAACAATTTTATGTAATTTTTTAACTTTTGGAAAAAATATAATTTGATCTCTATTAATTAGTTTTGATTCATTTAAAGATTTGTTATTTATTTATTTATCTGCTAACTAATTTAATGATTTCCGTATTTATTTATTTATTTTATTAATATATATTGATCATATGGTTACAGATTCATTTCCAAAAATATTTTTTGTATTTTGACTCGACTCTAGTTTTAAGTAAAATTTTAATTTGTTAAATGATTGATTTTAATTTTAAAAATATTGATTTTAGACTTAGACCTAATAAGAGTTAAAAACGTTTTATTAAGCTTAGACGTTATTTTAGTAAGTAAGTTTTTATTTAAAAAAATTAATTCATGAGTTCGTATTTTGTTTTAGCTATAATTTATTTATTCTCGTGATATCTATTTATTTATTAATAAGATAATTTATAGGTATAAATTTAGTTTAAAAATTTTTTTTGGATAGTTTCCATATTTAAATTTTTGGATATAATAAAATTTATTTTTTGTTATAATAATTGAGCTTATTGTTAAATATTTGAATTTTTTTAAATTGCCTTAATTAGTGTTTAATCATTTTGACTTAATTTCATTTTAATAATGTAAATTTATTTAGGAAATTGATTTAAGAATTCATATTTTGTTTAGTTTGCTTCATTTAATTTGATTCATTTTATTATTTAGGTTTTTTTTTTTTATGTATAATTTTACGTTAGTAATAAAATCAATTCCACATTAAAGGTGCTACATTTAGTTTTACACTTCTGGTTTAGCTTCACTCACGTTTCATTTAGGTATTTTCTATAATATAGTTCATTAATACGATTAATTTTATGATTTGAGAATTATTGTTTTGCCTGATTTGATTGTTCATTAATTATTTCGGGATGTTATGAGGGTTTAATTGATCACCTACTAATTCTTGATTATTAACTCTAAATTGATATATTTCTTGAATATAGTCCTTTAAATCAAATTGATTTAAGCTTTGAATAGTTTTATTAGCTGGTAGTCTCTAGTATTGTTATTCCTCAATTAACGTGTTTCTTGAATATAGTCATTAATGCTTGGTGGTATCTAGTTAATCATTTGATCTAAAGTTTGAATAGATATTGTTTGGGTAGTCTTTTGGGTAAAATTTAATTTTCGAGGCCATCGGAAAATAGTGAAGATTGGCCTCCCATCCCCACCACGTCAAATTTCCATTTCTCGTTGTAAAAAAAATTCGAATTGTGATTTTGTCCTCTTTTTTGTTTTGCTTCTTGGTATGTTGATTCAACTGTTTTATTGGTTTTCAATTAATTTCTCATATATTAATATATAACCCTTTCCAAAAGAACCCCTTTAAAAAATCCATTTCAAAAATTCCATTTAAGAGTTCTAGAACAAAATCCTCAGTCCTTTAAAAATCTATGTTAAAAATTCATTAGGTCCTTAGAAATCTAAAATCTCATTTTTCTTAAAAGAATGCAACCATTTTTTTTTTTTTTTTTTATCAAAATGATTTGCATCTTCCTCGTTTTTAATGAAAATTTTGGTTTTAAATAAAATACAAATCCAAGCTTGTCGTCCCAAATAAAATGGGATAATTCCCCAAACTAGATATGTGTAACAATCAATTGGGGAAATGGTTGAAACCCCAACATAAAAAAAGAAAAGCTTTTCAAAACCTATTTTTATTACCTCTTTGCTACCTATTGTATCATATTTTATCTTTTTTTTAGGAATTATGTAATAATTGAATATTTGTATATCGATCATTTTAACTACATACTATTTAATATGTCATAATAGGAATTTCTTGTTTTAATTATTTATTAATCTAACCCCCCTATCCTGCGGAAGCGCGTTATGAGTTATATATGCTATCCAGGTACGTTACCTATACCCAATTTCCTAACCCTATGAATATGTATTGTCATTGTGAGCTATGCCATCTTGCTATCCTGTTTGATTTTCTGATATATATTTGATGCTTTGTTTGATTATCTTAGACAAAAATACATGTTGTTGGATGTATAAACTAAAACTAAACTTTGAGTTTTCATTATATTGCATGAGAAGGCTGGTTCAGGTACGCACTTTAATTCCCCTGATGATTAGACTTTCTTGTTAGACGCGTTTATTTTTTGAAATCATCTTAGTCTAACCTAGGTATCCTATGATCACCATTTAATAGCCACATTTCCCCCAACTTAGGCTGTAGAGACCTTTATAGGGCTTAGTAGAGGGGTGCTACCTCCTAGAGTACCCTTCCCCATCAAGATCATGATCCCTGAAACCTAGACTCGGTTTTTCAAAGACATGCTTTTTTTCCAAAAATTATGGAGTCAATTTTAGGGTTTTTCTTCTTGTTTTATTTTCCCTTTAAAATAAAAAATAAAATAATGCCAGATACTTCCAACTATTTTCTAAAAATTAATTCTTCACAAATTAAAAAGCGCGTCTCACCGATCGAGTGGGGGCCGTAGTGAAAAATTGCAGGTCCACAAATTGGCGACTCAAACTTTTTCTAAATTAATTCTTCACAAATAAAAAGCGAGTCTCGCCGATCTAGTGGGGCCAAGTGAAAAAAGCGGGTCCACACTGATTAGGGAGTTTTCGGATTGCTATGTTTGAGAAGAAAACGGGGCAGCGTTTGGTTTTGTCTTTTCGAGGTAAAATTAATCTGATGATTTATTTTGATTTGGGTTCAGTATCCAAAATGTGACAACACGAAAAGAGATCACAAACTTTGTTTTTTTTCCTTTATTTTATTTTATTTTATTTAAATTTATTTTTAGTCATGTCGATGCTTAAGTAACATAGTAGATTGGGTATAAAATAACCCAATCAGCATATTTACACCTGGAATTTGGAAAAATTGGGTTATAAGATAAATTGAAGGTTAAAAATTCAATATTTGATAATTGATAGTCATAAAAAAAAAGCTCTAGAGCAAGACCAACTAATGATAAACAAAAAATAATACTCTCGAATCATGGAGGAACATAGGCCCGCTTGTTAATGGACAATAAGGTTCTATATTCAAGAACAAGTAATGATAAAAGTGACAAGGATGTGAATCAAGAACAAGTACACCAAGTTTTAAATTTACTTGAAAGGCATGGATTAAAGGCTAATTGAGTTCAAGAATTTATGCAATATACCATGCTTTGGACTGATTATATACTTATTAGAGAGGGATAAGTACTGCATAGTCTTATCATAAAAATAAAAATTTGTTCTAAACTTTCAAAGAAAGGTAGATCCCACTCTATATTTAGATGAGTCTGATACTATACTCAACTATTTTGGTTTTTCTTTATTCTTCCAACATGTGGTGATAGTAAATGAGTTTGGATTTCTATCTATGCCTTCAACCTATTGAGTTTTGAGACTCAATCAACTTGTTAACTTAAAAAGGTTGTTTTTATTCTAGTGTATATGCAAATTTATTTAAAAATGAGGGAATTGATCAATTTCTTCAGTGAGCTAATTTATTGTACCTAGAAAGCTTTCCAAAGTGCACAAGTTGTGATAACAAATGAAAAAATATAATTTCTAGTGATGAGTAATATTACTGATAACACCTCTTATATATTTTTTTCTTATTGATATGCCACATGGTGAGTGAATACAAAAAATTTTCATTTACCATCATTTTTTATATTAGTAATACTATTTATCCGCATGAATTATCACCTTGATAATCCTTTGTTGTGTAACAAACTAACATTTGAATTTGACCCAAATTGAAAGACAAAAAGACCCACTTGTGACTATGCATATAAAGTTGAATTTAGTTTAAGTTCTACAATGGATTTGGATATATTTTTTTATAATGTCATACACTATTGGTTGATTTTTATGTAATATATGAAGTTTTAAAACATCAAGGGCACTTTGAAAACAACATGATTTATGTGATTTGATAATGGCGGTTGTTCATATAGCTTTTGATAAATGAAGTTAGTTGTGCTATTGAAAAATTTTGGATATTTTTTTTTTGTAGGTGTAGTTGTAATTCTATTAATTAAAATTTTCATCCATTTTAGTTTTGAGTACTAAAATACTTATTTTCCTTTTTAGCAATGTTTATTTATTTATTTTTTTACTTGAATATGCAATTATTGTTTATCCAATCTTTAAAATTAATCAAACCATCCTTTATATAAGATGAACCCTCCTTCATCTCTTAGTCATACACACCCAATAGCCTAGTGTCCAATAATTTTGTTGTCTTTCAAATTTTTAGGAATTACAAAACCTATTCAATTTTAAATCTAAGACTAGTTTGTTCTTGTTTGATGTATAAATTAAATTCAATTAATTTGTACTTTTCAGGAGTTTTTATAATTTTTGTCTTTGTTTAAAGCTCAAAAAATAAAAAATGAAAATCAACAACTAAATCCTAATGCTTAAACACTGTTTTGATGATTAACTGCCTACATTTCACTATCTTGTAAAGTAAGTTTCAAAGGAAGACTTATTTGTAATCAAGTTAACATTGATTAGTGACTTAAATTCAAGTAACTTTCAACCTACTTGTGTTTGGTAAATACTCAATAAGGAGATTAGTATGTGAGTGAAAAGATAATGATATATGGATGACTACTTAAATATACCCAACAACTAGAAGGTATTTTGAAAAATTTATGTGTTCTTTACTAAGTTCGATTGATTTAACTACATCCATTATAAACAAATATTAATAATATCTTTAAATTCAAATCAAGTTATTCTTTATAAGCAAGGTTTTTATAGAAGTTTTAAATTGGACATTAAATTTATTGATCACTTAAAATCTAACAAGTGATTCCTTAGAAAAGTTCTTACTTTCTATCTAGAACTTCTATTGCTTCTCTAATAGGCATTTAAAAAATCAATAAATTTTAGTTAAAGTTTTACTTGACAATCTTAACCTTTAGGTTTGGTCTTTTATTTATTTATGATTTCAACTTGCTCAAAAGTAAGTTCATCAATATTTTCTACATCTTTATGAATGCTATAGATAGCTTGAGTTCAATTCTCTTCTTGAATTGGTTTCTCTCCATTTATTATAAACGAATTAACATGCAATTTAAAATATTCCTTTAAAACAATTTGAACAATTAGAATTATGATACCAAACTCTATTGGTGAAATTTCTTACTAACTATGCCCAAAGTTATGAATTTGTTCTTCTTAAATTTATCGTCCTAATTAAGTTCTCATGAACCTAGGTAGAGGTGCATGAATATTTCCACAAATAGTGTTGTATGAGCTACCTTATAAGCAAATATTCATTTATTTAATCAACTCATGTTAGCATTGTCAACATCAAGTATGTAATTATTACATCTATCTCTTGACGCAATGACTCAATGTATTTTATTTTCAAACAAAAATGTTGATTGTAAGCATCAATTGACTCTAAAAAAAAGGAGCATTCTATGTTTGTGACCATCATAGTGGTAGTAGCAAATATAGTGTTCACTATTTGTTATTTGACTTTAAAAAAACATCATGGTAACGGTATGTATAAGGTTAGAACATTATGGTTATGTTATATTTCTCTATTTGCCACTAGATCAAATAAATGCTAGTATTGCCTCTATATTTTTTATCCCATGACTCATATACATGTAAGACCTTATAATCTTCCTATTACTTTCTCACCCACATATACATTTGAGAGATAAAAATTGAAGGTTAGAAATTCAATTTTTGATAATTGAGTAGTTTCAATTATCAACATGCTTGTGGATAAGTAATGATAATCTCCATAAATATCAGGAACCTCATTTCTAAATGTATAATAAAAGGTACTAAGTGTTGTCACCATTATCATCACCATTATTATTCTTCATAGTTTTCTTGACTACATTTTTTATGCCACTACACTCAGAATACATTTAATACACAAAATAATAATTCTAGGAATAAAAATTGTTAAAAAATAATAATTACTCCTTATTCATTTGGTTATGATAATGGATTTAATCCAATATTTAGCATCTAATTAGTTTTTATTTCTTTGAAATTTGTGTTTTTTTTTTAATATCCATCTTTTTCAAGTCTAACTAAGTCTATCTCAAAAAACCTTATTTAGTGTTCATATTAATCTATTTATATTTTTTTCTTTTAAATTTAAATTTTAATTTATTTATTTTTAATTTTGTTTACTTCTCTATTTGTATTCTTGACCGTTTTATTACTATTTTTTACTTCTTAAATTTTTGTTTTCATTTAGTTTTTATTTTTAAATTTCAAGAAGATTAAAATTTTCTATTTTATTGTATATTGTTTCTTATTGATATTTTTATTTAAATAATTATATGTACATTTATGGGTGTCTACCCTTGTCTCCATATATATATATGGATGACCCATAAATGCTTAAATTCTTAAAAAACCCAAAAGCCCATATAACTACCTGAAATTTTTTGTTTTAGCGATAAGATGAAATAATTATTTTAAAATGGAATAGTCATTCTATATAACAAAAGAGATATCAAACTATCTAATACCATGGGATTATTATTTTGTTTCTTCACCTATTATATATATCAAACATGATTCTAGATTTTTTCCAATCAAAGTATAACTAGATTTCTTTTGTTGATCAATGAGCTTAGCAATGCTACTAATACATTTTGTATAGCCTTTTGTAACACAAGTTGTTGCTTTATTGATCATAAAAAATTGCAAACCTAATCATGTATTCAAATCTAAATTACTTTTATTATCTTTTATTCTTGGTTGCAATTATAGTTATAGAAAACATTGTTTCATTAATTTTTACATTTCAGAAGTATATTACTAATATTAACTATCTTCACTTTTTAGGTTGTTAACCTAATAGCCTAAAATAAAAAACTCTTTGTTATCTAGAAAAGTTAAGGAACTAATCTTTTTTTGTCCATTGATATGTAAAGTCTAACTAATATACATTTTCATGATTTTCTCTTTGATCTAACCTATACATGAATATAAAATTACAAGAAAATTATTTTTCAATTATTAGAATTTTGTTGCATACATTGGTTACCATGTTTTTCATTGTGCCATGTAAAATTCTTAAATGTTGTACACCTAAACATTCCTTCAATTTAAAAAAATTATTATATATATATATATATATATATATATATATATATATATATATATTTGTGTTCTATCCTTGTCTCCATATAATATTCTTTTTATTATTCTTTTAAAAAAAAATTCATTTTCTATTTGTAGTTTTAAATATTTTTCTAGATATATATATGTGTGTGTGTGTGTGTGTGTGTGTGTGTGTTACTAAAACTAAAAATTAGAAAATTAATAATCATATGGGTGACTTATTAATTTTCAAATTCTTAATAAACCCAAAACCCAAGGATTTCTTTTGTTGATAAATGAGCATAACACTGACACTAATACTTTTTGTATAGCCTTTTGTAGCACTAGTTGTAGCTTCATTGATTATCAAAAACTGTAATATATCCTAACCATAGATTCAAAAACTAAATTACTTTTTATCTTTTTTTCATGTCAATCATTCTTAGTTGTCGTCATAGAGAACACTGTTTCATTAATCTTTACATTTTGGAACCATATTGTTAGTATTAACCATCTTCACTTTTTAGCTTGTAACCCCTATGGCCCAAAATTTAAAACTCTTTGTTATCTAAAAATTTTCAAGAACCGTAAGTTGAGGAACTCTTAGACATCAAATTTAGGACTAGTCTAATTTTTTTTCACCCATATAAAGTCTAATTAATATACATTTTCATGATTTTCTCTTTGATATAACCTACATGAATTTAGAATTGCAAGAAAATAGTTTTCAATCATTAGAGTTTCAATGCATATGTAGATATTATTATGTTTTTTATTGTCCCATGCATATAAAATTCTTAAATGTTGTACACTTGGGCATTCTTTTAATTCTTTTCCCAATGAAGTTAAATACTAGGGATGCACAAATTACTGAGAAAAGAAAGTTAATTTTAATTGTGCTCTTACATGATGTATATAATCAAAATTTCAATTTTTATTTACCTTGCATACTAGTGAGCTGATTCTGGCTTAGGTCTAACATCACCAAGTTTTCCAAAGTACATAATTCTGCAACACCATTGAGAGGAAAAAAAAAAGACAAAAGATGTTGAGAATTTTAATATTTCACAATTTAAGAAAAAATTACACATACCTTGGATAGGAAAAAATCCTCCCAAATAGTTGGATTGTAAAGAAAGACTTTTAAGGGATGTGAATGTATTCAATTGTTGCATATTAGTATTCCTGAACTTCTTGTGATTGAGGTTCAAAGTCTCTAGCTTCTTCAATTTGGACAAGCTTTGTGAATCTACAAGAAGATTATAAGAAAGTATAAAACTTCAAATTTCACATTTGCATATATAAACAATTCAAGCTTATAACCTTGTTAAAGGTTCTATATAAAGTGTAAATAATTGTCATAATTAACGTGTTTATGTGCTTCCTCATATTAAAAACCATATACAATTTCTTTTAAATATTTTATTTATATTTTTGAACTAGTTTTTCAATCAAGGAGCTACAAGATTCTTAACCATATAGATACAAGAAATAGAGGAAATGTCAATTATTTGATAATAGATATTTATATTTTATGACAAGATTTTCACCTCCTACGGTCCATTTTTTTTCTATGTACATTTGTTACAAAGGAACTCTTATTCATATATATATATATATATTTTTTTCAAAGCCATCTAGTTTTTGAAGAGCAACTTATATGGAATCATATCTCCTTTTTCTTTAAGAATCGATTTCCAATTCCTCCTATATATTTTTTTTTAATTATTTTTAGGACATTTTAACTCCATCATTTCCATTATTTGATGATGATCAAACCTTGTTAAACAACAAGAAACATAATTCCATTTATGGCTAGTATTTCTTAATTTAACAATTAAGTTGGTCTTTGGATGCACTTAATTTAACAAAGATCAACTTAATTGGGAAAAAGGGAAACTATTCTAATACTATTTTAAAATATCAATAATATTATATCAATAGTGTATATATAGGAATTCATTGATAATCAAGTTAATTTATAAAAAATGTATTCAATTACTTAAGAAAATATTAATTATATCAAATATGTTTCACATGCTAGCGACATGCATCTAATAGGAACTTAAAATTTGATAGGATGATTGAGACTACTTCAAATGAAAATTTATGATAATATAAAGAAAAATAACTAATGATTAGGAATTGTTGGTTAATTTGACAATTAATTTAATAACAAAATATCATAATTTTTTTTACCAAGTTAATAAAATACCTTGCACTCCTTGAAAGCTTTCCAAATCATTATAGCTTAGATCTAATGCTTCCAAGTTTCTCAAACTAGCTAACTCTGCGCCAAATATGAATAAAAAGAGAGATTGACTAAGAAATTTTAAAAGCTAGAAATATATAATATTTGATTTCAAAGAAATAATATAGAAATATAACTTGCCTTTAATGGGAAAAGATCCCTCCAATTCTATGCTGCAAATTCTATGCTGCAAAGAATCAGTGTCTTGAGTGATGTTATTGTACTCAAAGATTTTATGACACTTTTGTCAAACTCATTACCACTAATGTCCAAGATCTCTAACTTCTTTAAACTTGACAAACTTTTAAATCCTGCAAAGGAGTAATAGAATTTTAATTAAAGGAATGTAGATATTTTATTTTTTTTGTTAGTTAAAAATTATTTTTAAGAATAAGTTTCTAAATAATCTTATTTTGAGAAAATAATAATATTATTGAAGTTGGAAAATAAATTTTAAAAGAAGTTTCACAAAACAAGTATTCATTTTTTTTTTTTTTTTGGAATAAATACCTTTCATGTGGAAAGATAAAGTTTTAAAATAAAAATAAAATGAGATGAGTAGCTTGGACACACCTATACATACAACTATACACCATGTAAATGCAAACAAGAACGAAAATATTGGGATATATCAGTAATATATCGTGTATCAGAGAAGATGAATATGATATATAAGTAAGATATATCAATTGACGAAAATATTGGATTTTATTGAGAAATATCGGCTGTATATCATCGGTGATTTCCGATATATTAGCGACACAACCAAAAAATCGACCATGAATAGAAAAACTAGCTAAAATTTTAGAGATATATTGGCAAAAAACAAGGATATATCGATGATGTCTAATGCCCAAACTTTTAATTTATGTCCAATGGGCCAGTGTTGGATTGGCCTAACCAACCTATAAATGATGACTTGACTTTTAAATATTCTCTAATGGGCCGAAAGATGAATCAAGCCCAAATGCACTCGAACACAAATGCTTAGGTTTAAAACAAATGGTTTATACCATTAAATTAAACTTATTTTATGATATATATATATATATATATATATATATATATATATATATATATATGTGCTTAAAATTGTTTTTATATATGATTACTATACATATATTTTTATATATTCTAATATATTTTATAAATTAATTAAAATAAAATTATTATAAATAAGTTAATTTTAATTATCTTATAATTTATTTTTTATACTAATTAAATATAAAATAAATATAAAATTATAAATAAAATTATCAATATTTTTAATAATTATCTATATTTCTTCGATATATCCGATATATTCATAAAATTCAAAATTAAATATATTCATGATTACCAATATTTCATCTTTGAATGCAAATGAGGAGCTTAGGTGATGACCCAATTGCATGTAAGTTTCAAAGGAATTGAACGGGGAATGATTAGGGATGAGTAAAAGTGTGGGCTCCACGTGTCAATAATCCATCCAAGCAAGTCCACCCGTACATATCAACCACAAGAACTCCTCACCCTTTCACCCTTTCACCCTTCCACCACCTATCTTCTTTTTTTCTTTTCTCTTTGTATTTATTTTTAAAAAGATATAGAATGAAATCTGGAAACTTTTTTTAAAGAATATTAATATATATATATATATATATATATAAAACGCTTTGAACATTTTATCATACTTATTTTGTTTTTATATTGAATTCAATTTCTAAAGAGACAAATTTCATAAAAAATTATTTTTGATAAAAACTTATTTTTAAACTTTTTTTAGGAAATTATTATATTTGTGCAAAAGCCCTTGAAATCTGGTTTGGAAGGAATACATAAAAATATTGATAAAATTAAAATACAAAAGAATGGAGCACTTTTATATGAAGTGTAAAAGTATTTTGTGCAAAAACCCATGAAATCAGGATTGGAACGAAGACCCAAAAAATTAATAAAATTAAAACACAAACAATGAAGCAATTTTATATGAAATATAGATGTGTCAATTTTTTGGTCCTTTAACTGAGCTCTGTCAATTGGAAATTTTAGAAACCAAGACAGAATTGACCAACAGAAGGCTCAACACATAAAATCGGACCAACCCATCCTCACCTCTGCACCAAACCAGCATGAAAGGGTCCACCGGCAACCCCTTGCCAATGACTATACCGGCCAGTGGCAAGGAATGGTAAGTGATTCTCAGAAGTGGATCGAGGACTTCATCCAGGTTTTTGGTCAAAACGATGCAGAAGAGGCTTTTTTGGAATGAAAGGTGGCTGAGTGGTGGGGTGATCCAAGTATTTTTAAGAACGTGTGCTAGTAGGTCCTTTAGAATGTATATGAAAACCATTCTATAACTGTTTAGAGTACAAGCCAAAAGAAATTTAAAAGATGAGAGCTAACATACCTTCATTCTTAATAAACCCATCAAATGAGTTTGCAGACAAATTTAGATCATGAAGCTCTTCAAAAGGAAGGAATAGAGATGTATTTAGTAACCAGAATTTGTCATTTTCATAATATGGCCAACCATAGTCTTCCAAGAAAATTTGTCGTTGCCTTATATTGTTGAGAGAAAGCTTCTTAACTCGATCTGTGGTGGGATCACAAATAACCCGCTCCCAACTACAACAGTCACTGATGTTGTTATCTATCCATGAAGGGAGAAGAAGATTTGCTTTCTCATCATTCAATTTTAGAAAGGCCTTGAATTCAAGCAAACTCATCTTCTCTTCTTCATTGCAACCTTTGCATCTACATATTTGAACCAAGAGTAATAATAAAATCCATGACAAATATTTTGATGACAAGCTCTCCATTGAAAGTCCACACATGAGAGACATAAGAAAGCCACTACCAAACCACTCTTAGACATACAACTTAATAAGAGTATTTAATCTAATTGGAACATCGTTTCTGTATATGAAGGGTCTTGACCGGTAGTTTGATGGGCCCATGGTGTATCATATGTTGAAGAATCAATTATTTCCAATCAAATTTTTCATATGAGAGTCAATTCAAGTCATCTTTATTATCATATTGATATTAAATTTGTGATTCTTATTTACCTGTATATTTAAGCATGCAAACGAACTGACTAAATTTTTTATTTTTTATCATTGGAAGTGGCTGATTAAAATCAAATGAATAAAGCAACCCCTTTGATATATTTCTTTTATACTATAAATTAATAACTAAGATATTCTAAGTCATTTTTGAGTTTCAAATTAATGTTAAAATAATAAGGTTTGTTAAAATGATAAGGTACAACTATACCATACCTGGTGCATTCTATCATATATTGGAAGTCTAAAAACCTGTCTTGATTTTTGGAATCCATTGGTTAAGATTGATTTTAAAAAGTACATACATCCATGGTACCATGAAATTTTCTAAGAAGATATTTGATGTATATATATATAAACTTCAATACGATTGAGAAGACATGATCTTTCATTTATCAATGCTATTAGGTTTGTATCTAATATTTTAGCAAACAAATTAGGCTTCATTGGCCATGGCATTGGCAAAACATTATCTAACATCAATAATGTGTAGGCTTGTTTAATTACTTCATAAATTAGCTATTGTCTCTTTTCTTTATTCTTAGAGGTCCAAACCAGACTCTTTTTTCTAACACCAATAATGTGTAGGCTTGCTTATGATTTATTCTAGGATAATTTTGTTTCTTATCATGTTTCCAAAGATATTAATGAAAAGCCAACATATCCATTTTCATCTATGAAAAATATAATATGAAAATTTTACTATATAATAGATAATACTTTTATATTTTATAATAAATTAAAGAAAATCTTCATCTAATATTTTCATCTAATGCCTAATAAATTGTTGAAGAAAACCCACTTTCAAATTATATAAATGATCATTTTTCAATAATGCAACCATAAATGCATCATGAAACACCTCTTATTTTTTGAAAGTTTTATTAAGAAAAATTAAATTTAAAATATATAGAGATATTTTGTTAAATTAACAAAAAATGCAATCATTATTATTCATTACCCAATAAGTTCCATTATAAAATTGACATAAATGAATAAATTACCTATCAGTATTTTTGAAATGATTGAACTTTGAAAATATAATATAGAATTATTAGTGAATAGGAATTGTGGAACAACTAGATATGAGGGATTTGAGAGTTTTAATAATAAAAGAAAGAGTAAACAAATAAACTATTTTATCAAATAAGACATGTAGGTTAAAAAATAAATAAAAAAATTAAGCACTATAAAAAAAGTATTTGTAAAATGAGTACTTAACTTGGATGAGATCATATAAAGTTTGTGAGTAATCAAAGAGTTATGAAATTACCAAATTTAAGCAAACAAATGCAGTTTCACTGATAATGAATTGTAATCAAGTACTCACCAATTTAATAATGTACTAGAAGGATTAACCATATGGTACCAACTCTTCATATTCTCACCTACTAGTAAAAAAGCTAAGCATTGTTTGAAAATTGATATATTTTTTTTTCATTTTTTAATTAGTAAAAAAGGATTGAACATTTCAATTTAAAAAAGAAGAAGAAAAAGTACAAGTAAAAAATATGTGCTATTAAAGAAATATTACTACTTTACAATGATACCTTCACTTTTATACAAGGAAGGACGTAAGTGACTAACTTTATTCATGAATGGTAGTCCAAATAAAAAAAGAAGAATTCACTTTCCAAGTCATGACTACACCTTTTTATTAATAAATTAGAAGATGAACACTTGGTAAAGGAAGACAATTCATGTTTCCATTAAATTGTTGATTTGACACCATTAGTATGGTGATTGGCTTATCATTTGTGAAGTTATATGCCTTATTTGACTATATTTAATATGGTTAGTCAATGAAATTTGCTGTTGTAATTTTTTTAAAAAATTTAATTTAAAATATATAAAGTCATTTGATTAAATTAATATAAAAATGCATAATAATTTTAGTAAAATAATAAAAAACTACGAATAATTTCACATCTCCAAAAAATTTACTTTCATTGATTAGAATGAATCTTTCCAAAGTTTTCATAAGAAAAATTGAATTCAAAATATGTAGAGATATATAATCAAATTAACAAAACCGCAAGCATGATGATTCATTATCAAACTTTTGATATAAAAATAATATACTTGAGTAAACTAATTACAAATACTTAAAAAATGATTGGATTGTGAAAAAGATAATATGATATTACCAATGATTATGGAATTGTGAGACAACTAGAAATAAAAGGATTTAAAAGTTTCAACAATAAAAGTAAGTAGTAATAAAGTAGGTAGATTCACAAAAGATAAATCAATTATTGTAATAATAAAGTTGGCAACTCAGAGAAAACTAGGAAGAAGTAATGGTAAAATAATTTGACCTCGACAAGGTAATGTAAAGTTTATGAGTAATTAAAGAGTTAGGAAACCATTAGATTTAAATAAACAATTTTAGTTTTATAAAAGATAAGTTGATCAGTAGTATAATCAAGTCAGTCCAATAAGGTATTAAAAGGATTAGCTATCCATTACCAAGTCTTAATATTCACACATACAAGTAAAAAGTTTGGCAACTTGAAAATTGACATATTTTCCCTTTTTTTTTTTTTTTAATTAGAAAAACATATTCCAAGCTTTAAAAAAAGGATGATAGCTATCTAAAAATTCTTATTTTCCAAATGATGCCTTTACTTTTATACAAGGATGAGCCAAGTGAAAAACTTTGTTCATAAAGTATAGTCAAGTTGAAAAAAGAACTTACTTTTTAAGTGATGACTAAAGTATTTTACTAGTAGGTGAGAATATGCAAGTTTGGTAGGTATTGACTAAAGCGTTTTACTAGTAGGTGAGAACATGCAAGTTTGGTAGGTGATGACTTAAGCATTTTACTAGTAGGTGAGAACATGCAGGCTTGGTAGGAATCCACTTTTCCAATGCATCATTGATTTGATGCCATTATAATAATGATTAACTTCTTTTCTTCTTTTTTTCTTTTTTTCTTGTTGTCAAAGTTATATATATGCCTTTTTGACTCATAGATGGTTAGTAGATGATATTCACTTTAATTTTAAAAGAAAATGAATTTAAATGGGTAAAGATATTTGGTTAAATCAATATAAAAACATATAATAATTTTCATAAAAACGAAAAAAATTTACTAATAATTTTACATCAACAAAAAATATGCCATAAAATTTTTTATGACATGATTAATAACGTTATTTATAAGTAAGAAAAAACCAAAGAAAGTCTCATATAATATTGTCACCCACTGTGGACCACATTTTATATGCGTTCCTACTTACATGACAATAATTGGACTATGAGAAAGGTATTGCTTTGAGAAAATCAATTTGTATTTATTAAGATTTAAAGTCATCACTTAATTTTATTTATTTTAAAAGTGAAAACAAAATAACAAAGAAAACCGTATGTAACTCCATGAAAAGAAAAGTTTATAAATGGACAATGTATCTAAGAGTCAAATTAGCTAGTGAGGAAATATGAGATACCCATTAAACATGAACAATTATGGTTTCTATTAATTTTCATATTTTATTGATTTATTAAACATCCAAATAATACATAAAAGATATATATGATAACCTGATGTGGGCCGAGATATACAATCGTATAGATACATGGACAAAATCAAATAAGTGAGAATATGAACCACCATGAACGAAGGCTTAACCCAATGAAATTGAAATTGAAATCAGTTTCGAAACAAATTCAAAACTGAAAATATGCAAGCAAGGTCCAGAAATTTGACCCAAGGTTGGCTGGGATGTGGACGAATTGCACTGCTTGAAATTGACACTAGGGGCTGAGGTGTCAAAATTTAGAAACTGAAGGGAGGTATACCACAAAGCAGATATCAGATTATGCACTGACGCAATTTGAAACCTTAATACGGTAGAGAGGCAATGTAAAACAACTAGATATAAGGATTTGAGAGTTTCAATGATGAAAGAAAGAATAAACAAGTAAGCTACCTTACTCGGTAAGGTATGTAGATTAATAAAAAAATCACCATAAAAAAAAAGTACATGTAAAATGACTTGACTTCAACAAGATGATATAAAAATTATGAGTAATTAAGGAGTAATGAAATCACCAAATTCACAAATAATATCTTGTAATCAAGTACTCATGAATTTAATAATGTACTAGACGGATTAACTATCTATTACCAAGTCTTCATATTCTCACCTACTAGTAAAAACCCTTAGCATCACTTGAAAATTGACATCTTTTTTCATTTTCTTTTTTTAATTAGTAAAATATGATTAGATATTCCAGATTAAAAAAGAAAAAGAAAACCTAAAAGCAAAGAATGATGCGGTATTAAAGAAATATTCCTACTTTCCAAGTGAGGCCTTCACTTTTATACAAGAAGGGACATAAGTGACTAACTTTGTTCATGAACGGCAGTCCAAATCAAAAAAGAAGAATTCATTTTTCAGGTCATGACTACACCTTTTTATTAGTAAGTTAGAAGATGAAGGCTTGGTAAAGGAAGACAATTATAAGTGACCGACTTTGTTAATGAATGATCGTCCAGATCAAAAAAAGAAGAATTCCCCTTTCAACTCATGCCAATACCTTTATATTAGTAAGTTAGAAGATAAAGGCTAGCTTGGTAAAGGAAGACAATTCATATTTCCATTATATCATTGATTTGATACCATTAATATAGTGATTTATTTATCATTTGTGAAGTTATATATGTCGTATTTGACTCGTATTTAATATGATCCGTTAATAATTTTTTTAAATTTATTTAAATATATAAAGTCATTTGATTTAATTAATATAAAAATACATAATAATTTTAGTTAAAAAAATTACTAAGAATTTAACATATGAAAGAAATTTGCTTTTATTGATTCCAAAGTTTTCTTAAGAAAAATTGCATTCAAAATATATAGAGATACATAATCAAATTTTAAAAATAAAAAAAATTGCAAGCATGACAATTCATTACCAAACTTTTGATATAAAATTAATACACTTGAGTAAACTAACTACAAATACTTATAAAATGATTGGACTGTTAAAAGATTTTTTTATGATATTACCAATATGATTATAGAATTGTGGAACAACAAGACGTAAAAGGATTTAAAAGTTTCAACAATAAAAGTAAAAGTAATTGAATAAAGAAGCAAATTTCTCATCAATTATTGTAATAATAAAGTTGTCATTATGGAGAAAAGTAGGAAAAAGTAGTTGTAAAATAACTTGATTTTGACAAAGGTAATATAAAGTTTATGAGCAATTCAAGAGTTGTGCAACCATTACATTTAAAGAAACCAGTTTAATTTCACAAAGTATAAACTAAGCAGTATTATAATTAAATCATTCTGATAAGGTAGTAGAAGGATTAACTATCTATTACCAAGTCTTAATATTCACACGTACAAGTTAAAAGTTTGGTATCACTTGAAAATTGACATAATTTTCCTTTTTTTTAAATTAGGAAAAAAAAATTAAATATTCCAAACTCAAAAAAAAAAAAGGAAAAAAAATGATAGCTATGTAAAAATTCCTACTTTCCAAAGGAAACCTTTACTTATAAACAAGGATCAACCAAGTGAAGAACTTTGTTCATCAATTATAATCCAATTTGGAAAAATAACTCAATTTTGAAGTGATGACTAAAACCTTTTACTAGTAGGTGAGAATATGTAAGTTTGGTAAGAATACTCATTTTCATATGTTATTTTTAAATTATATGAAAATTTGTATGTTCATGGAAAATATAAAAAGATATTATGTTTTACGTAGATTAGAGAGGAAAAGTAGAAGAAAAGAAAAAGTAAAGGAAAATAAAAAATAAATTTAAAGTCAATAAATTATTTTTATATATTATTTCAAAAATTTTTATGGAGAAAACTCTTCTATATATAGATTAAATAATTTAAAAATATACAAATTTCTTCATTATCTTAATTATATTTAACTTTTTTGTCACATTTTCCATAGTAAAACCAAATATGAGAAAATTATTGTCCTTACCATTTTTTTTTTTCTTTCCCTAGTACTTTTTGGGAGCCAAACATAACCTTACATTCTGATGATGGAAAATATAATTGCATTAAACCTTAACCTCTATGATTTTGATTAGAGAATACTGTTATTGGTATAATTTTTTTTCATCCACCATAAAAAGGTACAACATTTTATGGTTATCCAATCATTTATATATTCCCTCTTAATTAGGCTCCGATTGACACTATTTGATAGTCAAGAGTAAAAATATTTTGGAATTATTTGATTTTGATTTTATATATAATTATTATTGACATAAATAACCGTTTGATTGAACATCCTAAAGATCTTAACGTGCATGAACTTTAAAAAGTCTTAGGAGTATAATTGCTTTCAAACTAAATAAAGGAAATAAAGGCTCTAGTAATTAAAACATATTATGAAAATTAATAAAAATAGCGAATTTGATAATTATTGATTTTCATTAAAAATAACTTAAAATATTATCCAATTATGTTCTTCTAAATTTCATATATGTTAAATTAATTAAAGAATAATATTTCAAGGTTTAAAACTCTCCAAACATGTCTACGAAATCTCGTGTCTCTTCGAACCTATAAATATAGTATACTTAAAAGTTTTTATAAAATAAAAAACAAAATTAGAGATACTACTCAAGTTTCAAGAGATCTTCAAGCTTAGTCTTTGATTTTCAAGTCCAAATTTGAAGATTCTTCAAGCTAAAATTTCAAATTCTTTAAGCCCAAATTCAAATATTTGGAGATTCTTCTATTCAAATTCGAAGGTTTGACCATTATTTAATATTAAGTTGAAGATTCTTCAAATACAAGCTTGAAGGTTCTTAGTTTATCATAAACTCATTTGAAGTCATTTAAAAGTTATCTCAAGTATTTTCAATCTAAAATTAATCACTTAAACCCTCATACTAATATATTTTCCTTTTATATACAAGAGTTAGAGGACAAGATAGAGGTTTTACCCCAATCTAAAATACCAGTTTCGTTTTTTTAGATTGCCTGGTTAGAATGAGGTGATACAGATTTATTGCGACTATCCAATACTTTGACTTTCAATGTTTTAATTGAGGGTTTTCAACAAACATTTTTTTTTCCTTCCAATAACTATGCCAAACATATATATATTCAAACATCTTCTATGGTAACAAACATCTTCAATGTTACCATAACTTAATAAAATAAGATAAATGATTTAAATTTCTCTTAACTTTAGTTGAAATTTAAAATTCCACAAGGAATTATTCCAAATGATTAAACAAGGAGGTCTAACATTCTAAATAAGTTTTGGAAAAAAAAACCTCGTGTTTTCCTATTAGCGTAGAAACAATTCTTTCAATTAAAGCTCATCATAATTTTTTTCTAAATAGTCATAGCCTATATTTTGTGCTAGAAGCTTCATGGTACCTTTTAGATTCATGCTATATTTCAATTAGAAAAATTCTTTAAGGAAGGAGTCTAAGATAATTGTCATTTTAACTACATATTTAAAACACTAGTGTTAAAAATGAAATAGGTATAATTAACCCTTATTGATTAATATATAAGCTAGTTCACTTCATGCCCATTCAATGCTCTAAGTTAGGGTCATCCACTAGCTCCTTTTGCTCCTTAAATAATGGAAAGGTGATTTTGCCCCTTAAATGATGGAAAGGTGATAAAATGAGGTCGGGGAAGGAAAAAGATGGAGCAAAGAAAGGAAAGAAGGTGCTCCAAGTTAGGGTCATCCACTAGCTCCTTTTTCTCCTTAAATAATGGAAAGGTAATAAAAAGAGGTGGGGGAAGGCAAAAGATGGAGCAAAGAAAGGAAAGGAGGTGCTCCAGGTCAGGGTCATCCACTAGCTCCTTTTGCTCCTTAAATAATGGAAAGGTAATAAAAAAGGTGGGGGAAGGAAAAAGATGGAGCAAAGAAAGGAAATAAGGTGCTCCAAGTCAGGGTCATCCACTAGCTCCTTTTGCTCCTTAAATAATGGAAAGGTATTAAAATAAAATGAGATGGGAAAGGAAAAAGATAGAGCAAAGAAAAGAAGAAAAGGTGCTCCAAGGTCATCCACTAGCTCCTGTTGCTCCTTAAATAATAAAAAGGTGATAAAATGAGGTGGGGGAAGGAAAAAGATGGAGCAAAGAAAGGAAAGAAGGTGCTCCAAGGTCATCCACTAGTTCCTTTTGCTCCTTAAATAATGGAAAGGTAATAAAAAGAGGTGGGGGAAGGCAAAAGATGGAGCAAAGAAAGGAAAGAAGGTGCTCCAAGTCAGGGTCATCCACTAGCTCCTTTTGCTCCTTAAATAATGGAAAGGTAATAAAAAGAGGTGGGGGAAGGAAAAAAATGGAGCAAAGAAAGGAAAGAAGGTGCTCCAAGTCAAGGATATCAACTAGCTCCTTTTTCTCCTTAAATAATGGAAAGGTATTAAAATTAAATGAGATGGGGAAAGTAAAAAGACAGAGCAAAGAAAAGAAGAAAAGGTGCTCCAAGGTCATCCACTAGCTCCTGTTGCTCCTTAAATAATAAAAAGGTGATAAAATGAGGTGGGGGAAGGAAAAAGATGGAGCAAAGAAAGGAAATAAGGTGCTCCAAGTCAGGGTCATCCACTAGCTCCTTTTGCTCCTTAAATAATGGAAAGGTAATAAAAAGAGGTGGGAGAAGGCAAAAGATGGAGCAAAGAAAGAAAAGAAGGTGCTCCAAGTCAGGGTCATCCACTAGCTCCTTTTGCTCCTTAAATAATGGAAAGTAATAAAAAGAGGTGGGGGAAGGAAAAAGATGGAGCAAAGAAAGGAAAGAGCGTGCTCCAAGTCAAGGTCATCCACTAGCTCCTTTGGCTCCTTAAATAATGGAAAGGTATTAAAATAAACTGAGATGTGGAAAGGAAAAAAACAGAGCAAAGAAAAGAAGAAAAGGTGCTCCAAGGTCATCCACTAGCTCCTGTTGCTCCTTAAATAATAAAAAGGTGATAAAATGAGGTGGGGGAAGGAAAAAGATGAGCAGAGAAAGGAAAGAAGGTGGGGAAACATTATTAGGGGTTCTTAGATGGGTAAGAGTGAAGGTTGAAGAAAAGAAAGTCTAGTCATTATATATATATACAAAAATTATTATTTTTATTTAGAAGGCGGTCTACATATAACAAGATGTTGGTATGTATGAAAATTGATCACACACCTAAAGTTAAGTTGATGTAGCTGTTTTTTCCTAATGAAAAGTTGATTTAACGAGTATTTTTTTGGAAAAAGAAAAAAGTTATTAGTTCTAAATTAGTACTCTTGACATAAATATGATATGTATTAAGAATTAACAAATATATCTTGTAAGCATATGCAAGCATATGTCACTAGATGAACAACTATGCACTTTACTTCATTCATATGGCCTATATATAAGAGTCATCATTATAATCAATTTATGGGTCCCACCATGTGAACATCTATGCTTTATATTAAACAATATAAAGAGACTTTCCTGCCATCTTTAGTAATAGTAAACAAAAGCGGCCCCCATTTTTCATATTAAAAAAAATTCTTTCTCATGCCCTTAATTACCACTTACTAACCAAAAGTAAATTTACCACTTATGTTATACAGTCATCCAATGTACTCATTTTAATATTTTCTTGTTTTAGTCATTTACAACTAAGAACTTTTACTTTTTTATTTTATCTTAGTAGATGAAGACTTTCATAGTGTTCGATAAAATTGAAAATTAAGAATAAAAAATTCATATCCTAAATTATAAGTATTGAAAATTATAAAAATTGAAATTATGTTTTTAAATTTAAATTTAACTATGTGATAAAAAATTTAAAATCTGAAAACTACTTATTTAATTTATAATTTTTTCCTTTGTGTTACAAATATGACTTGAAAAATTGGACAGTATAAACATACATATAATCTCTCAAAAATAGTTTATTTAAATATTTTATTATTTTAGTATAATATTATGTCCATTCATACAATGTTCACTATATAAATACTTAAGTCTTTTGTTTTTTTTTTTCTTTTTTGAAAATCAAGAACAATTATATATAAATAAAAATATTTAATGTTTAAAATACTTTTAACTTTGTATTTACATATAAAATACTAAAAATATAATATTTATAATATAAATATTTAGATTGAAAGTAAGTTTGTAAATATAATTTATGTTTCACTTATAATAATAACGAAGGAGTTTTATGTATAATTGGGGATCCAAACAATTAAAATTCTAAACCATACTAATAAGTCATTAAGAATTTTATTTTATTTTTTATGTTTATAAGACAATAAAAATCTAAAAATTACTTATTAGAAAAGGTATACAAGAATTTAGAATTAATGAAATTTCAAAAGATGAAAATGTAATTCAAAATTGTAAACTTTTAAAAACTAATTAAAGTGTTTTACTATAAGTGATAAGTCAAGGTTCATTACTTAATAGATTAAATAATTTTTAAAAATATTAAGTAATGTGTCATGTACACTTAAATAAAGTGCTACTAAAAGATTTTTATTTTTCGGTTAGTAGATATTTTTATCAAATACACTCTTATAATCATCCTTCTTTTCAATTCTTCAACACCATCCATCAAACTTTAGTTAATCGACAATTCAAGCAAACTCAACCTACAAACCTAATCTACTATTCTAGTTTAATTATATTTAATTACATTTTCCTAATTTGCATTCACTAGTAAAAAATTCAATGTTGAACTTGGAAAATCAATTTATTTTCGACTTTGGTTGTGATTCATGAACAAAGTTCTTTACTTAGAGTCATCCTGGTATTAAAGTGGAAATATTTGGAAGATGAGTCCTTTCTTTCTTTCTTTCTTAGTATTTTTTTCTCTTCAAATTTTTAATCATGTTATATGAGCATTCTAATTCATCATCCAATCATCAAAGAAAGTAAAATTAAAGAGATTTTGATCAAGTTAATCTAGATGTTCAAGTTTACTTACTAGTGTAAAAAAACTAGATTGCAATGATTGTAGTCCCTTGACATGTGTGCAAAATAAGATTTGCACCTCAAGCAATATTATTTAAAACTTTGTATACATTTTCAAAGGTTTATGAAATTCATCATTGTCCTTTCTTTATAAATCTTTGATATGGATTGTAGTCTATACATTGGAACTTGAATGGATGATGATAAGACAAGTTTTTTCATGTACTCACCAGTCTTACCTTTAATAAAATAAGTTTAGGATTAAAAATAAACAATTAGGGATGAGTTTAAGATTTTTATTTTTTATCTTTTAAATTTGGATTGGGATCGGATGGGGTTATTTCACTGTCCACTCTACCTTGCTCGATTATTTATATATATATAATTTTTCACCTTTTTAATATATATAAAATAAAAAAATTTACTTTTCTCAAAAAAAATTATAAAATTTGTTTTTTTTTTTAAATTATATTTTTTTAATGTAATTTGAATTTTTTAAAAGAAATTGATTAAAAAAAAACTAGAGAAAATCAATATGAGAATTTCCCATATATGTCCCACCTTATTAAAATTTTTATTTATTTGGATAGGGATGATAATATATATAAAATTGAACAAGGAATTTTAAAGATGAGATTGTCCTAGTCTGTTAGTTTTTTTTATTTAAATTTTGTGTTTGTGGAGGATGAGATTGAGCCCATGGCCTCAAGCATGAATGAGGACAACCATGCCACCCAACTAATTTTAATATTGATATTTGATATACATATGTTTATATATATTTACATTATAACAAACATTATATATAGCATTCTTAAATATAAATATTTCATAACATATATATATATATTATAAATTATATGTTTATAAATTAATATATATTATTTATGCATATAGAGATCATAAATAAATAAATAAATAAATAAAATTATCAATATTTTAATTAAAAATAATAATTATACATATATTATAGTTTATTTTATGTCATTAAATACATCCAAATTAGATGGATGTGTACAAAATATGTTTTTAAGTTATGAATATTATTGTCAAATATCACACGACTCCTTCAAATTTATGTTCTTATAAAAATAAAAAATAAATTATTGTCGGATATCACAACTTATATCATAAATATATTAACTTCTTCGACAAAACAACCATAATATGTCTATTATTACTTTTTATATCATTTTTCAAAATTTTTCTCACCATTTTCATGAGTTTTGATCAATTTTTATCTCATTAATATTTTATATCAAAATTTCTACTAATATTTCCTAATATATCACGATATATCCATAAAATCAAATTACTAATATATCTATAAAAGTCGATATTTTTATCATTGCTCTCAATACTAAAACAACAATTATATCCTTATATTATCTAATAAGTATGGTATTTAGGTAATTTTTTTGAGAAGTTGTCAGTAGGTAACAAAATTTGAGTGGGACCTTTTTTAATAAAAACATTTTGGACATTTTTGTATTCTCATTTACACCATAAACATGTATACTTCCCATACTTTTGTATTGTTTCCTTCTCAAAGCATCATGCGACTACTTCATAGACTAGAACGTTATTTCATGTAAATTTGGTTTGGGAAGAATAAAATATTAAAATCTGATTAATTTGTCAGATGCCCTAAAATGAATGACTATCATGAATGATTATAATGATGTCGTAAGATGGGAAAGTCATGGATGAAAAGGAAAATTCTTGTATAAATTCTTTAAAGTTATGTTTGATTCTTACAAATAAATTTTTTCATGTTTAGTTTACAATAGAAAATAAATATGAAAAATTTAAATATGATTAAACTAATTAGAAACTTATGTATTTTCAAATTATTTAATTTTTATATAGAAGAATGAAAATTAGTGAAAGGAGTTTAAAAAGGCATGTAAAAATAATTTATTAAACTTTAATTTTATTTGTTATTTTCCTTTACTTTTCCTTCCTTTCATCTTTTTTAAAGAAACTTAGGTTAACATAAACTCATATATTTTCTCTTAATTTGATTGAAATAATATCAATTTAGAATGTAGTGAAGGGAAAGTTATTTAAGATATACCTAAATTCCAATTCCAATAATCAATGATAGAAAAAAATTAAATATTATATTAACAAAAAAAAAAGGGGGGAGGGGGGGGGAGATAAGGACTAGAAAAAGTTTGGTTAAGGCATGTGAGCTCTCCTAAGATTAAATATGCCCTCTTCTATATAGAGTTGATCAACGTTCTCCTCCCAAGATACAACGACTTTCTAGAATCAAATTGTTGCAGAAAATTTAAGCGCAACCAAATTAAAAATAAGAAGTATTGTCACAATAGGATTCTTTTTTTTAAAAAAAAAAACTCATGAGTTCTTCTACCAATGCATAATGTTTCAATTTATTTAATGTAAAAAATAAGAAGAATGGAGAATGTCGTTCTATTACACTTGAACTCCTTATTCTCCTAAAAAAACTAACTCATTCACAACATCCACAACAATTAGAAAAATAAAATAATAAAATTGTTGTAAAAAACATGTAAAAGTAAATATAAATAAATATAGTAATTATACTTTTTAATCTAAATATGATAAAGCCTACTCTAGATTGAAATTTAAAGTCAAATCATCATTCTCAACAAATAAAGAAAAATTATATAATACATTTAAATGATGTTGATAAGGCAACAACTAGATAAATTGCTAGTGGAAGGTTACAAGATACCATATAGGAGAGCACAACAAAATTGGAACTAAAAATACACAAAGGAAATGAGACTACATGTCCCACAAGTTTAATAAGGAAAAACATTGTAGCTAGGTGCCCATCTTTATCTCTAAATATGATTCTCAATAGACATATGAAAGCCTTCATACGAATAATATTAAAATTTACACGGTTGAACACAAAGTCTAGTGAATAGTCACAGTATGCAAGTGTTAAGATAGTTAATCAAATAAAACTTATTTAAATTGGATGACATTTACATTTATACATTCTTACATGAGGAACAATGAAGAATTTAGTGCTAGAGATTCCAATTTCCACATTGGCCAAGATTGAATAGTAGCCATCAATGACTTGACTTTTAAGAGTAAACTAATATAGAGATTAACAATGACAGAACTTTATTGCAGAAAATTGATGGTGGGAATTAATAGAGAGCTATGGGATCACTAGACCCAAGATGACTTGAAAGTTTCAACAATTCAAGCAAACTCCATCTACAAATATAATCTACTATTCTAGTTTAATTATATTTAATTACGCTTTCCCAATTTGCATTCACTAGTAAAAGATTCAAAGTTGAACTTGGAAAATGGGTTCAATTTATTTTGAACCTGAGTTGTGATCAATGAATAGAGTTTTTTTCTTGGAGCTAACTTTATATTTGAAGTGGAAGCAACATTTGGAAGATGGGTGCTTCTTTCTTTCTTTCTTCTTAATTTTTTTCTTAAAATTTTTAATTATGTTATATGAGCATTCTAATTCATCATACAACCATTAAAGAAAATAAAATTAAAGAGATTTTGATCAAGCTACTCTCAAAGTTCAAGATTACATATCTCACACAGCCAAGCTCTGTAAATAAGGTGCTTAACCAGCCAAGCTCTGGTTTCACACAGTTCTACCTAACCGTTTTATACATTTTTGTTCAAACTTCACATAAGGAAGGTAAGCTCATTTGTGGAGGTTGGAGAGTTATGATATGTTTCCACATGAAAATTCAGTTTCAACCATCTCAAAGCTTTAGATTCCAGTGGTCTAAGGCTATGTTTGGTTCTCAGAAAATTTGAGAGAAAATGTGAGGAAAAGAAAATAAAGAAGGAAAGTGGAAGGAAAGAAAAAATAAAGGAAAATAAAAAATGTATTCAAAATTAATAATTTATTTTTATATGTTTTTTCAAACTCATTTTATTTAATTTCCTCTATTATATAAAGATTAAATAATTTTAAAATGTATAAATTTCTAACTAATTTTAATTATATTTAATTTTCTTTAAAAAAATTTCTAGTGAAACCAAACATGAGAAAACCATTTTCCTTTGCATTTTTTTTCTTTCCTTGGTACTTTTTGGGAACCAAACATAGCCTAAATGTTTGGATAGGAAGGTTGGTTTTTATTCTCAAATGACAGGGCTACATAAGAAACTAAGCCTTGACCATCTACACCTACCCATCTCACATTGTATGAGATAGTAGATGCTCATTAAAAAAATTGAAATCATGTCATCCCTCTGAGGCATAAGATCATTCATAAGCATAACATAATTGAATGAGCGACATCTTCCCAACATGCTTGCTGCTTTCCATGAGCTAGTGAGCCTCTACTCCTTCCGTCAATGGAAAATACTTGTACACCTGTGATTGCAGGCCAAATATTCTTCTTCACCTCACTCACAATTACAGCTTTGTTTTCCAGACTTCTGTAGGTTGCAGAAACAATTGCCATTTAGTACAAACTTATCCACTATATTTACAAATTATTTAATACAACCTAATAACCACTATTACTGACACATGGAGTTTTGTGCATAAATTTACTAGTTTGGGTAGTGCTAACAGGGCTGACAAAGCAAGGTGCATGATCCAAAACCAATAAAGAAAGTATGATATAAAAGCAACTAGTCAAGAGATCTATCAAAAAGCAAGACATGCCCGATTAAAAGCTGTGTCAAGGGAGAACAAACACCTAAAACATATTTTGGGATGATACAAGGAAAACAAATGTTGTAATTAGAAAGCCATTGCTATTTCAGAGGAAAATATTAAATTCTCGAGTGTTTCCAATTATGGCAAATGTAAAACATATTTTCCTCGGAATTTCCATATACTTGACCTGATTGAGAAACAAGATTTCCAAGAAGTAAAATAATCCAGAAAAAAAAAAAGAAAAAAAAGAAAAAATTATGGTAATATGAGTTTTTCCTTGGCTTGACAGAATCCACCTCAGTTCTTAACTTGGATGGGATTACCTTGCACTGTAAGGCGCCTTGCAAGTAAACCTGAAAGATTCACTTCTGCAACTGTTCCACCCTGAAAACCAATAATAAAAAGCCTTCCATCAACATTTAAACCATCAATGTTTCACTAAAAGTAGGCCCCTCCAATATTATCTAGTATAACATCAACACTTGTCATTCAACATTTTTGGGGTTAGATCTTCACAATCAAAATCAAGTGGAAAATGATTATTTATCTTTTCAAACATTCCAGACTAGTGGATTTAGTGCGCTAAAAAATAAAAAGCAATTCCATCTTCAATTGAAATTATCGTTAAGATACAATAGATTATACCTTTCCCTCTTGTTTCCTCCTTCACCCATGCAACAAAGTCTTCAGTCTTGTAATTGATGCACACATCTGCTCAATGATCCTTACAAACAGCTAATTTATCCTCATTTCTGGGTGGAAAAAATGGTCGAAAACATGTGAAGAAAAGGAATTGGTGCCAAACCTGCTGTAACAAATACCCTTGCTCCTCAATATTTCACTATTTGAATAGATGATACCAATTCCAATTGAACCCCCATGAACTTGAAATATTATTAGTCCTCATTTCACTATTCAACCATACATAAAAATTCCATCTGGATAAAGGGGGGAAAAATTTACCATTTGGATTGTGCATCAATCGCCCATTTGATGATAGGATCAACCAAAAGTAACTCTTTGTGGTACTCATCTTACTTCAACATAAAATTTCTTCTTTTGGGGTAATTAATAGCAGCCGTCCAACATAATTTTCCAAAGAGGGGTTGAGAAATTACCACGACAAACCATGCAATAAAAAACATGGCCTTGGATGCAATGAAATTGTGGGATACGATGTATCTAAACAAGAATATGATGATGTAATGTTTTAATTAGAACCATGGCTCTTCTACCTCCCTAATCCAATATTGATGCACACACATTAAACAGCAACAGGGTAAATTTGTGCGCATTGGACTTTTTTAAACCATTAGAATATGCACAACCCCATGAGGCTAAGTTATGCACTGGTAAATATATTAGGCATCAATAAAAAAGACAAAAAATTCACCAGGAATGTTTCTCCTGCAGATAGTCGGCTCATCATTAAAACAATTGACCAAACAGTACATGCAACCTCAGGAATTCCAGCAGCATCCTTCAGAGAAACACCAGATGGGACAGGAAGAACTTGCCCAGCTGGAACAGCCACTTTTTAAGTATGCCCTCCACCAGAAAGAAGAGCACACACCTGTATACCATGAACTGTCATACAGATTCACCATGTACCACGTATATTATGAACTTGTACTCAGGAGGAAGCAAAATCACATAAAGGATAGCATTAAAATCGGTGTTTTCTCTCCTAATCACTAATAGATGGTAATGGAGTGGATTCCAGTGTTGCCATGATTCATACAACATGACAAAGGAAATGGCCAATTGATCTGTTACAATATAGAGCTTGTTTGTTTAGTAGAAGGGAAAATGGGTTTTTCATAAAAGCTTTAATTTTAAAAAATGAAGACCATGAACATGTCCATTTCAGAACCTTTTAAATTAATAAAGTGTTTGCATTATTTAAAAACAAGTTCTGAAATAATTCATTTTCAGGAAATATATTCGGTCGGAAACAAGTTCTGAAAGTAGGCTACCAAACATGTTTTCTGCATCCATTTCTGTTTTGGAAAAGAAAACACAATTCTTATTTCTGCTATCAAACCGTTCCACAATATCTGAAAAAAATTTCAGTAAGCAAATTGGTAATGAACCCATAACCTTACACTGACCAATTTTCTTACAACCATAAATTTGAAAAACCAATAAGCTCAATAATTTAACCTATATCGATACACAAAATTAATCATAAAATCACAAACTTATCATAAATTTCCCCAAAATTCTCAACAAAGACTCCTTAACACAAACACGAACAAAAAATTCCCGTTTTCGCAATCAACTAACCTCCTTATTTACACGTTCCTAGTGTTTGATAGCCGAGAAAAATATAGGAACAGAAACGGAATCAAAATATTAGGCAATTGAAATACCTGATCGCCAACCTTCCATCGAACGACGACCTTTCCAACAGCTTCGATGATTCTAGAACATTCGAGACCGGGGTAGGGAATATCGCCTTTGAGGGAGGGTGCAAGCCCTTCCTCTGAAGCGTATCCGCTTGATTAATGGCAGCGGCGTCCACTCTAATTAGAACTTCATCATCTCCAATTTCAGGGTTTTCAACTTCTTGCACTTCAAGAACTTGGGGATCGCCGGAAGTGGCGATCACTACGACTTTCATGGCTACAGGCCTGACTGTTGAAGCTACTTTTGGGATATGAATGAGAGGAAGATGAGGCAGTTAGGGTCTGGCTTCGAGGTGAAAAATTAATTCTGAAGAATTAATTCAATCACATGAATCTTTCGATTTCGGAGGGTTTTTGGAAAGAGAAGGGGTTAGGGTCCTGGGATTTGGGTTTCCAGGATAAGAGGAAGACGAGGCAGAGGTTAGGGTTTTTCGGATAGCTATGTTTGAGAAGAAAACGAGGCAGTCGTTAAGGTTTGGCATGGAGGTGAAAATTAATTTGGAGGATTAATTTTGATTAGGGTTCGGTGTCTCAAAATGTGAAGACTCGAGAAAGAGGATCATACAATTTGTTTTTTTCCCTTTTTTTTTTTTAATTTATTTTTAGCCATGTCGGATGCTTAAGTGGTAGATTGGAGAACACATTGGGTATAAAAAAAAAAAAACCAATCAGAACATAAAAATGGGATTCTTATTATTTTAAAATGGGCAGCCCATAACTAAATTTAAATATTTTTAAATTCAATTATTTTACAAAATATATATATAAAAAAAAGACTCATTAACAATATTATTACGATATTTTTTTTATAATTTTAATAATATATTAAATATAATTCCAAAAAGAAAATAATTAAAACTAATTTTGTTCAAACGAAAGTTTAAAGGAACAAATAATCTATAAGGGAAATGATGTAATCATGCATCATTTAAAAAAAAAAAGTGTTTTTTTAGAACTTTGATTTTTTATTTTCAAAGAATATTTGTTTCGAGGATAACAACTTTCAAAATATCTACTTGATGAAAATAATTAATATACCAAACTTACCCTCAAACCCTCCACTCTCACCTCCAGCTAACTACCACTTTTTTTTTTTTTTTTCATTTACTTTGATAAGACAAATGAGCTCATCATTACTATTATTATTTTTTAAAGAAAATAACTTTGACACGTGGCAATTATCATACCACATGATTTTTCTTTTATCTTTTTCCCCTCCTCTATAATATCCCCATCTTCTTTTTGCTTTTTTTTTTTTTTTTAAATATGTTAACTTGATGAAATCTTTTTAATTTAATTTTTTTATATTTATTAATTTTAATTATTTATGGACATTTTTAAACATAAAATAATAATATATAATAAATAATTATTGATAATAAATTTAATATAAAAATAAATACATAATGAATAAATTTAGAGATTTAGGATATAAAATAATAATATATTCAATTTTTTTATATATTGGTTTCCCAAGGAATTAAAGAAATTCATGATTTTTTTTTTTTTTAATATTTCATGCTTTATTATTAAAAATATAAATTAAAATAAGAAACTCATGATGTTTTAATCTCCCTTAATTTCATAAAATAGTTCAAAATATGATGCAAATAAAAATAAGTAAACTCATATAAATTAAAATGAATAATACTGCACCCTAATTAAATGGCTTATTTCCCATCATAGTTTTAGAAATATTTCAAATGTTATTATATTTGTCATCCCTCCCTTTTTACAAACAAATAATTGTGTAATACATTTATTAATTATTATGAACAGAGAAAAAGTGTTAGTGCCCTACAAAAGAAAAGAAAACATTACTTTGTGATTGATATTTCAATCATTGCTATAATAAATAAATAAACGCTTCTAACAAATTGAAAGATTATTTTTGAATTCCTATACTATGCCAAACAATTCTAAGATGATAATTTAATACACCCTTGAATTGTTTTTCCAATTATTTATTATTTTCTTTCTTCTTTATTTTTTAAAATCTGATTATGAAATTATTTTAATGCGAAAAGTTCCTAAAAATTTGAATTTGTTTTTATAAGAGTAACAAAATATGGTTAAATCTTGAATTAAACAATACATAAAAAATAACGGAACTTGAAAATAAAATCAAAAGATGTCAAAATTTGAGCAAAGTATGTAAGTTTCAACTCATAGCAATTATACATCCCATTTCTTTCTATCCCATGGAAACAAATGGTAGTTAATTATGCAAACATCATCCAACTAAAAGTATCTAATTATACAAATATGCTGATAATTTGGAAAGACTATCAAAAGCAAAATAATAGCAGGAACATATACATTCCTCAATAAAATTGAACCATCTATGACGCCAATAAGGATTGATGAAAAGGATGGTAGCAAATCCGAACAAGATCATGATATATGAAGTAGTAAAACTTGCAAAGAAAAAAATAGAATTAACATCATACCATTTTACCTCACTTTCAAAAGACTCTGATGGTGTGCATGGTGACTCAATACTTGTGTTGCATTTCCTCTTTAATAGGTCCCCACAAAGGAAAGGATTACCTTCATAGCTGCTTTCATCAAATGTTGCAAATTGTGCTTTGGTATCTGGAACTTTACCAGAGATGTTGTTGTAAGCCACTTTGAACACCTCTAAAAAATTGAGTTCAACTAGCTCTAAAGGAATTTCTCCACTCAATTTATTACAAGAAATGTCTAAGCTCTCTATTTGAGAAAAATTGGAGAAACTCTTTGGAATGGAGCCATTCAATTGATTGTGAGACAAGTTCAATGCATGAATCCAACTTAGCATTCCAAGTTCATGAGGTATTTCACTTGTCAAGTTGTTACATGATAAGTCCAATCCAAACATGAAATCAAGGATGCCGCCTCTGTAGGAGTCACGCCTGTTCTTGGTGACAAACTCAACTTCATCTTTTTCATTATATACTAAATTCGGGGGATTGAAATATTTCACCAAGTAACCTGCATATACAAGATGAGAAATCCCTATATCCCCAAATTTAGAGAACTGTCCAAACACGTTGTCCTCCTTTTTCATCTCCCCAAATTGGATATGGCCAAAGCATCTAGGAATTGGCCCTGAAAAAGAGTTGTTCGAAAGATCCATCAAGCTTATTTCAGTCAAATGACAAAGATGATTTGGAATGAAACCACTGAAAAGGTTTCCTCTTAGCAAAAGAATCCTTAGCTCCAAAAGTGTAGAGATTGAATTGGGAATACTTCCAAATAACTTGTTATCTCGCATATCCAAAGTCAATAGATGTGAGGAATTGAGAAAATCTTTGGGTATTAATCCTGTAAACATGTTCCCTTGCAAATGTAGATGCTTTAAACTTAGCAGGTTCTTCAAAGAAGGAAGAGATCCCGAAAGAGCGTTTTGAGAAATGTCAAGAAACTTCAACCTCTGCAATTGAGAAATCTCAGGTGGTAATTTGCCTTTAAAATGATTGTTGCCCATGACTAGAAACGTCAAAGATGTCATGTTACCTATCTAACTTGGAATTTCACCTGACATGTAGTTGTTGCTCACATCCAACACGCTCAACAAAGAGCTTCTGCAGACTACATTTGACAGAGTTCCCGTGAACTGATTATTGTCCAAATACAAAACCCATAACTTAGTCAAGTTAAAGTCCCTTGAAAATATTTCACCATGAAATTTATTATTTGATAATTTCAAAATCCCCAAATCTTTTGCTGCAAGCAATTGCTTTGGTACTTCTCTTGAGAAATTATTGGCAGACAAATCCAATCCCCATAAGGAACTCATTTCGGCTATTGAGGATGGGAGAATACCTTCAAAACCATTGTTGGATAAATTTAGAAATTCCATATTTGGAATCATATGGCCCACATTTTCTTGAAGTTGTCCATCCAACTGATTGTGTGAGATATCCAATAATCTGAGACGAGTATTAGGCCCCAGGGGAAGTAGTTGACCCATTAAAGAGTTATTCCTCAGGAGTAAACCTTCCAGTCTCGTATTTTCAAGCAGCCAATTGGGGAAACTTCCTGTCAAGTTATTATGTGAGAGATCAACCCCCACTAACCTGAATTGGTATTGAAGAAAATTAGGAATGTCGCCGGTGAGCTTACAGTTGGATTGAAAAAGAGCCTTCAACTGAAACAGGGGAACCCAACCAACTGGATATTCAGTTTCTACCTCAAATTTGTTGTTATCGCTTCCAAGTGTGACCACTTGAAGCTTGGAGTGATTAGCAAAAGAGCTGAAAGAGAATGAAACCTCAAACTGATTGTAACTGAGATCGATGTACTCCAGGGATGTGAGATTAGGTAACAAAGGGGAAGAAAGATTTCCGGAGAATAGGTTGGAAGATAGATCCAATAACCTCAGAGATGTCAAATTATTCAAACATGGAGGAAGGATCCCTTGGAATAAGTTGTAAGAAAGATCTAACTCTTGAAGCTTATTCAATTGGCAGAAACCTACAAAAAAGAATAACACATGTAACTAATCATCTCCTTAACATCTCTTTGACTCCAAACTTACAGCCAGCTATTACTCACCGTTAATGAGGTCTTCATGAATTATGAGCTCTGGATGAATTAAAATAATATTTTTCATTAAATATTAAAAATTACAATGCATCAATTAATTACCATAAAAAACAACATATTAAAAAAATTGTTGAATATGATCTTCTTAGACATCAACAATGATGATAATATTTATGATCTTCTAATCTATAAATCTAAAAATTATTCTTCCTTGAAAAGGTTTATTCCAAATTGTTGAATTTTTCAAATCTGTAAAAATAAATATGAATATAAATGATGTTAGGAGATTTTTTAAATGATTTAGTATTGTAATCTAGAGATAAAAATGTTTTTTTTCCTTTCCTTGAATTTTCATTGAAAGAATTTTTATTCAAATTTGGTATCAAATGAAGCAATTTGATTATACTTACTTTCAAAAATTTAATTTCCTTAATTATTTGTTATCCGTGATTCATTGTTTCTCCTTAAATTTATCTAACTCCTAATTAAAAATTAATTTTCTTTTAAAGTGTGATTCATGTCTAAAAAGGAGCAAGAAAAAAAAAAGGAATAATTTTCCTATATTAGGATAAAATACAAAAAGGTAATAAAAATTATAAATAAATAAAAAAATACTAAAAATTTTCTTCCCCATTTATTTTAGGTTGTGTTTACTATCAAGAAAGTTTGAGGGAAAAGAAATAGAGTAGGAAACAAAAAGAGAATAAAAGAAAACAAAATCAAAAAAGAATTATAAAGTTATTTTCTTGTTTGGTTGTCCATAGCAAAATTAAAAGAAAGAGAATTAAATTTTTGAAAAATACACTTTTTTAAAACTTTCTTTTACCTTTTTCTTCCTTAGCATTTTTTTTATGGGGACAAAATAATTTCCTAATTCCTTGCTTTTTCCTTATTTTGTTTTCCTTACTTTTTCCATAGTTACTTACAATTAGTTGTTACTCACTGTTAATGAGATCTTAATGAATTATAAACATTGGTAACTCAGAATGTTGTAAAGATTGATTAAGAACAAACACATGCTTATATAATTTAAAAGGCAAGTTATTTATTTCTAGCTTCCATTAACTATGGCAACTTGTTTTTACAATATTTATCTTCTCTAATTTGTACGAAACAAACAAATTATAACATATGTACCTTGATTTTGTAAAGAACCATTGAGGTGATTTCTAGCCAGGGATAAAGACTTGAGATGAGACATCAATATTATAGATGACGAAATAAACCCACTTAAGGGATTATTACTCAAATCTAGTATCTCCAAATTGCTTAAGCTTGCAAAATCTGTCAAAAGAAAATTAAAATAACTAGTGTAAGAAAAGACATTGTTCTTCAATACAAATAAAATAAAACGTTTGCTATTTTTTTTTTTAAAAAAGGATCAAAACCTATTGTTTCATTTTTTTTTTTATACCAAACTAAAGAAATGTATTGTTTTTATAAACTAGAATACTTGTCTACTTTTCTATAAAAGTATCTAAATTCCCAACAAATATTTTTACTGTTATCATATTCAGTGGTAACTATAATATTTATAATCTTCTTAAATAGAAAACTTTTACTCCAAATTATTGAGTTTTTCAAATCCATAAAAAGAAATATGAACATAAATGATGTTAGGAGATTTTTTAAGTGATTTATTTTTATAATAATTATTATTCACTTTAAAAATTTGTTTTCCTTTTTTTCCACTTTCTTCTCAAATTTTTGTTGCTCTTACAAATTGACGTTCTTTTAATTTTCTAGAATCTCCTTAAAAAATTTTCTTTCCAAAATTTTATGACCTCCAAATCATTCTTCTTTCAACTTTTATGATCCTCCATCTTTCTTTACTTCTAGAAATAAATGTTTCAATCTACTTATTATTTATTAGAATCTCTTTTTCTATTAATTTTAAAAACCTTCATATATTTTTTGCACAATTAAAACTTAAATTCTATAATTAATTACCATTATAGACTTTTTTTAACTAGGTGCATCATATGATATGTTTTTAAATACATTTAAGAAATGACTAAAATGCGTCTGTAGAAGTAAATAGTATCTTAAGGTCAATTGAGATGTAATTTATTATTTTATATTGTGGATCTTCATTACCACTTATTTTTAAGAACAATTAAAAAAATCAAATACAAGCATTTGCAAAAATGTTACCTATCAATGAATAAATCTAAGTGTTTTCATCTATCTAAATGAAAGTAATTGCTGGCCTTTAAAACCTCCTAGCAAGAAATGAAAACTAAGTTTAGAGGGAATCATATATGGATTGTATGTGGTAGAGATTTGAAGGTAAATCCTAATATGGACGAAATGAAAGGAAGGATTGCATAATCCAATTGAAATATTGGATTATTTTCTTGATTTACGAGCCTATCAATATAACATCACTTAGCAATCATATGATTTACAACTAAATTGTTGCATAATTCAATGGATTTAAATTCAATCACTTAATAAAATCAAACACTTAATGCCTAAACTATTTCTAAGAAGTTTCCAAGAAAAAAAGAAAGGCGATACCTTCTCCATAAATCTGTTTAAATTATTGGATGACTATTAACATTAGAAAAGGAACAAGAAAACCCAAAAAGCCTTAGTTGCAATGCTTATTTCCTCTAATGTATATAAAACAAATAGAGACAAACTTTAATTTTCTTTTAAAGTATGCTTGCTTCTTGAAAAGCAAGCGGGAAAAGAAAAAAATAAAGAAAAATAGTTTTCTTATATTTGGATAAAATACAAAAAGGTAAGAAAAATACTAAATAAATAAATGCTAAAAGATTTTCTTCCCTATTTATCTTATGCTATGTTTACTACCTAGAAAGTTTGAGAAAAAAGAAATAGAGTAGGGAAAAAAAAAAAGAATGAAAGAAAAAAGTCAAAAAAGAATTACAAAATCATTTTCTTGTTTGGTTGTCCATTCCAACTTTAAGGGAAACAAAATTCAATTTTTGAAAAATAAACTTTCTTTAAACTTTATTCACATTTTTCTTCCTTAGCATTTTTTATGGGGATGAAAAAATTTTCCACTTTCCTTGCTTTTCCCTCATTTTTCTCCTTACTTTTTTCCTAGTTACTTACAATTAGTTGTTACTTGTTGTTAATGAGGTCTCTATGAATTATAAACATTAGTAACTCTGAATGTTGTAAAGATTCATTAAGAACAAAACGTGCTTACATAATTGAAAAAGCAAGTTTTTTAGTTTTAGCTTACATTAACTATGACAATTTTTTTTACAATGTTTATCCTGTCTAACAAAGGAAGCATAACATATGTACCTTGATATTGTAAAGAACCATTGAGGCTATTTCTAGCCAAGGATAAAGACTTGAGAGAAGACTTCAATCTTATAGATGATGAAACAATTCCATTGAAGGAATTATTACTCAAATCCAATATCTCCAAATTGCTTAAGCTTGCAAAATCTATCAAAAGAAAAAAAAAAAAAAAACAATGTATAAAAAAAGACATTGTTCTTAAATACAAATAAAATAAAATGTTTGCTACCTTTAAAAATGATCAAAACCTATCATTTTACATTTTTTTCATACTAAACTAAGGAAATGCATTGTTCTTATAAACTAGAGCACTTTGTCTACTTTTCTATAAAAGTATCTAAATTCCCAACAAATATTTTTACCATTATCATATTCTATAATGGTCATAATATTTATAATCTTCTTAAATAATAAAATTTTACTCCAAAAATTGTTCTTTCTTGGATAAGTTTCTCCACATTGTTGAGTTTTTCGAATCCATAAAAAGAAAGATGAATATATGTGATGTTAGGAGATTTTTTAAGTAATTTATATTTATAATCTATAGATAAAGATGTTTTTTCCTTTCCTTGAATTCTCATTGAAAGAATATTTTATTCAAATTTTGTATTAAATCAAGCAATCAAATTAGACTTACTCTCAAAAATTAATTTTTTTTTCCTTAAATCTTTGCAACTCCTAATTAAAAATTAATTTCTTTTAAAGTATGTTTGGTTCCTAAAAAGTAGGAAGGAAAATAAAAAAATAAAGAAAATAATTTTCTTATATTTGGATAAAATACAAAAAGGTAAGAAAGATACTAAATAAATAAATCCTAAAAGATTTCTATCCTATTTATCTCAGGCTATATTTAGTACCTAGAAAGTCTGAGGGAAAAGGGAATAGAGTACGAAAAAAAGAAAAGAATGAAAGAAAAAAGAGGTTGAATTAGAAAATCATTTTCTTGTTTGGTTGTCCATACCAAAATTAAGGGAAAGAAAATTAAATTTCTTAAAAATACACTTTTTTAAAACTTTCTTCATCTTTTTCCTCCTTAGCATTTTTTATGGGGATGAAAAAATTCACCACTTTCCTTGCTTTTCCCTCATTTTTGTCTTTACTTTTTTCATAGTTGCTTACAATTAGTTGTTACTTGTTGTTAATGTGGTCTCTATGAATTATAAACATTAGTAACTCTAAATGTTGTAAAAATTCATCAAGAACAAAACATGCTTACATAATTGGAAAAGCAAGTTTTTTAGTTTTAGCTTACATTAACTATGACAACTTTTTTTTTTTTACAATGTTTATCCTGTCTAATCTTTATGAAACAAAGAAAGCATAACATATGTACCTTGATATTGTAAAGAACCATTGAGTCTATTTCCAGCCAAGGATAAAGACTTGAGAGAAGACTTTAATCTTATAGATGATGAAACAATTCCATTGAAGGAATTATAACTCAAATCCAATATCTCCAAATTGCTTAAGCTTGCAAAATCTATCAAAAGAAAATTAAAAAGAAAACATTGTATAAGAAAAGGCATTGTTCTTAAATACAAATAAAATAAAATGTTTCTACCTTTAAAAATGATCAAATACTATTATTTTACATTTTTTCATACTAAACTAAGGAAATGCATTGTTCTTATAAACTAGAGCACTTTGTCTACTTTTCTATAAAAATATCTAAATTCCCAACAAATATTTTTACCATTATCATCTTCTATAATGATTGTAATATTTATGATCTTCTTAAATAATAAAATTTTACTCCAAAAATTGTTCTTTCTTGAATAACTTTTCACCAAATTGTTGGGTTTTTCGAATTCATAAAAAGAAAGATGAATATATATGATGTTAAGAGATTTTTTAAGTAATTAATTTTTTTAATCTATAGATAAAGATGTTTTTTCCTTTCCTTGAATTCTCATTGAAAGAATTTTTTATTCAAATTTTGTATTAAATGAAGCAATCCGATTATACTTACTCTCAAAAATTAAATTTCCTTAATTTTTTTTTCCTTAAATCTTTGCAACTCCTAATTAAAAATTAATTTTCTTTTAAAGTATGTTTGGTTCCTAAAAAGCAAAAAGGAAAATAAAAAATAAAGAAAATAATTTTCTTATATTTGATAAAATACAATAAGGTAAGAAAAAATACTTCAAAAAAAAAAATACTAAAGGATTCTCTTCCCTATTTTTCTTAGGCTACACTTTCTAGTTAGAAAGTTTGAGGAAAATGAAATAAAGTAGGGAAAAAAAGAGAATAAAAGAAAAAATTTAGGAAAAAAAAATATAAAATCATTCTCTTGTTTGGTGGTCCTAGAAAACTTAAGAGAAAGAAAATTAAATATTTTAAAAATACACTTTCTTTAAATTTTCTTTACCACTCAAATTCAATATCTCCAAATTGGTTAAAGGTGTAAAATTTATCAAAAGAAAATCAAAACAACTAATGTAAAAGAAGACATTGTTCTTAAAAAAATTAAAATGATTTAAGTAAAACACCGTAAATTGGTATACCTCAATTCAACATCTATCATTTTTGCTTGGTTCATACCAAAATGGAAAAAAGAATAATTTTATTATTTCTTATAAATAGGAGCATTTATTTACTTTTCTTTGAAGTATCTATTATTAGGCTCCCTTGTATGTGAGGGAGTGGGCCTTATATGCTGGGGCCCAAGTTAGTTACAATAAAAATAAATAAATAAACAAAATCAGAAAGAGATGGGAAAAGGAAAAATAGAGAGGAGAAGAGAGAAAGGAAAAACACATCTCACTGCCCAGATTTCATCAAAGAGCTAATCCCGCTTCATCTGTGGTCCGATCGAGTTGAAATTTGGAGGAGAGGTTCGAAACTCGAGTAGTTATAATCTAAATGGTGAGATCAGATTTTGAGCTCGGGAATTGGTGTTACTGTCCGTGAACAGTAACGACGTGTTTTTGAGTATTCTTTCTTCAATTTTCCTTGTTTTTTGCTAAGAGAGATTATATAATCCAAGGCTATATGTGCTCTTGATGAATTTGGTAGCCTCTAGAGATTATTCTAGAGAAGACAGGTGTAACTTATTATTGTTGATAGTGGAAGTTTGAACCGGACTAGGTCTCGTGGTTTTTTCCTTCGCATTGGGGGGTTTTCCACGTAAAAATTCCGGTGTCTGATTTATTTTTCCGTTGCATGAGTTTATTTATTTATTGCTGCTAGTTGCTACTACCTATTTAATTTTGCACAAAGAAATGGTAGAAAAATCCTAGTATTTGTTGGAATATTGTGAATTCACCCTAACAAGTGGTATCAGAGCCAAGTTGATTAGTAGTGGGATCTCTTGTGTGAATTAAATGAAGGAGGTTGGCAGTGGAATGATTAAACTCACAGCTTCCAATTATTCAATTTGGAAAAGTCGGATGGAAAATATTCTATATTACAAAGAGTTGTTTGAGTCCATTGAATGTAGGGGTTATAAGCCAGTTGCTACAATTGAGGATGAGTGGAACAAATTAAATAGGAAAACATTGGACAGATTAGGCAATGGGTTGATCAGAGTGTCTTCCATCATGTAGCTAAGGAAGTTGATGCATATAGCCTTTGGCAGAAATTAGAGAGTCTTTATGAGAGAAAGACTGCACAGAACAAAGCCTTTATGATAAGGAGACTTGTGAATTTAAAGTACAAGGATGGTAATAGCATTGCAGAGTATCTCAGTAATTTTTAGGGACTGTTGAATGAGTTGTCTACCATGAAGCTTGAGCTAGATAATAAGGTACAAACTTTACTTTTGTTGAGTTCTTTACCAGATAGTTGGGAAATTTTGGTGGTATCCTTGAGTAATTTAGCCCCACATGGTGTGATAATTGTCAACATGGTAAAAGACAACATGTTTAATGAAGAGGTAAGAAGAAAAGAGTTAGGTATTTCCTCTAATATAGAAGCACTTGTTACAGAGAGGCGGGAGAGAAGTAAAAACAGAAAACCTTCTAGTGATTATAACCATGACAAGTCAAGAGGAAAGTCAAAGTCTAGGAAAGAGATAAAGTGTTTTTATTATGACAAGCCAGGGCACATTAAGAGAGAGTGTAGAAAATTCAGAAGAGAACAGTTTAAAAGAAAAGGTGAAGAACAGAAAGAGGACAAAGACATTGCAGTAGTTGCATCTGATGGTCATACAATCATTGTTTGTGATGATGCATGTGTAAACCTTGCATGCCAGGATTCCACTTGGGTGGTTGATACAGCAACATCATTTCATATCACTGCACATAAAGATTTCTTCTCTTCCTACACTAGTGGCAGTTTTGGTTGGGTTAGGATGGGAAATGAAGCAAAATGTGAAAATTTTGGCATGGGAGATGTAGAGTTAGAAACTAGCATTGGGTGCAAATTGGTTCTGAAAAATGTTAGACATGTTCCTGAAATGCACTTTAGTTTGATTTATGTTGGGAAGCTTGATGATAAGGGCTACCATAGTCACCTTGGAGAGGGTAAGTGGAAGCTTACTAAGGGTTCTCTTGTTTTAGCTAGGGGAAAGAAAAATAATACCCTCTACAAGACAAAAGCGAGACTAGTCAAGGGAGAGGTGAACATTGTTGAGAATGAAGCCTCTACTGAGCTATGGCATAAACGGCTTGGTCACATGAGTGAAAAGGGACTTCAGGTTCTTGCTATAAAAAAGCTTCTACTAGTTAAAGGTACGTCATTATTACCTTGTACACATTGTCTCTCTGGAAAGCAAAGTAGAGTTACATTTCGTAGATTTCCTTCACATAGAAAACTAGATATTCTTGATTTAGTTCACACTGATGTTTGTACTATGCAAAGTAATACTCTTGGTGGTGCACTTTATTATGTGACTTTTATTGATGATCATTCAAGAAAGGTGTGGGTATATTCTTTGAAATCCAAAGACAAGGTACTTGATGTATTCAAAGATTTTCATGCGAAGGTTGAGAGGCAAACTGGCAAACAATTAAAATCTGTTAGATCAAACAATGGTGGTGAATATAGGGGGCCATTTGAGCAATACTATAGAAGTCATGGCATCAGGCTTGAGAAGACGGTTCCTAAGACCCCACAACAAAATAGTGTAGCTGAGAGAATGAATAGAACCATCTGTGATAGAATCAGGTGTATGCTCTCTCATGCAAAATTGCCTAAGTCTTTTTGGGGTGAGGCCATGTGGACAACCGTTGATTTGATTAATCTATCTCCATCATATCCTTTAGAGGGTGATATTCTAGAGAGAGTTTGGACAAAAAAATTTGTTTCCTTTGAGCACTTAAGAGTGTTTGGCTATAGGGCATTTGTTCATGTTCCAAGAGATGAGCGGTCCAAGCTTGACAGTAAGACTAAATAGTGTATCTTCATGGGTTATTCAAATGAAGAGTTTGGGTATAGGTTATGGGATCTAGCTACCAAAAAGATTATAAGAAGTAGAGATGTTGACTTCTTTGAAGATCAAACCATTGAAGACTTGGATCAGGTTAAGAAGCCAAAGCCTTTTAGTGAAGAACAGGTTGATTTAGGTCCAGTCTCTCCTAACTCTATGGGACATAATGAACACAGGGAAGTTGTGCAAGAAGAATAGGTTGATACAGTTGACAGAAATGATGAGTTTGCAGTTGATGATGTAGAAAAAAAATCCTACAGTTGAGAATGATGGCCTAGAACAACAGCAAGAACAAGCTACTTCAGAGTTGCCTATTGAAACACAATTAAGAAGATCTACTAGAGAGCGTCAACCTTCCAAAAGGTCTACTAGTGATGAGTATTTGTTGCTTTCTAATAAGGGAGAGCTAGAAAGTTATCAAGAGGTTCTATTGCATGATGAGAAAAAAGAGTGCTTGAGAGCTATGCATGAAGAGATGAAATCCTTGCATAAGAATAACACTTATGAATTGATGAAGTTGCCTAAGGGTAAGAGAGCATTGAAGAATAAATAGGTACTGAAAAGAAAGCTTGAACCAAATAGATCACAACCAAGGTACAAGGCAAGATTGGTTATGAAGGGTTTTAGTCAGAAGAAAGGCATTAACTTTGAAGGGATTTTCTCACCTATGGTTAAGATGTCTTCGATCCGAGTTGTGTTAGGCTTGGCTGCCAGTATGAATCTAGAGGTTGAATAGCTTGATGTGAAAGCTACTTTCTCCCATGGTGACTTAGAGGAGGAAATATATATGGAGCAACCAGAAGGGTTTACAATCAAAGGTAAGGAACACTTAGTATGTCGACTAAAGAGGAGCTTATATGGTCTCAAGTAGGCACCGAGACAATGGTATAAGAAGTTTGATTCCTTCATGGTTGAGCATGGGTATGATAGAACTGCTTCTGACTATTGTGTGTTTGTGAAGAAATTCTCTGATGGAGAATTTATTATTCTCTTGCTATATGTGGATGACATGTTGATTGTTGGTCGTGATACTAGTAAAATTGATAAACTAAAAAATGAGTTGAGCAAGTCCTTTGAAATGAAGGACTTGGGGCCTGCAAGTTAGATTCTTGGTATAAAGATTTCTTGAGATAGGACGAATGAAAAATTGTGGCTATCTCAAGAAAGCTATATTGAGAAGGTTTTAGACAAGTTTAACATGGGCAAAGCAAAATCGGTGAGTTCTCCACTTGGAAGTCATCTAAAGCTAAGTTCCAAACAAAGTCCTTCAAGTGAGAAAGAAAAAGAAGAAATGAAAAAGGTGCCCTATGCATCAGCCATGGGTAGCTTGATGTATGCCATGGTGTGCATGACGCTTGATATTGCTCATGCTGTTGGAGTTGTCAACAGGTTCCTTTCTAATCCTGGCAAAGAACATTGGGCTGTAGTGAAATGGATTCTCAGGTATCTAAGGGGTACTTCTAAGACATGTTTATGTTTTGGGACTAACAAACCTGTGCTTGTAGGATGTACAAATGTAGATATGACTGGGGATGTTGATTCTAGAAAGTCTACTTCTGGTTATTTGATCATTTTTTCAAAGGGAGTGTGTCATTGCAATCAAGGTTGCAAAAATGTGTTGCTTTATCGACCACAGAGGTTGAGTATATTGTTATCACTGAAGCTAGCAAGGAGTTACTATGGATGAAAAAGTTCCTACAAGAATTGGATCTACAGCAAGAAAGGTATCTATTCTACTATGATAGTCAAAGTGCTATTCATCTCAGTAAGAATCCAACTTTTCACTCTAGATCCAAGCACATTGGTGTGAGATATCATTGGATTCGTGATGCACTAGAGATGAAATTTTTTTGCCTTGAGAAAATCCATACTGATGAGAATGGATCAGATATGATAACAAAACCAATACTTATAAAGAAGCTACAATTCTGTAGAAAGCAAGCAGGCTTGGTAAAACCCCTCACATAGTCAGAAGGGGGAGATTTGTTAAGCTCCCTTATATGTGAGGGAGTGGGCCCCATATGCTTGGGGCCCAAGTCAGTTACAATAAAAAAAAAACAAAAATAGAAAGAGATGGGAAAAAGAAAAAATAGAGAGAAGAGAAGAGAGAAAGGAAAAACACATCTCACTACCCGGATTTCATCAAAGAGCCGATCCCGCTTCATCTATGGTTAGATCGAGTTGAAATTTGGAGGAGAGGTTTGAAACTCGAGTAGCTACAATCTGAATAGTGGAGATCAGATTTTGAGCTCGGGAACTGGTGTTACTGCCCATAAAAAGTAACAACATGTTTTTGGGTATTCTTTCTCCAATTTTCCTTGTTTTTTGCTAAGAGAGATTATATAATCCAAGGCTATATGTGCTCTTGATGTATTTGGTAGCCTCTAGAGATTGTTCTAGAGAAGACAGGTGCAATCCATTATTGTTGATAGTGGAAGTTTGAATTGTACTAGGTCCTGTGGTTTTTCCCTTCACATTAGGGGGTTTTCCACATAAAAATTCTAGTGTTTGATTTGTTTTTCAGTTGCATGAGTTTATTTATTTATTGCTGCTAGTTGCTATTACCTATTTAATTTTGCACAAAGAAATGGTAGAAAAATCCTAGTGTTTGTTGGAATATTGTGAATTCACCCTAGCATTTATATTACTAACAATTATATTTACTTATATTAATATATTTGACATTGACCCTAATATTTATGACTTCTCATATTATTATCTTTTACCCTAAAAATTGTTCTTACTTGAATCACTTTTTTATTTAATTTCTGCATATATTACTATAATAATCCTTTATAATAATTACTATCACTTCAAAAATTTATTTTTGCCTTTATACTATTCCAATTTCTTCTCAAATTTTGGTTGCTCTTAAAAGTTAACTTTATTTTATTTTTATTTTTTTTATAATTTTCTAGAATGTCTATATAAATTTTTTTATTTCCAAAATTTTATGACTTCCAAATTATTCTTCTTTCAACTTTTATGATCCCCCATCTTTCTCTACTTCTAGAAATAAATGCTTCAAACTACTTATTATTTATCAAAATGTGCTTTTCTTTCAATTTTTAAACTTTTTATAATGTTTTTGCATAATTAAAACTTAAATTCTATATTTAATTGCAGTTATAGTATTTCTTTTAACTAGGTGCATCATATGATATATATATATATATATATATATATATTAAATACATTTGAGAAATGACTAAGATGAGTCAACAAAAATAAATAGTATCCTAAGGTTAACTGAGATGTAATTTATTGTTTTATATTGTGAATTTTCATTAACACTTATTTTTAAGAACAAAAAAAAAAAAAATCAAATAAAAGCATTTGAAAAAAATGCTACCTAACATTGGACAATTCTAAGAGTTTTCATCCAATTGATGGATGAAAGATAGTAAAATTACTGACCTTTAAAACCACTTAGCAAGAAAAGAAGGCTAAGCTTGGAGAGAATCATATATGGGTTGTATACATGTGATATAGATTTGAAGGTAAATCCAAATGTTGGTGAAATGAAAGGGAAAGATTGTATAATCCAATTGAACTGCTAGATTATTTTCTTGATTTACAAACCTATCAATCTAACATTACTTAGTAGTCATATGATTTACAATTAAATTGTTGCAAAATTCAATGGATTGAAATTCAATCACTCAATAAAATCAAACACTTAATGCCTACACTATTTCTAAGAAGTTTCAAAAAAAAAAAAAGATCATATGATTTTTTTATATATATAAAAAATGTAAAAAGAACATGTTCGGAATGTAGTTGAATTTGGATGAGGACCTCCATTAATATTTGATGGAAATAGTTAATCCACTACTAAACTAAAGGCAAAACGTGAATAAAATAAATTTGATAACAAAGGCCATGAGGAAAAGCGAGGGCCTTTTATAACATCTTTAATGATTCTAGTTCTGATGACTTTCATAGGATTACAATATATATATTTACTCATGAGAGCAATTTTACTATGAAGTTTGCTGAAAATATAAATGTTGCATGTCAAGTTTGAGGGTGTTACAATGTGTGGAAAGATGAAATATTTTCTAAATTCTATGATGAGTTGAGTAATATTTGCAACTCAAGCTTAATATAGGGGTGAAGATTCTTGAATCTAAGCTAGTTAAAAAAATCCTTAGATCTCTCTCTTCCTTGTAGGTACCTAAGGAAACTATCATAGAGGAAAACAAAGACAAAGACATTGATTCAATTCGAGTTAATGAACTTATGGAATCCCTTCAAACTTACAAGATGCCCTTACCTAGTTCTATGAAGCCTAAGGATGAAGCCCTAAAAGCTTCTATGAAAGAAAGTAATGAGTCTAAAGAACATAATGACCAATGTTTAACATATCTTGAGCTTTCATTTTTCTTTAAAAAGTTTAAAAATGCCATGAAACCTCACAAAAGATCTTTCACCAAATTAGACTCTAAAAAGCGAAAGGGATTTGAATTAAACAAAAGGAAAAAAGAAAAGAGTTCATCTAAGAAAATGAAAATTGAGTGCTTTAATTGTGGGGGAATTAGACACATGGTTGTTGATTGTCCTTACCTTAAAAACATTAGGTATGAAGACTATGTAGGAGACTTGGAGTAATTCCATGTTTGATGATTGTAGGGCTAAGAACTCAAATGAAAGTAAAGATGTACAAAATGATAATCTTATTGCTTTTGTTCATATGTAGCTGACTTTGATTATGATTCATTGGGTTAATTGAATCCTAATGAAAAAAAATGAGTTTTATTTTAATGAAGTACATGGGGTGTATGATGCATTATTATAGGAAAACTAAAAACAAAGGTTGAAAGCATAAAAGTGAATAAAAAGACATTAAAATTAATGAGCTCTCTATGATTCTTTGAAAATTAAAAAAGTCAACATATTAAAGGAACATATTGTTAATAAGGTGAAGTTTCTAGGGACTAAACATAACACTATCAATGATAAAGATAAAGATTTAACTCTAAAAGTTGAAAAGCTGACGAACGACATGACCAATACTAATGAATTATTTAATCTTAGGTCCAAGATCATTAAAGAAATATTTAGTAAAGAAAAATTTGTATATGATAAACATGACATAGAATATATTAGCAAGGTTGAGACTCCCACAAGTGGGAAAACAACCTTTGTAACAGTAAGTAGGGTCTTTCTTATGTGGAAACATCCTCTAGCACCACTTTTTGTTGCTCAATGTGCAATAAGTTTGGACATGACCAAAGTAAGTGCTATTGCAAATTATTCAATAGGTTCTAGTCATATGTTAAATGGCTAGTAAATGAGTCCAACGTAGATTTGATTTTTTACAAGGCTAATTACATGAAGCACCCAAAACAATTGTTTTTATTACTTAGTACTTTCATTGCTATTAGATGACACAGATACTAGTATTATATTGAGCATTGTGGGTCTCACTGCATATTCCACTCATATTGGTTGATATTGTACACCTTGTCATTTTTCATATTATTTTAGGAAGTTGTAAATGAGAAATTAAAGGTAATTACTAGAGGTATATAATTTGCATAGGTAAAAGGAATTTCCTCTAGGATTATAAATGGATAGCTAATAATTAGTCCTAGGATGTTAATTAAATTATGTTTTCAAAATATATCAAATGTTGGTCCTAATGTGAAATTCCACATCACCTAAGAAGAAAAGTTTCTATGACTTTATATTTAGTAGACTTCTCATAAATGTATAGAGATATTTTAAAGTAGGCCTCGACCCAAAGTGAATGACATCTATATAGGAGCAAGTGAGTCCGTACACTTAGGCCAAAACTTTTCCTTGACACGTGTTGACCATCATTGAATATAGTACGAATTTAATTAATTATGACCTACCACTCATTTTGTAGTTTTGTATATTGCATAGTTATTTGAGGACCAATTTCAAAATTTGATTATTTGCGTGTGTGTGGGATTATAATACTAGTCTATGAACATTTATTAATAAAAGAGTTTAATTACACTAGTCACAACTTTATGTAGTTTGTGGTAATTCAAATTGAAGTTCTTTTGATCAAATTTAGGAAACCCTGACTTCAACAAATATTGACCATTAAATCCAAAAGTAGTCCAATCTCTTCAATCAATATAAGGTATAAGTTACATTATTTTATTTATGACTTTTCTCTTTGATTAAATTGGGAAGACAAATATAGTCCTAGCCCAATGCTTAAACACTAAGCATGGATAGATTTTTTCCATTTCATTTTCCTATGTAAAATGCTAAACAATATCAAGAAAATCCAAATAACCAAGTAATGATAATATATAAAATAATTTAATTAATTTATTATATGCCCTAAATATAATGATAATTCTAATTAGAATTTACCTTGGATTGATAAGGAGCCATTGAGTCCATTCCAACTTAAATCCAGTGTCATCAAGCTTCCAAAAATAGATAATTCTGTAAGATGATTCAAGAAAGAAAATAAAATTAAAAAAAAAATTATAATAGAGTGGTTACTAAGGATATTAAAAGAATAAGTAATACCTTCGAAAGGAAAAAATCCCTCAATATTGTTGGAGCTTACAACCAATGTTTTAAGGGATGTGAATCCACTCAATTGTTTTATACTGGTCTTGTTGAACCCATTAGAACCAAGGTTTAAGATTTCCAGCTTTTTCAACTTAGGCAAAATTTTAAAACCTACAAGAAGATCAAAGAAAGTAAATAAAAAGCTCGCAGTTAATTATAACCTTGATAGTTGCTAAACCTTTAAAAATATTTTCAATATATCTTGTTTAAACTCTCAAGAAATAATATAATTACCATTAGTACAACTATTGTCTCAATGTTAAGTAGATATAATTATCACTAACACGTTTGATTACTTTTGTTTGTTTTTTCTCTAATTTAGTAGAAGACCTAAAAGAGCTCATTAACTTAATGTTATTATTACAATCCTATGACATCTACCTAGCCTATTTATTCTTTTTCCCAATTAATAAATATAAATTCATAGGTTCATTTAAGCCTTAAACTTGATTGAATAGAGGATCCATGTTGTCTTACATCACTTTTGGCATCAAATGTTTTTTAATAAGAATGTATTTTATCACTTCTATCTTTTATTGCTTGAGATAGGAATTGAAATAGATATCTCATCCTAGCTATTCTAACGAACCAATTTATTCTTTTACCTAGATAACAAAATCTAAACTCACAAGTTCTTGACTGTATAAAGTACATGCTCTCTTGCATAAATTTTGGTGTCTAAATTTGGTTATTGATAGTCATAAAAAAGCTCTAGAGCTAGACGAACTAATGATGAACAAAACATATTAGTGATAAGGTTCTATATTCAAGAACAAGTAATGATAATAGTGATACGGATGTGAATCAAGAACAAGTACACTAGGTTTTAAATTTACTTGAAAGACATGGATTAAAGGCTAATTGAGTTCAAGAATTTATGCAATATCTCATGCTTTGGACTGGTTATAGACTCATTAGAGAGGGATAAGTATTCTTATCATAAAAATAAAATTTGTTCTAAACTTTCAAAGAAAGGTAGATTCCACTTTATATTTAGATTGGTGTGCAACTATACTCAAGTGTTTTGGTTTTTCTTTGTTTTTCTAACATGTGTTGATAGTAAATGAGTTTGGATAGAAGAATATGCCTTCAACCTACTGAGTTCTAAGACTCAGTCAACTTGTTAACTTAAAAGGGTTGTTTTTATTCTAGTATATATGCAAATTTATTTAGAAATGAGGGAATTGATCAATTTCTTCATTGAGCTAATTTGTTGTACCTAGCAACCTTTCCAAAGTGCACAAGTAGTGACAACAAATGAAAAAATATAATTTCTAGTGATGAGTAATACTACTAACACCTCTTATATATATATTCTTATTGATATGCCAAATGGTGAGTGAATACAAAAAATTTGCATTTACCATCTTTTTTTATATTTTCAATACTATTTATCCGCATGAATTATCACCTTGATAATCCCTTGTTGTGTAACAAACTAACATATGAATTTGACGCAAATTGAAAGACAAAAAGACCCACTTGCAACTATGCATATAAAGTTGAATTTAGTTTAAGTTCGACAATGGATTTGGATATATTTTTTATAATGTCATACACTATTGGTTGATTTTTTATGTAATATATTAAGTTTTAAAACTTCAAGGACACTTTGAAAACAACATGATTTATGTGATTTGATAGTGGCAGTTATTCATAGAGCTTTTGATAAATGGACTTAGTTGTGCTATTGAAAAATTTTGGAATTTTTATTTATTTATTTATTTTTGTAGGTGAAGTTGTAATTCTATTAATTAAAATTTTCAGCCATTTTAGGTTTGAGGACTAAAATACTCATGTACCCTTTTAGCAATGTTATTTGTACTTTAGTATGCAATTATTGTTTATCCAATCTTTAAAATTAATCAAACCATCTTTTATATAAGATGAACCCTCCTTCACCTCTTAGTCATACACACCCAATAGCCTAGTGTCCAATAATTTTGTTGTTTTACAAATTTTTAGGAATTATAATTACAAAACCTATTGAATTTTAAATCCAAGACTAGTTTGTTCTTGCTTGATGTATAAATTAAATTAAATTAATATGTACTTTTCAGCAGTTTTTATAATTTTTGTATTTGTTTAAAGCATAAAAAATAAAAAATAAAAATCAACAACTAAATCCTAATGCTTAAACATTGCTTTGATGATTGACATACTACATTTCACTATCTTGTAAATAAGTTCCAAAGGGAGACTTATTTGTCATCAAGTTAACATTGATTAGTGACTTAAATTCAAGTAAATTTCAACCTTCTTGTAATTGGTAAATACTCAATAAGGAGATTAGTATGTGAGTAAAAAGATAATGAGATATGGATGACGACTAAAATATACCCAACAACTAGAAGGTATTTTGAAAATTTTGTGTTTTTTACCGTGTTCAATTGATTAACTATATCCATTATAAACAAATATAAAAAATAACTTTAAATTCAAATCAAGTTATTCTTTATAAGCATTGTTTTTATAAAAGTTTTAAATTGGACATTATATTATTGATCACTTAAAATCTAACAAGTGATTCCTTAGAAAAGTTCTTACTTTCTATCTAGAACTTCTATTGCTCCTCTAATAGGCATTTAAAAAATCAATTAATTTTAGTTAAAGTTTTACTTGACAATCTTAACCCTTGGGTTTGGTCTTTTATTTAATTATGATTCCAACTTGCTTAAAAGTAAGTTCATCAATATTTTCTACATCTTCATGAATGCTATACATAGCTTGAGTACAATTCTCTTCTTGAATTGGTTTCTCTCCATTTATTAGAAGCAAATTAACATGCAACTTAAAATATTCCTTTAAAACAATTTGAATAATTAGAATCATGATACTAAACTCTATTGGTGAAATTTCTTACTAACTATGCCCAAGGTTATGATTTGTTCTTAAATTTATCAATCTAAGTTGTCATGAACATATGTAGAGGTGCATGAATATTTCCACAAATAGTGTTCTATGGGCTACCTTATAAGTAAATGCTCATTTATTTAATGAACTCATATTAGCATTATCAACATCAAGTATGCAATTATTACATCTATCTCTTGATGCAATCATCAATGTATTTTATTTTCAAACAAAGTTGTTGTTTATAAGCATTAATTGACTCTAAAAAAAAGGAACATTCTATGTTTGTGACCATCATAGTGGTAGTAGTGTTCACTATTTGGTATTTGACTTTAATATAATAAGGCTAGTTTAAATACCAATTAATATGAATATAAAAAGATTAAGGAGACTCTTGAATAACATTTATTAGAGAGAAAATGTTCACCTAAAAGTTTATGAACCTACTTTATTTAGTTGGTCAATTTATAGGCTCTATAAAACCCTAACATTAATCAATGCATTGGGAGAAAAATTACAAAGATGGGCTTAAGGTTGGTTTAAACGTGGAGCTGAACAAGGCCCAAGGACCTAGGTGCAGCCCAAGCTTGGTACTAAACTTGAAACCACTTTTTAGACTTGAACAAACCAGAAAATTTCTTTAGCTTGCCTACAAGTAGCCAAGAAAAGTCATAAAAGTCATAAAATAGTTGGGAATAGGTTCTTGGTCAAATTGCATATCACTAATAAGACCATAAGTGTAGCCCATTTGTGATTGTAATGCTTTTCTATTCATAGAACCTCCATTGATCCTCAAAGAGTTCTTTAACTTAGTAGCCAAAAGTGCATCAAAACATTGAAGCTCACGCTTTAGTAGGTAGAAATGTGAAATATCTTATAATATTCGATTCAAAATTTTGATGGGCAATGGATCCTACGAGTTACATTCTAATTTGAAAAGAAAAAGTTGCAAAATTGAATGAAGGAAACATGGTCTTGGTATATATAAGGTTAGAACATTATGGTTATGGTTATGTTATATTTCTCTACTGGCCACTAGATCAAATAAATGCTAGTATTGCCTCTATATTTTTTATCCTATGACTCATATTCATGTGAAACCTTATAATCTTCCTAGTGCTTTCTCACCCACATATACATTTGAGAGAAAAAAATTGAAGGTTAGAAATTCAATTTTTGATAATTGAGTAGTTTCAACTATCAACATGCTTGCGGATGAGTAATGATAATCTCCATAAAGATCAAGAACCTCATTTTTTTCTAAATGTACAATAAAAGGTATTAAGTGTCGTAACCATTATCATCACCATTATTATTCTTCATAGTATTCTTAACTATATTTTTTATACCACTACACTTAGAATACATTTAATACACAAAATAATAATTCTAGGGAATAAAAGATGTTAAAAATTAATAATTACTCTTTATTTATTTGGTTATTTTAATCCAAAATTTAGCATCTAATTAGTTTTTATTTCTTTGAATTTTTTTATTTTTTTTTTAATATCCATCTGGTTCAAGTCTAACTAAGTCTATCTCAAAAAACCTCATTTAGTGTTCATATTAATCTATGTATTTTTTTTCTTTTAAATTTTAATTTTAATTTATGTATTTTTTTTTTTTTTTTTTTTACTTCTCTATTTGTATTCTTAACCTTTTTATTATTATTTTTATTTCTTAATTTTTTTTTTATTTAGTTTTTATTTTTAAATTTTAAGAAGATTAAAATTTTCTATTTTGTTGTATATTGTTTCTTATTGATATTTTTATTTAAATAATTATATGTACATTTATGGGTGTCTACCCTTGTCTCCATATAATATATTTTTTTTATTCTTCCTATATATATAAGGGTGACCCATAAATGCTTAAATTCTTACGAAACCCAAAAGCCCATATAATTGCCTGAAATTTTTTGTTCTAGCGATAAGATGAAATAATTATTTTAAAATGGAATAGTTATTCCATATAACAAAAGAGATATCAAACTAACTAATACCATGGAATTATTTTTTTGTTTCTTCACCTATTATATATATCAAACATGATTCTAGGTTTTTTCCAATCAAAGTATTACTGGATTTCTTTTATTGATAAATGAACTTAGCAATGGTCCTAATACATTTTGTATAGCCTTTTGCAGCATAAGTTGTAGCTTTATTGATCATCAAAAAATTGCAAACCTAACCATGGATTCAAAGTCTAAAGTACTTTTATTATCTTTTATTCATAGTTGCAATTGCAATTATAGTTATAGAGAACATTATTTCATTAATTTTTATATTTCAAAATTATATTACTAATATTAATCATCTTCACTTTTCAGGTTGTAAACCTTATAGCCCAAAATAAAAAACTCCTTGTTATCTAGAAAATTTTAGGATAAGTTAAGGAACTAATCTTTTTTTTTTTTTTTTTTTGTCTATTGATATATAAAGTCTAACTAATATACATTTTCATGATTTTCTCTTTGATCTAACCTATACATGAACATAAAATTACAAGAAAATTCTTTTTCAACTATTAGAATTTTATTGCATACATTGATTACCATGTTTTTCATTGTGCCATGTAAAATTCTTAAATGTTGTACACCTAGACATTCTTTCAATTATGTTACGAAGAATAACTAAATAATAGTCATGCACAAATTGATAGGCAAAGAATGTTGATTTAGTTATGTTCTTACATGATATATACATAACCAAAACTTCAATTTGTATTTACCTTGCATGCCAATAAGATCATTCCCACTTAGGTCCAACATCACCAAGTTTTCCAGAGTGTATAATTCTGCAACACCATTGAGGGGAAAAAAGATTAAAGATGTTGACAATTCTAATATTTTATCATTAAAAATAATAATAATAATTACACATACCTTGGATCGAAAAAAATTCTCCAACATGGTTCCATCCTAGAGAAAGATTTTTAAGGGATGTAAATATATTCAATTTTTGTAGGCTAGTGTTTTTGAACTTGTTGTAATTGAGGTTCAAGGTCTCGAGCTTTTTGAATATGGACAAGATTTTTGAATCTACAAGAAAATTATAAAAAATTATAAAATTTCAAATTTCACATTTGCATATGTCAACAATTCAAACTTTTAACCTTCATAGAATGATTGAACCTTTAGCAAAACTAATTTGTGTTCAATATAGACTGTAGAAAATTATCATAATTAACTTGCTTTTGAACTTCCTCATGTTGAAAACTACATGCACTTCTAAATAGTTTATTTATATTTTTTATATTATATTTCAATAAGGGAACTACAAGATTCTTAATTACAAAGGTACAAAAAATAGAGAAAATGTTGATTATCTTATAACTGATATTTATATTTTATTACAAGATTTTCACCTCCTATCATCCACTATTCTTCTCTACATATCTATTATAAAGGAAGTCTTATTCATATTCTTATTCATATATTAGTTTCTTACAAACAAGAACCTGCCATTGTATGTTATGTAGGAAGGTATTTTCTTTCACCTTCAAAAAGTAATTGCAAAGGTTGAGTAATGCAAACTCTCTACAACTTTCATTATCTCTTGATCTGACAAACATTCTTAATTTAAAAATTAAGTTGTAATTTGGATACACTTCTATTTTTTTAAACAAAAACTTTTATACAAAATATAGGAATTAAAAATTACATAGCTTTTTTTAATCTCCATATGAATTATTTCTAACCCAACTAGTCTTAATCAGAATATAAATGGTTAATTAGCTTTCTAGCAACCTTTTCCATAATTCCAAAAGTATGAGTTTTGCCCTATTAGCTCTATAAAATATAATTCATTCCCCCGATGCATATAGAAGTGATGCAAAATGGGTATTTGTTGCCAATTTCTAACAATTAATAATGATAGCAATCAAATAAAATCAAAAGCAGTCACTTCAAATCATCAAGTATTTTCATTAGAATAGTTTATTTTTCTTTCTAGTGAATCAGATAAAAGACTTCTATGACTATTTTAAAATATTTATGAAACTACATCAACATCATGTATGAAAGTATTCATTGATAATCAAATTAATTGATTTATAGAAAAAAAAATCAATTACTTATAAAAATATTAGTTATATCAAATATGTTGCATATGCTTGATGCATCTAATTGGAACCTGGAAGTTGAAATGATGACCAAGACTACTTTATATCAAATTTTATGACATTACAAAAGAAAAATAACTAATGAGAAGAAATTGTTGGTTAATTTGATAATTAAGAGTAATATAATGTTCCAAATAAAATGGTCCATAGAAATTGAAGGAGCTTTCGTGATATTTGTGAATTTAAACATGAAAATTCGTGCTTTGTGCCTTTTTAATATGAATCCTAACTAAATAAGGAAAATTATCTTTGGAACTTAAAATTTTGTATACATTTCTAATAGGTTTAATTGATCAAAGTTTGTCCATGCCAATAGGTTGTGGATGGATGGAAATGCACAGATGCTCATAAGTTGGGCTTTACTCAATCCAGTGTCAAACTAGTTGGACTACATCTTAAAATATGGGCCTTACCTAAGGCCAGGTTATTTAGACTCCAACAAACAGATGGGTTTTTATTAGTTGGGTCTAACATTTAGTCTTAGGCCAACCCAATTACATTTAATAGGGATTGGTCCTTATTATGGTCAAAATTTATGATATTTCATTAATCGAACACTATCAATCGGAAATATTGGAAACCAAGACAGAAACGACCACTAGAATCCCACTAACTGGATTAAGTATTACATGATTGTATAAATAATAAAAGTGCGTGTATATGTTAGGGTAATGTGTTTTCGGTCAATAGGCTATTTAGGAAGGTATTTCCTTTTTCAATTTCAGCAAGAATATTTTCCTTCACCTTGAAAAGTCAGTGCAAAGCTTGAATAACACAAACTTCTCTACAATTTCCATTATTATTTACTGGAAATGAGTTTAAATAATTTAAAATAAGTGAAATAAGTTTAAAGTAGCATGTAAAAATAATTTATTAAATTTAAATTTATTTTTATTTTACTTCATTTTTTCTTTCCTTCTAATTTTCTTCTCTATTTTCTTTTCCCCATATTTTCTCCAAACCAAACATAACTTAAGGGTTCTTGAAAAGTATTAAGAAAAGAAAAAATAAATAAAGAAAATTATTTTATTATGTTTGGTTGTATTGTAAAAACTATAAAATAAAATAAAATATAATAAAAAATAATTAGAAACTTATGCATTTTCAAATCTTTCATCTTTACATTGAAGAATTAAAATAAGTGAAACAAGTTTAAAGTAACATATAAAAATAATTTATTTACTTTAATCAATTTTATATTTTTCTTCACTTTTTCTTTTCTTTTACTTTTCCTCTCTACTTTCTTCTCCTTTCATTTTCCCTCAATTTTTTTGGGAACCAAACATAGCATAAAGATATCACATACCTTTCATTTTCCCTGTGTGTGTGTGTGTGTTGTAAGACAATTTTAAAATACTTATGAAACTATATTAATCTTATACATGTAAGTATTTATTGATAATCAAGTAATTAATTCATAAAAAAAAATTCAATTACTTATGAAAATATTAGTTATATTAAACATCTTGTGCATGCTTGATGCATTTTATTAAAACTTAAAATTTGAAAGGATGATTTAGACTACTTTATATCAAATTTAATGATATTACAAAAGAAAAGTAACTAATGAGGAGAAATTATTTGTTAATCTTACCTTCAATTTAATAACAAAATATCATAAGTTTTTTTAGCAAGTTAATGAAGTACCTTGCATTAGTTGAAAGCTTTCCAAATCATTATAGCTTAGATCCAACACTTCCAAATTTCTCAAACTAGCTAATTCTGCAACAAAAATGAATCAAAAGAGAAATTAACTAAGGAACATTAAAAGTTAGAAATATATTATACTTAATTTCAAAGAAACAATGTGAACATATAACATGCCTCGTATGGAAAAAGATCCATCCAGTCCCATGCTGCAAATAGCCAATGTCTTGAGTGATGTTATTGTGCCCAAAGATTTTATGGCACTTTTGTCAAACTCATTACCACTTTTGTCCAAGATCTCCAATTTCTTTAAACTTGATAACCCTTTAAATCCTATAAAATAGAGTAATATAACTTTAATTAGAAGCATGTAATTACAAGTTGAGATCTTCATATTTAAATATGTAAGCTTACATGTCTTTAATATAAGAATCTGTATCCAAGTTTCTAATTCAATTTTGTGATTTTTATGTTTAAATGTTAGAAATAAAAAAGTCCATAGAGCTTCAAAGAGCTTTTGTGATCTTTGTGAATTTTAAACATGAAAATTTTCATGTTTTGTGCCCCTATAATTTGAATCCTAACTAAATAAAGGAAATTATTTTTTGAATTAAAGTTTTTATATTCATTTTAACATTGTATGTAGAATCCATCTAATAGGTTTAATTGATTAAATTTTGTCCCTGAAAATGTCATATTAATGGCTTGTGGATGAGTGGAATTTGGAAATGCATAGATGGTCATGGGTTGGGCTTTTCTCTATTCATTATTAAACCAACCTGACATCAACTTAAAACAATAAGGCTTGGACCTTACGCAAGGCTAGTTTCTTTTTTTGTTTTGTTTTTTGTTTTTTTTTTTTTTTTTTTTTTTTGTAAATGTGAAATTCTGAAGATGGTGATTCCTCATTTGAAAGCAATAGTCAAATTTTGTGATCACCTTTCTTTAACCAATCTCTATCAATTTGGAATATAGAAATCAAGTTTTTTTAGGAATGGAAGATAAGGAAAGACAATTCAACAAAAAGGATAAGGATATGGGAGCCTAAGTGTTCTTGTTAATTAATAATTGTGAAATTGCTCACTCTTAGTTGAATCCCACTTATTGGGTTGAGTGTAAAATGGTAGCATAATTAACAAGTATGCTTATATATATAATGCTAATGTAATCTATAATATTCTAAAATAATAATTTTTTATTGTTCTATTTAAATGTTAATTTACATTATAAATTTGAATAATTAGTAATTGTTCTTATATTAAATTCAATGGTTACTAGTGACCATTTGGTCTCCACCTAAACACTTTTTATAAGATATGCTAATAGTTCCTTTAGAATGTTTGGAGTATAAGTGAAAAGAAATTTTAAAGGTGAGAGGTAACATACCTTCATTCTCAATAAACCCATCAAATGAATTTGCAGACAAATTTAGATGGTGAAGTTCTTCAAAAGGAAGGAATAAAGAGACATTTAGTAACCAGAATTTGACATTTTTATAATTGTACCAACTATCTTCCAACCACTTTTGTTGTTGCTTTATATCGTTGAGAGAAAGCTTCTTAACTCGACCTATGGTGGGATTGCAAATAACCCGCTCCCAGTTACAACATTCACTAGTGTTGTTATCTATCCATGAAGGGAGAAGAAAATCTGCATGCTCATCATTCAATTTAAGAAAAGCCTTAAATTCAAGCAAACCCATCTTCTCTTCTTCAATGCAACCTTTGCATCCACATATTTGAACCAAGAGTAATATAAAAACCCACATCAAATATTTAGATGACAAACTCTCCATTGAAAGTTCAAACATGAAGTACAAAAGAAAGACACTATTAAATTGCTCTTGATATGCAAATAGATGAAGAGTATTTAATATATTTGGTCCATCGTTCTTACCTACAAATTATCTTGACTAGTAGTTTGACAGGGCCCACCATGCATGCTAAAGTCTATATTAATTCTATTCAAAAAGGCTGTTTATGAGGAAAGAAATTGTGATAGATACAACTTATAGAGAAGACTTGGTCTCACTTTAATATGTGCCACATGTTTAAAGGATAAAGTCATTCAAACTAAAATTTTCTTATGAGATTCAATGAAGTCATGATGTTGTTAGTATCAAATCTAAGAGTCTTCATTTACCAATTTAACAATGGTAAAATTCAACTAACTTCAATGGTAAAGCCTTTAAGAAAATGATCAACTTCCAACACCATAACTACAAATATACTAGTTACAAATATTTGTAAAAGGGCTAATTTTAGTCCACATCTCCTAAGATTTAGTGCAAATACATTAAATCATCATTGATTTTAAATTTCATTAGTTGGAACTTCCATGAATGTATTCCATCTATATAAATTGTTTTTAGAGAATTGTTGAACATATATACCTAAAATATTTTTACCTACAATTCTTCTAAAAAATAAAATTTTAAAACAAACTAGATCTATAAGGGTGCTACAAATTGGAAACCATTAGTGGTTAAGTATATTTACCGACTAAAATTAACTTATTTGTAAAATGATTGGTAATATGAAATACCAATGAATAGGGAATTGTAGGACCACTAGACATAAAGGATTTGAAAGTTCTTTGAATAAAAAAAAATAAATAAATAAATAAAATAAAAAACTATCCTATCAAAAAAGACATGATGATTTTTTTAATCAATTAATATCTTGTATAGTTGTCTTAATGGAGAAGGCTAGATAGAAATAATTGTAAATGACTTGACTTTAAGAAAATGATATAAAGCTTATGAGTAGCTAATGAGTTATGGGACCACTAATATATATATTCTTTTTAAATTTTTAATTTTGTTTATATATATATATATATACTTTTTTTAGTAAAGTTATTCTAATACTATTTTAAAAGATTTATCAAACTGTGTCAATACCATACATGTATGTATTCATTGATCATCAATAAATTTATATATATATATATATAAAGTATTCAATTGCTTGGTAAAATATTAGTTATATCAAATATGTTGCACATGTTTGATGCATCTAATTTGAACTTGAAAATTTGTAAGATGACTTTGCCTACTTCTCTTCTTCAATGCAACCTTTGCATCCACATATCTAAACTAAGACTAGTATGAAAACCCATGTCAAATTTTTAGATAAAAAACTCTCCATTGAAAGTCTAGAAATGAGGTACACAAGAAAGACACTACTAAATTACTCTTGATATGCAAATAGATGGAGAATACTTAATCTAGTTGGTACATCATTCTTGCCCATAAGTTGTTTTGACTAGTAGTTTGATAGCTAGGCCCCACCATGCATGCTAAAGTCTATATTCTATTCAAAAAGGCTATTCATTGGGAAAGAAATTGTGATAGATACAAATTATAGGGAAGACTTGGTCTCATTTTAATATGTGCCACATGTTTAAAGGATAAAATCTTTTAAACTAAAATTTTCTTGTGAGATTCAATGAAGTCATTATGTTCATGTTAATAGCAAATCTAAGAGTCTTCATTTACCAATTTAATGGTGGCAAAATTAAACTAACTTAATTCAATTGTTTAATTTGTTGATTTTATTTCTATTTCTTTTACAAAATAAAAATATTGAGTGAAAAATAAACAATAAAATTTTTTTAATGGATGTAAAAATTTATTTAAATAGAAAAAATTAATTAATTAATTTCATATCAAATACTCTCTTGATTTTGAATGTATTTTTTAAGTATGTTAACTTCTTTTAATATTAAAAGATCTTACAAATATCAATTATTAATTCAAATAAAATACCAAATTAAATAAAAAATTAAAAAAATTTCAACTTCATATATTTTATAATTTTCTTTTAACAAATAAGTTCTTATTTATTGAAATGATAATTTAGTAAAAAATAAAACTCAATTAATAATTTTACATCTATAATAATATATTTTACAAAATTTTATCATATAATAATATATTATTTATATTTTGTAGTAAACCAAAAAAAGTTCACCTAATATTGTCATCTAGCTACAACTTCATACAATATGAAGAAACTATACTTTCAAGCGAAGAGTATATATGTTAAATTAATGATATTTTTTTTAGGTGAAACAAAAAGTTCAAAACTTTGGCGATATTTCCAATATCTTAGAGGCCTTTAAGAAAATGATCAACTTCCAACACCACAACTACAATATACTAGCTACAAATATTTGTAAAAGGGCTAGTTTTAGTACACCTCCCCTAAGATTTAGTGCAAATACATTAAATCGTTATTGGTTTTAAATTTCATTAGTTGGAACTTCCATGAATGTAGTCCATCTATATAAATTGTTTTTAGAGAATTATTGAACACATATTCCTAAAACATTTTTACCTACAATTCTTCTAAAAAAAAATAAAATTTAAAAACAAATTACATCTATAAGTGTGTTAATCAATTAAATTTGAAACCATGGGTAGTTAAGTATATTTACTGAGTGAAATTAACTTATTTGTAAAATGATTGGTAATATGAAATACCAATGAATAGGGAATTGTAGGACCACTAAACATAAAGGATTTGAAAGTTTCAATAATAAAAGCAAATTCTTTGAACAATAATAAAAAATAAAAATAAAAACTATCTTATAAAAAAAGACATGAAGATTTTTCCAACCAATCAATATCTTATACAGTTGTCATAATAGAGAAGGCTAGATAGAAATAATTACAAAATGACTTGACTTTGAGAAAATGATATAAAGCTTATGAGTAGCTAATGAGTTGTGGGACCATGCACACACACAGATATATATATTCTTTTTTAATTTTTAATTTTATTTAATTATATATATATATATGTGTGTGTGTGTGTGTGTGTGTGTATTTTTATTTTTATTTTTAATTTTTTTTAGCAAATTTATTCTAATATTATTTTAAAAGATTTATCAAGTTGTGTCAATACCATACATGTAGGTATTCATTAATAATCAAGTAAATTTATAAAATAAAATAAAATAAATTGTATTCAATTACTTAAGAAAATATTAGTTATATCAAATATGTTGCATATGTTTGATGCATCTAAACGACTATCATATAAAAGTTGTTGTAATGGAGAAGGCTAGATAGAAATAATTGTAAATGACTTTACTTTGAGAAAATGATATAAAGTTTATAAGTAACTTTATATTATTTTCTAATATTATTGAGAAAAAACAAAGTTATTCTAATATTATTTTAAAATATTTATCAAACTATGTAAATATATATAAGTATTCACTAATAATCAAGTAAATTTATAGAAAAAGAAGTGTTTAGTTACTTAAGAAACTATTAGTTATATCAAATATGTTGCTCATGTTTGATGCATCTAAGTTACAATTTATAGATGCATGCTTGCTTTAATTGGCCTATCTAAACATAAACACTCGTTAAAAGTCTGATAATGTAACTTCAATTTTACTACAAATTTCATTTTATAGGTGTTCAAATTTCTTTTTGTTAACATATGGAAAAACAATTCCTTTTCAATGTTTATTGAAAAATGCAAACATTAAATGAAAAATAAACAATAAAATTTTTGTTAAACATATATACCTAGAGGGTTAATTTCAGTCACACTTCCTAATGTTTAGTTTAAATACACTAAACCACCATTTGTTTTAAATTTCATTGGTTAGAGCTCCTGTAGATGTATTCTATCTATATAAGTTATTTTTTAGCAAGTAAAATTTATTTTAGAGAATTGTTAAAGACATATACCTAAAATATTTTTACCTAAATTCTTTTAAAAAATAAATTTTGTACACAAATTACATCTATAGGGGTACTAATTAATGAAATTTGAAATCATTGGTAACTAAGCGAATTTACATCAAATCTCAGAGGATGTGAATGAAATTAACTCATTTGCAAAATGATTGGTAATATGAAAGACCAATGAATAAGGAATTATAGGACCACTAGACATAAAGGTAACAAAAGCAAGATTCTTTGAATAAGAAAAAAAAAAAAAGAAAAACAACTATCCTATTAGCAAAGGCGTGCAAATTCTTCCAATCAATCACTATCTTATAAAGTTGTCATGATGGAGAAGGCTAGATAGAAATAATTGTAAATGATTTGACTTTAAGAAGGTGATATAAAGTTTATGAGTAACTAAGGAGTTGAATGGCTACTAAATTCAAATAAACAAATATAGTTTTTTCATAAAAGACATACTAATGAGTATTATGTGTGTGCATGTGTGTATGTATGTATATATTTGATAAATTTGTTAATTGGGAAAAAGAAAAGCCATTCTAATACTATTTTAAAATATTTATCAAACTATGTCAATACCGTATATGTAGGTATTCATTGATAATCAAGTAAATTTATAGAAAAAAGTGTTCAATTACTTAAGAAAATATAAGTTATATCAAATATGTTGCACATTGTTACGTTGGTAGAAGCTTTGATGCAAGCATTGTTAATCAAGAACACAAAGATAAAAAAAATAGCCGAAAGTCTTATATAGAATTGTTTCTGTGATAGGCAATGGAAATTCATCTTTTAGACATGCAACACAAATGGTATTCGAGGTTTTAACGTGGTTTAGCAACTTGCCTACGTCTGCAGATGAGAGAGAATAATTCCACTATACAATAGAGAACATTATAGAGAACAGAACCAGAACATTATAGATGACAAAATCAGAACATTATAGATGACAGAACTAGATATAGTTTTTAATGTTTTATAAAAATAAAGCTATTTGGTAAATTGTTTTAAAAAAATAGTTTCTAAAAATAAAAAATAAAAAACTTGTTCAGATAAGTTTTTTTTAAAAATATTGTAAATTCTATTTATATAATATTAATTTAATTTAATTCATTTATTATGAAAAATAAAAATGGTTTTTTAATTACAAATAAAATAGAAAATAAATAGTTTTTCAACATAAATAATAATATTATAAAAAAAATCATGAATTCTATTATATATATATATATATATATATATATATATATACTATTTTACTCTATGTTAGAAACATAAGGATATTAACATTTTCATAAATTTTTAGTTAAAAATGAATAATAATATTAATTTAAAAATAATATTTAATTTAAAATGAATAACGAATAAAGTTTAATTCTTTTAACATATGAGTGGACCAAGTTTTGGATTATATATACGTATTTAGTACTCAATTAATATTATAAAATATTTTGATTTAATTTGTAATTAATTGAATCAATTTTTTGAATTCCAAATTATTCTTAAAAATTAAAAGATTCATTCAAGAATTTAAATTATTAATTATGTTTTACTTAATTTATAATGTATTACCTAGTAAGAAAATTAAATAAAAAAAAATAGTTGCATGTATAGGAGAAACAGTGAAGTCATGACTCATAATATATCAATTTTAATTTATTATTTTTTTAGTGATTAGATTTATTTATTGAATTCTAGATTATTTTTAAAAAATGTTTAACTCATAATATATTCAATTCAAAGTTGCTTGATTTAAAATTCATTTTTTTAGTGAGAAAATTTATAAAAATATAAATATATGTAGAAAAGAAATAACAAAGTTATTATGCACCGATTTTTGTCCATGAATTTCTAGTATTAATGGTTTATTATTTGAGATTCAAATTACTTTTAAAAATTATTAGACTCATTAATGTATTCGACACATTAAGCCTTGTTTTATTTGGGGTTTATTTGTCTAATAAAAAAATATAAAAAAAAATAGTGATTCTGTGTAGAAAAAAATAATAAAGTCGTTTTAAACCAAATTTTATTCATAAATTTCTTGTTTTAATTAGATCACTCTTTGAGTTTTAAGTTCAAATAAAGGAAATTAGAGCAAAGTTACCCATTGAGCTATGATTTTAGAGCTATGAAGCCTTTGTGGCTGTTGGAAAATATGGATGTTGTTCAACACGTATGCTTTATAAGTAGAGAATGCTCTGTTTGTGAGAATGGGAGACTTGGTTCATTAATTTGGAATTTAACCAATGGCTTAAATGGAGTTTAGGTCCACTCAATCAAGTATGGAAAATCAGGTACAAAAGCACCCCTGTTGTCCACTACAATCAAATAATGTTGCTCCTTGAGATATTCCCTCAACATTCTGGATCACACCACATATGGATGATGTTCAACACGTATGCTTTAGAAGCAGAGAATGCTCTGTTTGTGAGAATGGGAGACTTGGTTCATTAATTTGGAATTTAACCAATGGCTTAAATGGAGTTCAGGTCCACTCAATCTAGTATGGAAAATCAGGTACAAAAGCACCCCTATTGTCCACTACAATCAAATAACGTCGCTCCTTGAGATATTCCCTCAACATTCTAGATCACACCACGCATGTGTTGAAATTATGATATTTAAAAGAAAGTTTACGACTTTTATTATTATAAAAATGAAATAAAAGAATTTTATATATGTTTTAATAAGTTTGGTAAGTAAATGTCTTAAATATTTTTACATTTAGAATTTATAGCCCTTAATTAACTTATCAGTTATGCAATCATTTTGCATACCTCTCTATAAAAACAAAATCTTACTTACCTGACTAGGACAATTCCGTCAACTCCTCTCAAAGTTATAATTAGTTTTGTGAATGTGTTCATAGAAAAAATATTTATGAGAGCTATTAAGATTGTATGTTGAAGTAACTATCAACCATTTGCACTTGTTCATAAAAAAGACATTTATGAGAGCTATTAGGATTGTATGTTAGAGGGAATATGGAACATTTATAGAGGTGATAGTAATTTTAGGACAATGTGTTTAGATGTTTATATATATATACACTTGATCTAGATTTTTGTATTGCTTGTATATCTTATGTATCCAGAATCATTGTCTTTGATATATATATATATATATATGATGTTCGTCTGTCTCCTTATCTCTTGTGTGTTTTCCCATGTTTATGATTCATTTGCTTTGCCATTTTTGTGACAAAAAGGGAGAGATAATTGAATATTTAACTCACTTAAATAGGGGGAGCATAGGCATATAGGCATAGAGATATTTGAGAGTTAATAATTTTGAATTCTTTAATTTAATTCATTTAACTTTTAAGGGAAATTAATTGAAATATTAGAGAAAATTAAACCTGAGACATTGGAGAAAAACCTAATCAACTGATGAAAGCATAACTTAGAAGGTTTAGAAGGATACATAACATAGATGTTTCCAGCAAGATATTTATGTTTGAATTGACTATCTCTCTAGAACCTTTCTAAGTCATAGAAGGTTCTTCCTATGATCTTCACTCCCTATTTTCTGGTTGGAGATAGACCCTTAGGCATTATTATTGATCTATTGCATCTTATCTAGCTTTTATTATGTTTGGTTGATTTGCATACATATATATTCTTCTCGAGCTTTGCTTTGTCCCTTGGTATTACTATAGGAATTTGTTCTTTTTTCATGCTTTCACAAGGCATCAAGCAAAATTTCCAATTATCCTATTTTGCTTTCTTGATCATATCTTATCCTGCACATTGCTTGACCTTTGGTATAGTTTTCTATATGTGTGCAGGTTACAAGGTTGGAAGACAAATACTACAAAGTGATACAAAGTATTCCCATAGTTTATTTTTAATTGAACGTTAATGTGTATTATTAGACTCAATTATGAGAGTCCTGGTGGGTTTATGTAACGTTGTTTTTGTCATAAAATTGCCAAAGGGGGAGATTGTTAGGACATTGAGTCTTGTTGTTATGTTGGCAATTTTGTTGTGTTTTATGTTTTGACCATAGAAATCATTTTAGATAGTGACTTGCTTTCCATTGAAGATTAAGAGTTGTTGTTCGTCCAACTAGGAAGTCACAAGTACATCTAAAAAGGTTTGGTTTGTGGCAAGTTAGGCTTCTTTGAGGTATAAAGGGAATCAATTTTGTTTTGAACTTAAAATGATTTAAAATTAGCTTTTGAAATAGAGCAAGATTGCTCAAATAGCCTGGAATGCTCAAGCGCTTAAAATAACTCAAGTGAGCCTTACCACTCAAGTGCCCGAAACGCTCAAGTGGGGAGTGAGTTGGCTTGAGTGGTCATGTTGATTCTTTCGAGTTTTTCACACAAATTCAATTGAGAAACCTTCCAAAACCGAAACTCTTCGACTTAGTTGCTTATAAATATCTCATTATAACCCCTTGAGGGTTAGAGATTATGAAGAAAGATCTCATTTTGTTTAAGAGGTTTTCATTGAGGAGATCATTTTAGAGATCTTAGAGAGAAATCCTAAAGTGGCACACCATTCTTGATCTCTCATTTAAGGAATTGATTTTTGAATCTTGGTTTGAAGGCCTTCATCCTTTCAGTAAACCTGAAGTGATCCATTGGAGTAATCGAGGGTTGCTACATCGTGGACGTGAATCAAGTTATAAGTACTGGAGAGTAAGTCTTTAAGGTAAAGCGGCCAAATAAATTTCTGTAACTTGATTTCGTATAGTGGATTTAGATTAATAGGTCTTAGACTTCATGGCTTTTTATCTCCATGGTTAGTGTGGGGTGTTTTCCATGTAAAAGTCTTTATGTCTCATTATTTATATCTTTTTATTATTTGATATATTGTTTGAATTACCAAAAGGAAAGAATTGATAATCCTTAACAAATCGCAGGGTAAAAGAATTGGGTATAATTTATAAATCTTTATTGAAAATTTTTAAAATCACCCATTCACTCCCCTTCTAGGTGTTCCATATCAGACCTTCGATTTGCAACAAGAAATTAGGATAAAAATTACTTTATATTTTGTAATTCAATTTATATTGTGTTTTTAATTCAAAAATTTGTTTTTGTTAAATTTTAATATTGTGTTTATCTTTAAAATTGTTATTTGATTCTAAAAATGATTTTTGAAATGTTTTAAAATTAAGAAACTTTCTATAATTAAATAAATAAATATTGGGTTTTAGAAGTATAAATAGATAAGTTTTATTTAACAAACGGTGTGAATTTTCATGAACCCTAAGAGAACATGGTCATTCATAAAAGACTTGAACCTCCATCTCTCAAATCTTTCAAGATTTGTCTTGAAAACACATTTGGGTTAAACAAAGGTCAATGGTTTCATCATGAAACTTTGATAAGGGCTCCAAAGGATCCACTAAGGAACACATGAGAGTAGTGATTTTTCCACATTATACCCTATGTACTATATGGAATCAATTTATTTATCTATTAATGAAATTTTTACTCTCACCAAGGAATTCATGTAAAGGAATAAACCAAAAATAGGCAATAAAGAATTTAATTTGGGGATTGAGGGACTACCTATTCAATCCCTTTCTTTCAATAATAACAATAATAATAAAGGATTTATATGTATAATCGGTAATCCAAACAAATAAAAGCTTAAATCTAATTAAGATTTTAAAATATACCTATAAGTCAATAATATTTTTATTTTTATTTTTGATTTTTTTATGTTTATAAGAAAAGAAAAATGCTAAAAATTATTTATTAGTTAAGCATATAGAAGAATCTAGCATTAATGAAATTTTGAAGGGTAAAAATGTAAATCCAATATTATAAAATTTTAAAAACTACTTAACCTATTTTGCTATAAGTGATAAGCCAAGGTTAGTTTATTTTATAGAGTAAATAATTTTTTTAAAAATGAATAAATAATAAGTGGTAGGAAATTTGTGCTACCAAATACACTTAACAAAGTTACACCAAAAAAATTTACACTTCAGGGAGTAGTTGTCTTTTAATTTTTTTTTATTTTTTATTTTTTATCAAATACCCTTTTATGATTCTTCCTTTGATTCTTCAAAACCATCAAACTATGGTTATTCAACAAGAAATTTTGATTTTGCAAGTTTTGCAATTTTGTACATGTTTTTTTCAAAAAAATTGGTTGATTAGAAGACATTATGTTCACACTGTTGAAGTAGAGAGAGGAGTCATTGATTAAGAATGAGTATATATACACAAACCTAAAACACAAAAATAAGAAACAATCTACCCAAAACCTAAAAATAGGAAACAATCCTAGAATTAACCTAAAACACAAAAATAGGAAACAATCCTAAAATTAGGAAAGTACAACAAAAATAGGAAGTAACAACTAATTACAATAATTTGAAAATATAAATAAAATCTATTGTAATGAGTTCTCTAATATGCCCCCTCAAGATGGAGCTCCGAAGGAGACGCCAATCTTGACATGTAATTCGTGGAAGTGGCTTTGTGGAAGCTGTTTAGTAAGAGCGTCGACAAATTGATCTGCTGAGAAAATTGGATGACGACCAACATAGGCAATATAGGCACTTTGTGTTGAAGAGCAACCAAGAAAAACACAAAGAGTGGAACAAGAGTCAACTTTATGTTGAGAATAATGACGAAACCACGGATAACATAAGCAACCGAACAGCCGAAGTTTAGTGTTTTTTTTTTTTTTTTTTTTTTTTCAAGAAGATTAGGATGGCTAAGGTTTGCCACACATCAAGGGAAGTGGTGGTGCGAGCAATAAGCAGTTGTAGTGAAACGGAGATAACACCAAGGAGAGCGCTAAAGATGAGACGATTTTGACGTTTCCAGGTTGTGTATGCCAGATTTGGGGATGCAACACCAGTGACGGTGAATGGTGGTGGAGTATGAGTGTCATCAATGAAGTGATGAAGATCATAACCTTCAAGAAGATATTGGATTTGAAGACTCTATGTGAGATAATTGGTGGATGACAATTTGGTGATATTGGAGAGATTAATTGTAAGAAGGGATGTTGAGGATCTTGGGAGTTTTGGATGGTGATAGGATAGTTGGTGGAAGAGAAGGATGCATCGGAAAGATGCACTGGAAGCCATTGAGGAGAAGGGAAAGAAAAAAAAAAGGAAGAGAATACGCCCAAAAAGATCAGGCTCTGATACCATGTTGAAGTAGAGAGAGGATTATTGAGAAACAATGGCTTCACCTTTTCATTGATTAAGAATGAGTATATATACACAAACCTAAAACACAAAAATAAGAAACAATCTACCCAAAACCTAAAACACAAAAATAGGAAACAATCCTAAAATTAGGAAAGTACAACAAAAATAGGAAGTAACAACTAATTACAATAATTTGAAAATATAAAGAAAATCTATTGTAATGAATTCTCTAATACACATATTCTCATATTACCTAAAAATGAACAATGAGAAGAGTAGTGCTAGAGATTCCAATTTCCACATTGAAAAAGATTGAATAATAGTTATCTATGACTTGACTCTTAATAGCAAATTGATATAGTAGCTATCAATGACTGCACTTCATCACAAAAAATCAATGGTGGGAATTATTAGAGAGACCACTAGACCCACAAGGACTTGGAAGTTTCAACAATTCAAATGGAAATGGACTCCACCTACAAAAATCAACTAACAAGTCAAAGAATGCATGTAGCTTTATAAGACATCAATGAATCACTATTCTAGTTTAATTATATTTAATTATGTGGTGAAAAGTATTAGCATTAGTAGGTTTTTCACAATTTTCATTTACCAATAAAAATATTCAAAGTTGAAACCAATATTTGAAAAATGGGAGCTTTTTTATTGTTTTTTCTTAAATTTGTTAATGTTATATGACTATTCTAATTCATCATATAACCATCAAAGAAAATAAAATTAAAAAGATTTTGGTCAAATCAATTTAAATGTTGAGGAATATCGATTAGTGCAAAAACTAGATTAGTTGTTATCCCTCAAGGATAAAAATATCGATAATCACGGATATATCAGTACTTCGATTTTACGGATATATCTAATATATCGGATATATATTAGTGGATATTTTGACACAAAATGTCGGTTGGCCTATAATTGATCAAAACTTATAAAAATGTAAAAAAAAAAAAAAAAAAAAAAAAAAAAATCCTCTTAGAAATGAAATTAGAAGTATAATAGATATTTTAAAGTTGTTTTGTTGAAGAAATTGATATATATATATATATATATATATATATATATATATATATGTGTGTGTGTGTGTGTGTGTGTGTGTGTGTGTGTGTGTGTGTGTGTGTGTGTGTGTGTAATTTATCATATTTGATAATAATATTATATCCGTCAATAAAAAATATAAATTTTATAAGTATACATTGATTATTAAATTACATCAAATATTATTTGATATTAATATAATGATATTTGATTATGATATGTCTAATTTTAAAATATTTTAATATTAAAATTATGATACATTTAATTCAATTGTATTAAGTGATATAAAATAAATGATAATAAATGTATAATTTTTTAACATACATAAAATATGAAAATTCACATCTTGTAAAAATAAATTATAAAAATTATAATATTTATTTAATTTTAAATTATATTTCTTTTTAATGTAATTTATAATTTAAATTTAAAAAAAAAAATTAAACGGGATGGGATGTATATGAGAAATTTAAAAATCTATCAATTCAATATGTGGAGACAAGGGATGAGGTGAGTTCCTCTCAGTGTGAAATTATGATGAATGATAATGTTAATAAAATTTCAATTACTAAACTAGGGTGGAGAATTCTCACAAATGGCAATAACATCATAGTTAGGATCATAAAGGAAATATATATATATATATATAACAACTTTTTTTTTAGGATCCTTAAAAAGAAATGGACATATATTTTTTGGATGAAAATAATTAATCATAGCAAATATATTGGAGTAAAGCTAAAATGGTGCATAGAGAAGGTAGGAAAATTAACTTTTGGGTTTATATGTTGCCTCTTATTCCATTTGTAAACAAAAAAAGTTTAAATTGCATCAATTAGGATGTCAAAGTTCATGATTTTATAAATGAGAATACTTAGTGAGTGGAATCTCCCAAAATGCTAATTTAACTATCATCAAATTAGCAACATGGGCACTAGGGCCTTCTACGCACCTTAGAGTGAAATTTCCATTGGATTTAGAATTAAAAAATTAAAAATTTAATTGTTTAATTTTTTTTTTACCATTTAACAAAAGAATTAATTAGTTCTTCACCTGCAACAGCCTATCATGCGTGTAAGGCTGAGGCAACCCATAAATCCAAACCCGAACCGGTTCACTAGCCGGTCCATCTTTCCATTTTCATGAGGCTGGAGCATTTTAGAGAATGCACTCCATGAATATCTATTTATCTAGTAAGTAGTAACATGCTTCTCCAAATGCAAGAATACTTAATGCAACAAGAATTTATTATTATTATTATTATTTTAAAAAATAAAGCAATTATTATAAAAATAATTATATTTGATTTCCATTGAAAAAAAATAATTTATCGGTTTTTTCTTTCTTGCCCATTTTTTCTATGGTATCATGGCCATATTCAAAACCTTCTTTCAATACTCGTATCTTTCCATACTCCAAGTCTAAAGGCTAAATCTAGATGTTATGTTCGGTTTTTGGAAAGTAATAAGAAAAGAAAAAAAAAATACTAAAAAAAAGATTTTTTTTTTTCATGTGTCGGATCCCGTCTAAAAATTATAAAAGAAAATTAAATATAATTAAAATTAGTTAGAAATTTATACATTTTAAAATTATTTAATCTTTATATAATAAAGAAACTAAGTAAAATAAGTTTAAAAAAACATATGAAATAATTTATTAACTTTAAAACTATTTTTTATTTTCCTTCATTTCTTCTTTTTTGCTACTTTTCTTCTTTATTTTCTTTCTCTCAAATTTCTCGGAACCAAACATAGTCAAAGTAGAAACATCAATCCCTTTTATATATAAATCTTCTAAAGTGGAAACACATATTCTCTTAAACACGAAAATTTTGGAGCTCTTCTATGATAGCAAGATATATTTTTTTATATATATATTTTTATACTTTAATTTTTTGAATAAACAATAAATTTGAGCATAAAAACCAAAAATATTTTTTGTAATGAATTGAAAAAGAAAAAATTTATTCCCTTCTCACTTTTAAATCTTAATTCATAAAAATTGATGGTGGAAATTAATAGAGAGCTATGGGACCACTAGACCCACGATGACTTGGAAGTTTCAACAATTCAAGTATACTCCACCTACAAACCTAATATACTATTCTAGTTTAATTATATTTATATACGTTTTCCTAATTTTCATTCACTAGTAAAAAATTCAAAGTTGAACTTGGAAAATGGGTTCAATTTATTTTAAACTTGGGTTGTGATTCATGAACGTAACTATCAATGACTTGACTTTTAAGGCCAAATTAATATAGGGGTTAGGAATGACTTGACTTTATTGTAGAAAATTGATGGTGGAAATTAATAGAGCTATGGGACCACTAGACCCACGACGACTTGGAAGTTTCACAAATTCAAGCAAGCTCCACCTGCAAACCTAATCTACTATTCTAGTTTAATTGTATTTATATATATTTTCCTAATTTGCATTCACTAGCAAAAAATTCAAAGTTGAACTTGGAAAATGGGTTCAATTTATTTTAGACTTGGGTGGTGATTCATGACCATAACTATCAATGACTTGACTTTTAAGGCCAAATTAATATAGGGGTTAGGAATGACTTGACTTTATTGCAGAAAATTGATGGTGGAATTTAATAGAGAGCTATGGGACCACTAGACCCACAACAACTTGGAAGTTTCACAAATTCAAGTAGGCTCCACCTGCAAACCTAATCTACTATTCTAGTTTAATTGTATTTATATACATTTTCCTAATTTGCATTCACTAGTAAAAAATTCAAAGTTGAACTTGGAAAATGGGTTCAATTTATTTTAGACTTGGGTGGTGATTCATGATCGTAACTATCGATGACTTGACTTTTAAGGCCAAATTAATATAGGGGTTAGGAATGACTTGACTTTATTGCAAAAAATTGATGGTGAAAATTAATAGAGAGCTATGGGACCACTAAACCCATGACGACTTGGAAGTTACAACAATTCAAGCAAACTCCACCTACAAACCTAATCTACTATTCTAGTTTAATTATATTTATAAATATTTTCCCAATTTTCATTCACTAGTAAAAAATTCAAAGTTGAAATTAGAAAATGGGTTCAATTTATTTTCGACTTGGGTTATGATTCATGAAAAAAGTTCTTTTCTTAGAGCCTTCTAGATATTAAAGTGGAAGCAATATTTGGAAGATCAGTGCTTCTTTCTTTCTTCTTAGTTTTTTTTTCTTAAATTTTTTAATCATGTTATATGAGCATTCTAATTCATCATACAACCATCAAAGAATATTCAAGATTACTTACTAGTGTAAAAAACCTAGACTACACCTGTGAAGTCCCTCAACATGTGCGCAAATAATATTTGCACCTCAAGCAATATTATTTAAATCTTTGTATATGCTTTCAAATGTTTATGAAATTCGTCGTTGTCCTTTCTTTATAAATCTTTGATATGGATTGTAGTCCAAACATTAGAACTTGTAGGATGATGATAAGAGAAGTGTTTTCGTGTACTCACTTTGCCTTATTTTAATTAATAAGACAAGTTTAGGATTAAAAATAAATGGATCAGGGATGAGTTTAAGATTTTTATTTTTTATTTTTAAAATTTGGATTAGAATCGAAGGGGATTATTTCTTTGTCCCACTCTACCTTACCCGATTATATATATCAAAAATAAAAGATTACATTTATTTTTAACATATATAACATAAGAAATTTACTTTTCTTAAAAAAAATTATAAAATTTGTTTATTTTAAATTATATTTATTTTTTATGTAGTTTAAATTTTTTAAAAGAAATTGATTTTTTTTTAAATAATAATAATAAACTAGAGAGAGTTAGTGTGAGAATTTCTCATACATGTCCCACTGTAGACCCCCCCAAGGAGAGGACTGGAGTTTTTTGTTTGGTTTTTTTATTTTATTTTATTTGCGGATTGCCTCGAGATGGGTTGCTCTCGGGCAGCCAAAGAGGGGTAGGATGGGACGGAAGAGAGGAGGTGACAGGCTGTGGCACAGATATTTTTTTTTAGCTTCGGGAGGAAGCTACAAAAAAAAAGCAAGGAGAGCTGAGGGGAGCGGAGAAGAAAGGAGGAAGGTCCTGCGGCGAGCTCGAGCTGGGTACGTTCCCGTTTCTTAGTGTTCTATTTCCTTCTCTGCTACTCTGTGAGTTTGGTTGAGTTTGTTTTTATTGTTTGCTGTGGACGTTTAAGGGCCACAGAGTTGATCCGTTCATGCTTGGTTACTTGCATGCCATGCTCTGTTTTTCTTTTCTTTTTTTTTTTTCTTTTCTTTTTTTTCTTTCTTTTCTTTTCTCTTGCCTATACTCTCATGCTCATTGCTGGACTCCCGTCGATGACGACGAGGCGACGGTGTTCGTTGGTAGCGCGGCAGCTGGTGTAGCGACGCTGGTGCTGGGTGCGTCGGCAATGGCGGCTGGCGGAGGAGCAAGCTGGCCGACGCGGCGTTGCTGGCGGCTGTACTGGCAGCGGCTGGTGCAGCCGCAATCCTCGACGGCGTTGCAGCTGGGCGCGGCTGCCGGTGCTGTGGCGGCGCCGGTTGGTCCGGTGGCGCCGCGGCGCTGGCTGGTGGTGATGCGCGCGTGCGGGGGAGTCCTAGCTTGGAAGAAGGAGAGCTTGGGCTGAGTTGGGCCGTAGGGCCCCCTTTTGTTTTTTTTTTTTTTTTTTTGGGTGATGGCTTTGTGTTGGGCCTAAGTTGGAGCCTAGGCCCAATGTTGCTGGTGAAGAGCCCATCACCCTCTTAGCCCACCACCCTTTAAACCTATTTCATCCTTTATTATTATTGTTATTATTATTAATTCTCATAATTATTGATATTGTTATTATTATTAATTCGCACTACTATTATTACTATCATTTATTCCTCAAAAATCCTATTCACGTATAATTTTTTCCGTTATTATTGTTATTATTAATTCTCTTTCCTATTATTATTATCATTACCATGCAATTCATTTATTTACTTGTTTATTCATTTATTTAAAATTCAATCCTTATTTAATTTCTCAAATTACCAAATTTATAAATTCAATTCCTCAATTTCCGTATCCATTTGCTTAATTGTTATAATCATTATTTAATTCATTCATTTACCTATTTATTCATTTATTCAAAATTCAATCCTTATTTAATTTCTCAAATTGCCAAATTTATAAATTCAATTCCTCAATTTCCGTACCCATTTGCTTAATTGTTATAATCATTATTTAATTCATTTATTTACCTACCTATTCATTTATTTAAAATTCAACCTTTATTTAATTTCTCAAATCACCAAATTTATAAATTCAATTCCTCAATTTCCGTATCCTTTTGCTTAATTTGTTATGATTATTATTCAATTCATTTATTTACCTATTTATTCATTTATTTAAAATTCAACCCTTATTTAATTTCCCAAATTGCCAAATTTATAAATTCAATTCCTCAATTTCCGTACCCATTTGTTTAATTTGTTATAATTATTATTCAATTCATTTATTTACCTATTTATTCAATTATTTAAAATTTCAACCCTTATTCAATTCCTCAAATTACCAAATTCATAAATTTAATTCCTTAATTTCCGTATCCATTTGCTTAATTGTTATAATTATCATTTAATTCGTTTATTTACCTATTTATTCATTTATTTAAAATTCAATCCTTATTTAATTTCTCAAATTACCAAATTCATAAATTCAATTTCTCAATCCCCGTATTTACCCGCTTAATTATTATCATTTCCATTAAAATTGTCGCCCATTTACCTATTACTTCATTTACCCGAAATTCAATCCTTAATTAATTTTCATAATTGCCAAATTCATAAATTCAATTTCTAAATTTTCGTACTTATTTACTTAACCGTTATTATTCCCGTTATAATCATCACTCAATTCATTTATATGCACGCTCATTTATTTATTCAAAATTCCTTCCTCAATTAATTCTTTAAATTTCTTATTTCTAAATTCAATTTACAATTCCCAAAATTTCTAAATTTCCACGATCTTTTGCTTAATCATTACTATTTTTGTCATTTCCATCATTCGATTTATTTGATTGTCCACCTATCCATTTATTAAAAATTCTATCTTTAAATAATTCCTCAAAGTTCCGATTTCCAAATTTAATTCTCAGTTTATGAAATTCCTATTTTCCAATTTCTGAATTTAATTTCCAATTTTCAAATTTCCAATTTTCACATTTATTTATTTATTATTATCATCATTTTATTTATTTATTTATTTTCAAAAATTCCACCTTCAAATAAATTCCAAGGTTCCAACTTTCATAATTTAATTTTCATAGTTCCAACTCTAAAACAATTTTCAAAATGCTAATTTCTTTCAAAATTAATTTCCGAAATTCTAATTCTTAAATTTCATTCCCAAGACTCCAATTTTCAAATAATTTTCGAGGCTCAAATTTTCAAATAAATTTCAAAAATCCAGTTTTCCTTCGAACGATTCTAATTTCACTCTGATTTTCAAATAATCTTCTGTTTCACTATTTTAATAAGCACGGAGACAATTTTCATAATTCCAAAATAATGAAATTTATGAGATTAATTCATGCAAAATAAATGGGCTTTGGTGGGGGCCCAACATATGTGTTTTCCTTATGATTGATTGATTGTTTGTTTGATTTAATTGCCATGCGTGATTGATTTTATTCTGCTCTATGACATGCCCGAAATTATTCCTTAATTGTGCACTAACCTCACTTCTTGATAGCGCTTTATGGATCACTGCCCAAGTACGCATCCACATCCGCTCTAGTCATTTTCTGTATGCATGTTTAGATTCTCACGTGTGCATGATCACTCTAAGTATTCATTGATTCCCTCAATCAATTGCCATGCTTGCTTCATCTTATTAGTAGAGACCCATTTTAAGGGCTTAGAAGGGTGCTACGGTTTTTACCGTACATTCCCGATAAGTAACCTGACCCTCGAGCCCAGACTTGGTTTTTCACAGACCACCTTTTCCAAATAAGGAGTCACACTTAGGGTTTTTCTTTCTTATTTTGTTTACCCTTTAAAAATAAAACAAAAATGAGTGGCGACTCCAAGTCTTTTTCTAAAAATCAAATTTTCATCATTTTTAAATAAAAAGCGAATTTCGCAATCGAGTGGGAACGCATCGAGCGAAATGCGGGGTCCACACCCACCTTATTAATTTTTTTAATTTTTTTGGATAGGGATGAAAATAGATATAAATATATGTAATTTAAAATTTTTTAAAGAAATTGAAAAAAAAAAAAGATGGGATTGTTCTAGTTTGTTAATTTTTTTTATTTAAATTTTGAGTTTATGGAGTATAACATTTAATTAATACAATATAAAAATAATTATGTTTGATTTCCATTGAAGAGAATAATTTATCATCTAGTAAAGCTCTCTCTCTCTCTCTCCATTTTTTTATATGGTATCATGGGCATATACATAACCTTTATTCGATACTCCTATCTTTCCATGCTCCAAATCTAAAAGCTATGTTTGAGTCCTAAAAAGTAGCAAGGAAAGAAAAAAAAATGCTAAAGAAAATGGTTTTTTCATATTTTGTTTCACTTTGAAAATTAATAAAAATCAAATCAAATCAAATATAATTAAAATTAGTTAGAAAATTATGTATTTTAAAATTATTTAATCTTTATATAATGAAGAAAATAAGTAAAATAAGTTTGAAGAAGCAAATGAAAATAATTTATTAACTTTAAATTTATTTTTTATTTTCCTTCATTTTTTCTTTCGTTATACTTTTCTTCTCTATTTTTCTTTCCTCACATTTTCCTTCAAATTTTTTGGGAACTAAACATATCCAAAGGAAAAAATATCAATCCCTTTTGCTTATAAATCTTTTAAAGTGGCCACACATATTCTCTTAAACAAGAAAATTTTGGAACTCTTCTATGATAGCTAGATATATATATACACTTTAATTTTTGAATAAACAATAAATTTTAGCATAAAAACCAAAAATATTTTTTGTAATGAATTGAATAGGAATTAAAAGAGAAAAAATATATTCCTTTCTCACTTTTAAATCTTATTTCATAAATATTTATTCATTTTATATATATTGGGTTTTACGTTTACTAATATAGACTTTTTTTCATATCTCATTTTTTAAAAAATAAAAATAAAAAAGAAATTTATTTAAAGAAAAATGTTATAATAAACTCAATTTTAGAAAAATAATTAAAAAATTTCTTTTACAATTTTTTTTTAAAAGAAAATTGACATATTTTATATTGTTGCATTAAGAATATTAATAAAAGTAAATAAATTCATATCATTGAAAATAAATAATATGGATCCCTAATTGGTTGTCTAACTTCCCATCACAAATTTAGAAATATTTCAACCACATTTAAAATAAATCAATCTTCTTTTAATTCCAAATTCTTTATCATGTCATATATATTACAATTATTTATGCATTATTGAAATTATATATGCAACAATTTAAAGATTATTTCTCAAGGACCTTGACCTTCATTTTAGTCAATGCTTTTATTTAGTTTTCTATTTAGTATAGTTTTCTCTCTGCATCAGCAATTTATTTCTTCAAAATGATGATACCAAGAGAAGGCCTTGGCTCAGGCCCACGGGGCAACTCAAGGTCCAGCCTTAAAAATCTGACCCAAGCCCCCAACTCGGGCCAACATGGTGTCTAGTCTACTTATTAGAATAGATTCCATTAGTTTGAGGGAGTTTAAATTTTTTAACTACAATCTATACAGTACAATTTATATTAGTTGCATAATTATTCCATTAATGATCTTATATTATATTTAATATAAACATGTATAATTTAATGACATATAAGTTGTAATAAATTATATTGACTATGTAAAAAAATAAAGTCGATGTCATAGACAAGAAAAAAGATTTAATTGATCACCTCTTTCTAATAATATTAATTTTTTTATTATGTTAGCTATATTTAAATATGATCTACCTAAAAAGAATTTACAAATTTGTTAAGATTCTATTCATGCTACCAACACTTGAATTTCTTGATTTTAAAATAAATATGAACCCGAATTCTTCCATATCAAACTCAAAAAATGGCTTCCATAGTATTACACAAAACCAATTTAAGAGGATAAATTTTATTTTTTTGAATTGCTTTTCTAATTATTTATTCTTTTTTCTTCTTCTTCTTCTTTTCCCTATTAAGCTCCAAATTATTTTAACGTTAAACAATTCCAAAAAATTTGAATCTATCGTTATTTAAAGTAAACACCATTCATGATAAATAGTAACCTTAAAAGTATTGTGTTTAATATTTTGAATAAAACAATACATAAAAGAAAGAAATATTTGTGCCAAAGGAACAAGATCATTTTTACATTTGGAAAAACAACCTCTAATTATTGAAAATTATAAATATAATCCCAATTTGACATTTTTGCCCTTATTATTATTATTACTATTATTTAAAAAAGACGTGTTTGGATGTGAAATAGGGATATAAAAAATATTGTTGGAGGGTTTTATCCAAAAAAAAAAGTGTTATATTTTATGTTTTTAAAATATGAAGGTTATTCTGGTGAATATGTGATTTTTTTTTTTTTAATCCTTTCAATCAAATAACCAAAAAAGTAATGATATGTGAAAGTAAAAATAAAAGATCGGAGAAATTGACGTAAAGATAAGATTGCAATTTTTACTTTTAACTTGTATCAATAGTTAACTAATTGAAAAAAATGTGACAATTACATGTATAAACCACATTCTTTTCCATGTCAATTAAAACTGTAACAATAGTTAGTTTAAATATCATCTAAACTAAAAACTTATAATATAAGGTTATAATATTTATAATAAGAATGATAATAACAATTACAAGAAAAAAATAGTTAGTTGAGAAAAAGGAAAAAAACAAAAAATGGTAGTTTTGTCTTTTCACCTATTATGGATTTCTAAGTAAAATTAAATTGAAACCCTTTATACCAATTATATTTATTCACACAACCTATAAAATATTTATTTAAAAAATGGTAATTTAACATATTGAAACGTGATTTCAAGGATATTGGTATTTATTTTAACTAATGCTTTTATTTTGGTTTTCTATATAATATAGTTTTTGACATGACTGCATTTCTGGTTCAAAGTAATAATATCAACACCACTCAAGGTTGTCTTAATGTCAAGCCCATGCCTCTCTCATGGCCAGCATGGTGTCCAATCCAATTATTGATAGATACTATCATATGATGGAATTGCAAATGCCTACCAATACCTTATAAAATATAATTTATTGTTACTTATATAAATATATCATACAACTATTTTGTCACTTTAAGGACCTTACATTATAATTAATAGTAAATATATGTAGTTTAATAAATGTGTAGTTTATTATTATTATTAAACAAAGAGGGTTTGTGTCTCACACAATTAAGAAAATTATTTAATTGATCATATCATCTTCATGCATGTTACAAACACAAGTGATCATATGTATGCTTGATTTTAAAATGTATGTGACATGCAATTTGAGCTAATAAAAAATCAAAACGTGACTCCCTATTGATATTGGAATCAATCCTATAAGGAATGTGACTAACAAATTGAAATATTATTTTGGAATTCCCATTTGTTATACTGAAGATTTATACTTAACTTGTTTTTTTAATTATCTATTCTTTTCTTTCTTTTTCTTTTTTTCCCTTTAATGTGAACTCCAAATTATAATAATTCTAAAAATTCCTAAAAAACTTCAATTTGTCTTTATGAAAATAAAAATCATGCTCAATAAATAAGTAACCTTGAAAGCAATGTGTTTAGGATCTTGTATTAAACAATACATAAAAGAAATGATAATTAAGAATTAGAACAAAAACAGAAAATTTAAGCAAAGATAAGGGTGCAAGTTTTAACTCATATCAATCATGTGTTAGCTGATACGTCGTCCAGTTCTTCAATTGTGGTCCATCACTTTGACCACGTCCTCCATCATCTCTCTTCCGCTGCGGTTAAGGAGGACGTTCCACCAACTGCTCAACATGGTGGCAAATACGAAAAACGTGGTTTGATGGGAAGCCACGATTTTTGTTTTTTAAATATTGGTCTTGTTCCCGAGCTCCTCTCTCCTGCTGCTGCTTCTTCAGAAATACACCATCTAAAAGGAGAGATTAGAGTTTGGAAATCAAGTCTCATACCAATTACAGAAATCTAAACAATGGCTGGAGGTAAGTATGATCCTAAAATTTTTTAGAAATGATTTTTATGGTAGAAGTTTCATATGCTTGGATTGATTATATTGCATGAAAACTTCTTACATTTGGTATGAGAGCGATTCAATCTAACCTCTGCCTTGTATTGTTTTTTTGCTTGAAATACCTTGCTTGCTGACCGAAAAAATTACAGTCAGTCATATTGAACTAAATATTGAGTTAACATATTGCATGGTATAATTACTATGGCGGAGACTGTTAACCAGAAATTGGGTGGAATGGTTCAGCTCCTATGGTTTACTGCCACCTACAGCCATGTGACCCATTCAACTACAACGTCTTTTAATCCAGCTTTTTTTTTCACCATAAAAACCCATCTCTTTCTCTCTCTACATACATATTTCCAGCCACATAAAAGATCTTCATCAGGAAACTACTTATTTAATTTTCCGAATTATCATTTAAAATCACTTCATAAGTCTATTACTGAACCACCCCATCCTTTTTGTGATGGCCATTGACGCTGCCATGGCCGGCCATGATGATCTGGCCGGAGTGTATAGAGGTTGGCTGCTGGTGATGTAGGCGGCTCCATGGCTAGCCCATGACTGTGAGTCACGCAAAGCCTCCCCGAAGTGCTTTGCATTTAGGAATTTTATTCAAGCCATAATTGTTTGAACTTTTCCTTCTGGGGGGTTCAATTCCACTACCATGATCTCATACCATTTGGATAAGGCTACAGAAACAATTTGCAGTTTCTGGTCATGGTGGTGGGCAAGTACATCAAGGAAATGAACAGCTCCATGGCCGTCGGGTCCTCGTGCCTTGCCAATTGTTGGATATCTCCTTTTCTAGGCAGCAACCTTCATCATTCATTTGCAGAATTGGCTGCCGATGAACAAAAGCTGCAACGCTGAAGCCGGTGCTCACCGCGCTAGCTGCGATACCAGCACACACACCGCCAAGGCTGGCCTGCCCGTATGATGCAGGCTGTCCAAGGCTTAGATTGCTGCCGGTACTACTAGTGATGGTGTAATCCACGTGGGTGGCGGTGCGCACGTCGCTGTAGGTGTCGATGCAGTCCACGCAGGTCACGGCGTGCATGGCGATGTTGGTGATGAAGCAGTCCACGGGTTGGCGGAAAATAAAGATGGTGGGTTCAGTGAGGTGTTATTAATTTGTTGAACCTAGAGAGAGAATGGGTTTCCACTAAAGCCGACTAAAGTTTTGGGCCTTTAGATAAATTGCTATTGGGCTCATTAGGCTCAATGCATGAGCAGTGGCCCATTTTTGCAAAATAAGGGGCTTCAAGTATTGGTTCATTGGATGATTGTTAAAAAATTGGGCCAGTTTAGGCCCTTTTTGGCCCGATTTGATTTTTTTATTTTATTGGGCATGGAATTGATTGTGTTTCTTTAAATTATTTTTAAATTATCATGTGAATTTTATACATGCAAAATAAATTATTATATACTGATTTATATGTTTGTATGTATAAAAATTGTAGCCTAAATTAAAATTATAGCTTTTAATGCATGCAATTGTTACCTAAAATTGTGTTGGATATATTAAAATTATATCATATAGTTTTAATGTCTAGTGAAACCATATGATTTTAAATAATTAAGGAATAGCCACAGCATCCTTAATTATATAAAAATTATATATTAAGTAAATAGGGATCACATTATGGACATTAATTGTAATTAATTAAATAAATATGATGATTTTACCCCACAGGGATTTCATTATGTTTATATAATTAATTAGGATAATATATTAAAATTATTTTTTCCTAATTTACCCACAAGAGTTAGGAAGAATTAATTTGATAGGTTTATCATAAAGCTTTTAGATAGAAAATATCAAACTATATTCATAATCAATTTCATAAATTCAGTAAAATAGTTTGATAAAATCTATTATAAAGATAATGAATCTGATTGAATTAAAGATTTAGCCCACAGGCAATTTTTAATAAAATTAGATTCATTTTTAAGCATGTTCTACATTGGTAAAGCATGAATTTATATTAAAGCCTCAAAATTTTTAATAAGCTTGTAATTCTTTTGTGCAGTTTTACCTAGCATATCTGATATTCGTTGTGAGGTTCCCGAACTTAGGGGAGATAACTTTAAGATATGGAAGGAGAGAATTCTTCTTCAATTAGGGTGCATGGACATAGACTATGCCATAAGGAAAGATAACCCTACCTCATTTGTTTGTTATGAATCGAATATGGTTAATGTAAATACCAACACATGGTGGATTGATTCTGGATCTACAATCCACATTTCAAATTCCTTGCAGGGTATGCAAAACCTAAGGAAGCCAATGACAAGTGAGTAATTCATCTTATCTGGAAACAAGATGGGCTCACATGTGGAAGCAATAGGGACATGTTATTTAACTTTAGAAAATGGTTTTGTTTTGGAATTGCAAAAGACCTTTTATGTATCAAGTTTCTCACGAAACTTGATTTCAGTTTCTAGACTTGTATCGTTTGATATTCCTTTCATTTTTCAAAAACATCTTTCAGTTTGATTTATAAATCTGATTGTGTTGGGAATGGTATTTTGTCTGATGGTCTTTATTGCATATTCTTACAAAATGATACCACTCATAATTCATTACATGTCCAAACTGGCCTTAAAAGATGTGTTGTAAATAAGGATTCCTTTACATTGTGGCACCGGAGATTAGGTCATATCTCCATAGGTAGAATCAAAAGGTTGGTGAATGATGGGGTACTTAGTACTCTAGATTTTACTGACTTTGAGACTTGTGTGGACTGCATTAAGGGAAAGCAGACCAACAAGTCAAAGAGAGGTGCTACTAGGAGTTCCGCCATACTAGAGATCATACATACTGATATATGTAGTCTTGACATGGACTCTCATGGTCAGAAATACTTCATCTCTTTCATAGATGATTTCTCATAATACATGTATCTCTACATACTTCATAACAAAAATGAAGTTTTAGATGCCTTTAAAGTTTTCAAGGCAGAAGTAGAGAAACAATGTGGTAAACAAATGATTCGTCCCCAATTGGTGTTCTGATTGATTCAGATCAATCAACTGATGTACCTTTGATTCAATCCTCAGACGGGAGTTATCAACAAAATTTATAAACCTAATTCACCATATACTAGGGTAGCATAGCTAGCATAGCATAGTGGCTCTAGAATCGTCCACAGAGATGGGTTTTCACTTCGCAATTGATATTATTTCAAAAGATGAATTGGTGGTTTTCCTTTCCAAGGTTAGCTTTAAAAGAAAACAAAAGTTTGCATGGAAATGGTTTTAAGCTAACCAAACTGAAAATAACTAAAAGTAATTAAAAAGAAAGGTGTTTCTTGGGACTTCAGGTCACTAGGATCAGGTGCCATCTACAAAAGAGGAGATTCCGATCACTTGTTTCTTTTCCTCGCATTGGGGATTTAACATATAGTTATTTCCCGAACCGGTGTGGTACAGATGCTTACCATTAATGGTTTCAACACTAAATCCCTCTCACTGATCCATCTTGCAATGGCTCGTGCCTCTCACCTAGCATTTGCCATTCAAGAGGATCTTTAACCTTGGATTATCCTTCAAAAGCTCGCAAGAGATAACTAATGGATGTCTCCTTAGAGTCCAAAAGCTTACCAAGTGTTGGCTATTCTAGAAAATCCTACCTCTGAATCACCTCCCAAAGGCTCGCAAGAGATAAACTAGTGAAACTCAATGGACGGAGTCCACTTGCCTTACCAAGTGTTGGCCCAGGTGATTCAAAGGCGTTTTAAGTTAACTAAAAACATAGAAACCATAAACGGGTCACACTTTCTTTTCATTAAAAATGGAAACAACAAAAACTCACCCTCATGCAGCCAGCACCTTACCAAGCTTCCTTCACCCAAGAAACAAAAAGTCTAGCCTCTCATCCTCTGAGGAAAAATCCTCAAAGGATGTTTGGCTAGAAAGAAAACAAAAGAGAAAACAAAAACGAGAAGGAAAAAGAGAGCAAGGCTCTGTATATATCACTTTAAAAACTATACAAGGTTCGGTCTCTGAGAACAAGCTCCCGAGATTTATTTACATGATTTGATTTACAACGGATGCAAGGGAATATATAGGCAAGTTTTTCCAACCTTCCTAGCTAAGGAATTCTCTAATTGGTGGATTACAAGGAGAGTTTGGGAATTTAGACATCAAATATCTAAAGCAAAAAGATCTCAAGATGTCGGTTGCAGCTATCGGGAAGCTTCAGGACACCGCGGCACTGTGCAAAATGGCTGCGAAATTTCGCAGCCAAAGGACAACATTTTCGCAGCCAAAGGCTGATTTCGCAGCCGTGCAACATTCTACCTTCAACTTGGAGTGATCTTCTTGAAACGGCTGTAACTCCTTCATTTCAACTCCGAATTGCGTACCGTTTAAAGCATTGGATTGTTGACTTCCTGAGCTTTGAAATGGTATATAGAATGTAGAAATTGGACTCCGGGAAGTGCTCCAAAAGTGCGCAAGAAGACTGCAGCTGCTGTCCTCTGTTTTGCTTCCTCTGTTTTTCCTCTTTGCTTCCCTCCTTGCATTCCGGATTTGCTTATGGCAAAGGACTTTAAAGCTTCAAAGCTTTGGTTCTTCATGTTTCTGAGCTTTCCAAAAGCTTTGCCATGGATTCCAAAGAACTCTCCTCAGTCTTGGATTGCTTTGGTGATCAAAATACTAACAAAAACACCAAAACTTGCACATTTTGATTAGAATTGATTGCAAAGGTCCTTAATATGTTAATTGGGTTAAAAGGTGATAACTACTACTCAAAAGTGATTAAAAGAGTTAATTACAAGCTTACAAAATAGCATTTTTGAGTAGTAATCAACAAATTAAGATCGTGAGATCAGATAGAGGTGGAGAATATTATGGTAGATACTTGGAAGATGGACAATCACCTGGGCCATTTGCAAAGTTTCTTCAAGAACATAGGATTGTTACCCAATACACCATGCCTAGTTCTCCAGACCAAAATGGTGTTGCAGAAAGAAGAAACCGAACTTTATTGGACATGGTGAGGAGTATGCTTAGCAGCTCAAAATTTCCTAAATTCTTGTGGACTGAAGCACTTAAGATAGCAGTGTATATATTAAACCGAGTTCCAACCAAGGCTGTCCCAAAGACGCCATTTGAGTTATTGAAAGGTTGGAAACCGAGTTTACGACATATGCGCATTTGGGGATGCTCGTCTGAAGTGAGAATTTATAATCCACAAGAGAAGAAACTGGACCCAAGGATTATTAGTGGGTATTTCATTGGATATGCTGAAAAGTCTAAGGGGTACAGATTTTACTGTCCATCTCACAGCACTAGGATTGTGGAACCAAGAAATGCTAAATTTCTTGAATATGACTTGGTCAGTGGGAGAGATCAATTCAGAAACATAGTTTTTGATATTGATCATACAGAGTCTCAACCTTCCACTTCAAGTGATAGATTGTTTATTGTTCATAACACCCCTCAAGTTCAAACGGGTGTAGAACGAACGATCGCTGAAGTTCAACCAATCATTGAAATTCCACAAGCTATTGACAACATTCCAGTAGATCAAGTTGATTAGGAGTTGCATGACACTTCTGAACAACAAGTTGAACCTCATACTTCCTCAGAAGATATTGGTGCAACCTTAAGAAGGTCTACTCGAACTAAGAGGTCAGCAATTCCTAGTGATTATGTAGTGTATCTACAAGAATCTGACTACAATATAAGAGCTGAAAATGATCCTGAATCTTTTTCACAAGCCATGAGTTGCAAAGAATCAGAATTGTGGTATAATGCCATGAAGGATGAGATGAGTTCCACGAGGTGCAACGATGTTTGGGACCTTGTTGAGTTGCCTAATGGTGCAAAAGCCATTGGTTGTAAATGGGTTTTTAAGACAAAAAAAAGACTCATTAGGCAACATTGAGAGATACAAGGCCAGACTTGTTGCAAAGGGGTTCACTCAGAAAGAAGGAATCGATTACACGGAAACTTTTTCTCTTGTATCTAAGAAAGATTCCTTGTGCATTATATTGGCATTAGTAGCCCACTTTGATTTGGAATTGTAACAAATGGATGTGAAAACAGCATTTCTTAATGGAGAGCTAAAGGAGGATGTTTACATGAAACAACCTGAAGGATTCCCCTCTAGTGATGGTGAGCAATTGGTTTGTAAGCTTAAGAAATCCATATACGGTTTAAAACAAACGTCCCGCCAATGGTATTTAAAATTCCATAACATAGTTTCTTCATTTGGTTTTGTAGAAAATGTTATGGATCAATGCATATACCTTAAGGTCAATGGGAGCAAATTTTGTTTTCTTGTCTTATACGTGGATGACATCTTACTTGCAACAAATGATAAGGGTTTACTTCATGAGGTGAAACAATTCCTCTCTAAAAATTTTGACATGAAGGATATGGGTGAGGCATCTTATATCATTGGCATTAAGATCCATAGAGACAGATTTCAAGGTATCTTAGGTCTGTCTCAAGAAACCTATATCAATAAAGTTTTAGAGAGATTTCGGATGAAGGATTGTTCACCTAGTGTCTCCCCTATAGTGAAGGGTGATAGGTTCAATCTGAACCAATGCCCGAAAAACGATCTTGAGAGGGAACAAATGAAGAACATTCCATATGCTTCTACAGTCGGAAGCTTGATGTATGCTCAGGTCTGCACAAGGCCTGACATTGCATTTGCTGTTGGAATGTTAGAACGATATCAGAGTAACCCAGGTATGGACCACTGGAAAGCTGCAAAGAAAGTGATGAGATATCTTCAAGGAACCAAGGATTACAAGCTTATGTATAGACGAACAAGCAATTTAGAGGTTGTTGGCTACTCAGATTCAGACTTTACTGGCTGTGTTGATTCATGTAAATCAACATCTGGATATATTTTTATATTGGCCAGTGGAGCTATATCTTGGAGGAGCATTAAGCAGACCTTGATTGCTACTTCTACTATGGAAGCTGAGTTCATATCTTGTTTTGAGGCTACTTCACATGGTGTATGGCTTAAGAGTTTCATTTCCGGGCTTAGAGTTATGGATTCAATATCTAGGCCATTGAGTATATATTGCGACAATTTAGCTGCAGTCTTTATGGTGAAGAACAATAAAAGTGGAAGTCGAAGCAAGCATATCGACATTAAGTATCTAGCCATAAGAGAACGTGTTAAAGAAAAGAAAGTGGTTATTGAGCACATTAGCACTGAATTGATGATCGTTGATCCTTTGACTAAGGGCATGCCACCGTTGAAATTCAAGGATCATGTAGTGAACATGGGACTTAGTTCCCTTATGTAGTTTCTATTGTACAAACTCTTATTATGATGTTTTCTCATATTGATGTGCACCTTTATTTAATTTTGAGAAAATTCAACTTCATTGGACCAAGAATGAACATAGGGTTTATTCATTAAGTAATATTGTCACATAAAGTATAATGTTAAGAAATGAGTACACTGTAATACATGGAAGGTAACACTCGTTAAATAGAGGACTTATCGCCATGATTCATGTATTTGTTACTTAATAGGAATAATTGATGGATTGAGATAGGACATTAGGTTAAAGGTGTGGACCAAGTGGGAGAATGTTAGCTGATACGTCGTCCAGCTCTTCAATTGTGGTCCATCACTTTGACCACGTCCTCCATCATCTCTCTTCCGCTGCGGTTAAGGAGCATGTTCCACCAATTGCTCAACATGGTGGCAAAGATGAAAAACGTGGTTTGATGGGAAGCCACGATTTTTGTTTTTTAAATATTGGTCTTGGTCCCGAGCTCCTCTCTCTTGCTACTGCTTCTTCATAAATACACCATCTAAAAGGAGAGATTAGAGTTTGGAAATCAAGTCTCGTACCAATTACAGAAATCTAAACAATGGGTGGAGGTAAGTATGATCCTAAAATTTTTTCATAAATAATTTTTATGGTAGAAGTTTCATATGCTTGGATTGATTATATTGCATGAAAACTTCTTACATCATGCACTAGCAGAGGAGAAAAAAGGTGGTTGTTGCCAATTTGTGACTTCCCAGATAATCCTATGTTTTCTCCCATCAACCTTGTTTACATTGAAGAAGATTAAAAAAAAAAATTGTTAGATGCATTCCTATGGGAGATGAACTTCGACTATCCTAATTATTTAGTTTTTGGTATATGTTGAAAATTTCCAAGTTAATCATTTTACTTCGAAATAGTTTTAATAATTTAGTTCAAAATTTCAACAAAGTTGGGGCAAATGGGGGCATTATCACCATTTATGTAGAGCAAATATTTAGAGGCTTAAACAAACAATTATGGGATGATTATAATTCAATTAAATTATAACTCATAATTATAATTGTGAGGAATTATTGTAGAGAAATAACTTAAATATAACTCAACAAATATTAGAAAAATACATATAAATATTACAATATTCCACTCCTGAGAAGCTTAAATAATTCACACCAAAAATTTATGTAAAATAAGCCCAAAATTAATATGGCTTCAAAAAGCCCAATACATGGCCCAAAAGACTGGTGCCAAGCAAATATCAAACATGGCCTCATACACAAACCCCTGGTCTTGGTTGATGACACAATATGTGATGTTGTCTGGTACGGAGTTGGCAAATAAATTGTAAGATAAAACAAGATTGTATGAGAAATTGCCAAAAGAAATGATATGTTTAGTTATATTTTCTTAAACTTGTTTTAAAAAATTTGTTTTTAAGTCAAGGGATAAATAATAATGTATTTTTTTCTTCTCAAAATGGTGATTTATGGCAAGTTGTTTTCGAAAAACAAACAAATGAAAAACATTTTTGGATAAATTTTATTTATCTTTTTAAAACAATTTTTTATTTTGATTTTGTAATAAATTTGTGAATTTAAATTATACTAACATTAAATTAAATTAAATTATTACTAAAATAAAAATTAGTTTTGCTATTACATATGAACTGAAGATAAATAGTTTTTGGTAAAATATGAATGTAATTTTTTGGTTAAAATTAAAGACTTTTAAATGGAAGACCTTTTGCATATTTTGAGATGTTAGGAGTGACCTAACACATTAATATTTTTTTTTTCCCTAGGGAAAGGAAATTAGAAGCATAGGAAAGAGAGTTTTGGTTTGTATGAGAAGGATCAAAGGATGATTCTTAGCTAAAAAAAAAGTGAAATAGAAAAGAAAGAGAACAAGGAAACTAAGAAAAGAGACTCACTTTAAGGTTCCAAGGAGGAGATACAGCAGACGAAAGAGAAAGTAACTGTCACACTCTAATCTCTCATCTCATTGCCATCAAACTAAAAGATCTATCTTCCTTCACATCATTGGTAAGTGCCTTAACACCTTGCATTTCAATTATGATCATCTTCCTTCTTATTAGAATGTTAAGCTTGAAACATGAAATCCATCCCATGAATGGATTTAATAGTTGTGTAATTTGATTGGTTTCATTTTTGTGGATGATGTTCAAATTATCATGTTCTCTAGGCCAAATAAATGAAGAAGAAATAAAAATTAGATCGATTTTAAACTCCCAAGTGAAGATCTTGCAAAAGCATGAAAAAAATGACATGTTCATTTTAGAATTGATGTTTGAAGATGAAATCATGATTTTCCATTATTTAAGACCTAAGTGATGGGATAAACACAAACAATGTACAACCAGGTTTTATCCCCTCTTGTGAGAACCTAATAGGAATCAATCAAATAGAGCAACAAGAATTCGCCCAATCAACAAGTATATGAACACTAACAATTTTTAGCATGGAAAACCTTCGCCAATGTGAGGAGTAAAAACCACGGGACCCTTAGGCCACTTAAAAACTCCACTAATATAATCAATGAGTTACACAATTATCTCTAGATAAAACTAGAGGCATACATCAACCATATCTCAAGACAAATTAATCTTGGCAATTTCAACAACTTTGCATAAAAACAATGGAAAAATCTCACCAAACATAGCCACTGTTCTTGGACTGAAATATAACTGTTCCAAACTCCAAATCCAATCTCAACCGTTCAGAATGTATATCAATGAGTTCTGAACATGCTCACCAAAAATCAGCTCAATTGAACCACAGATTAACTTTGATCAGAGCTCATGATTAAAATTGTCCAAATAGAAAACTCACCAAAATAGTGGCTGTATTCTCGGACTGAAAGAAGACCGTCCGGAACTCCAAATTCGATCTTCACCATTCAGATTGAAGATCAATGAGTCATGAACCTCTCCTCCAAATTTCAGGTCAATCGGTCCATAGACAAAGCGGGATCAGACCTTTGATGAATCTGGATAGTGAAGAAAAACCGAGTTTTTCTCTCTAACTTCAAAAATGGTGGTTCTCCCCTTCTCTCTCTTTTCTCCTTCTACTTTCTTTTTCTTCTACCTCCGATGGCTGCACTAAAAAAAATCGGAAGAAGAAGAAGAAGAGGGATTCTTCTTCTAACCCTTTTATATAAAGGCCTAAGAGGCCTTAAATTTTGGGCTCTTAATTTGGGTCTTCCACATGAGGAAAAACCCAACACTAAGAATGTGAGATAATGCTTTAGACCTCAAATGGTACAAATTGTTAGAATCCTCATTTTCACAATAAATTTAGTATTGGGTTAAGATCGCATGGCCAAGACCTTATAAGCCTTACCAAAGAAAGATATTTAATTAGGTTTGATTAGTTAAGGATAAACAAAAAATTTTACAACAAAATATTCTAGAAAAAGGGATAAAAAATCAAAAGAAAGAATCAGTTTTTAACCTCAGTGGTCATTTGACCTTAAGAGGATGGTCAAGCCTCCTAGGGTGCTCAATTTCCTTTTGGCAACAAACCCCTTCAATCTCCATATCCCATGCTCATCATTTGCACTTCTTTTCCCATTATTTTGAGTGATAAAGTGTGACTATTTAAGGTGTATTTGGACTTATTTTTGTCATGAAAATGAAAGAGAAAAAATTGCACCATTTACTCGTATAGCTTCCATGAAAATCAATTACCTCATCTTCATCGCTCTATTCATTCATTCACATGATCTACCATGCTCTTAGTCATTATGCTTATCTTGTACGTAATTTTAATGAGGCATCCATCAAATAATTAATTGAAAATAAAGTTTCTCTTAGTTCATTAATAGAGACCAAGTTTGAATTGAGCCTAGAGAAGTGTTTTTATGACTTCCCAATAAGTAAGTTGACTCCCAAACTTGATCTAGGCTTTGCAATCATTGTCTTTTTGTTTTTGTTTTTGTTTTTGTTTTTTTTTCATTTCTAGGAGTTACCACGGTTTTAATTTTCTTATTTTGTTTTTTCTATTTAAAAATGAAATAGAATAATTAAACAACTCTAAAATTTTATCAATATAAAAAAGAGTTTTTCAAATAAAAAGAAATTCAACTATCGAGGTTGCACCTTGAAGAGGAATATGTTATTATTCCTACAATTGCGACTGAAAATGATCAAGTAATTATGTTTGACATTATTCAGGATGTAAATCCATATAATCAAGACACTCTTGAGTTACCTCCTGCTCGTATTGAAGAACCAACTTCTATTCATGAGGAGGAACAACAATAACCTTAATTGGAAGTGCCATTGAGAAGATCCACTAAAAAGAGCAGAACAAAGATTCTAGATGACTATATCATGTATCTGCAAGAACACGTGTTTGATATAGGATTAGAAGATGATCCTATTGGGAACCCTGGATCTTTGTTCTCATGCCCTGATCTTATAGGGTGCATGAAAACCTATCATAGGCTCTCTAAATCAATCGTAACGGAAAACTAAATATTCAAAAACCAATATTGATACCATAGAATTCATAGATCTAGAGAATAAAGCCACATACCTTTGATCTAAATGTTCCTAGATCAATTCCAATCAATGTAGATAACTCCAAAGTAGTAATAGACCTTGTAAACACCATGATCTTCTGCCTGATAACTCTTCCTTGTGTTTAGGCATTGAGATGATGGGGATCTTAAGGGTGGAGGCTAAGGTTCTTTCTATATATTAAGGAAGAAAATGGCAAGATTTAGAAATCCTAACCCCTAAAGGGGTATTGATAGGCTTCCTACTAACCTTAAGTGACTTAAGCTCACCATGACCTTGGATCACTTAATCTAGTCTAAAAAGGTTGCTAATTGATTAATTAACCATATAGGACCCTAATTAATCAATTAGCCTATTTCAGAGATACTACTCACTTATCCCTATGTAACCTTACGTAATTACCAAAATGCCTTTATGCATAAAAGTGAACTGAAAACTCATCTAACCCTCATAAACCGTGTTAACAAGGAATATGGCTTAGAACAGGGACCGATAGGACCCATAGGAGTACTATCTCCCTCAAAATCAAAATTTGAAATTCACTTAATATCTTACTATAGAGTCTCAACTGCACTATAGTACCCTATGTATATCACAACAGGACACCAAGTGCTCAAATCTATGGCCTACTATCCACTACATGCAGACTCCTCATGAATTGGTGTTCATAATCTAACAAAGTAGTGTTATCACCTATCAAGATTACCTCTCAAATCCTTGAGTTACAGATCCCACTTATTATGTGATCAATTGACATACTCTAACTCCAAGGAGCATATGTCAAATTCCATTAAAGGAATTACTATGGCCACAGATTTCATGATCACATGTCCTTTGGATCACCCAAGGGTACACATTGTCTCAATCCCATGAGATATCATGGTGCCTCTATTGAGAATACTTATTGCTATAAGCCTCCATCAACAATGACCCAATCCATAGGGACATTCTAGATTTTAGCCTTTTAAAAAAAATGATTTTTAATAATTTTATAATAATAAAAAAATATTTACAACTTTATTTTTATTAAGAAAAAAATGACTTTCCAATTGTATTTACAACTTATTAAAAAGACATTACATTTTTTACTTGAAATTTTTTTTATTTTTTTTATCTAAAAATTGATTTCACGGTTTTTTTAATTTTATTTTAAATGATTCTACAGTTTTTATTTTAAAAGAAAATGACTTTGCAATTTTATTTAAAATAAAAAATAAAAAAATCTTGTAGTTTTATTAAAAAAAAAAAATCAATTTTTTGGAGAAAAAAAAAACATTCAATTTACAACAATAGGATTTTTGCAGTTTGTTAAAATAAAATAAAAAAAAAATTGTTTGCTATAAAAGACTTTTGCAATTTATTAAAAAAAAAAAAAAAACACTTTTTGCAATTTTGTTAAAAAAAAAATGCATAACATATTAATCTTCATTACTTTTGTAGGGTTATATTAAGCTATATGCATCAAGTCAATGACATTCACTCTATTTTGTTTCCTTAGAAATTCATTTTTGAAATGATGAAAGTTCATTGATTTATTTCTTGAATTCCTAACCTCGGCCTTACTTTTGCCAAAGTCAAAATAAACTCACTTCAAAAGCTATGAGATACACTTCCTATAATAATTACCGATCGCACTCTTATACACAATCTTATTAATGTCTTGTGTTTTTCCATGTACATATTTTCCCGCTTGACATTAAGAAGTGAATCATGTCTAGGTATCACATCCCCCGCACTTGGATACATTTTGGCAAGAAGTGTGTGCACACGTGTCAGAAGCTGATCCTCCATCTGCAGATTCTTAGCAACCAAACTTGGAGTTCATGTCCCAAAACCCTCAAGTTCGATTAACCTATGAACAAGGATGGCATATTAGTTTGATTAATTTTGTAAGCTTTGGAACTCCAAGAGGGCATTGTGGCACATTTGATCCAAGGAATTGTCATGCTAATGTATTGTTAGTTATTGAATAGGTAAGAAAGACTTTTTCTTGCTCATATTCAATTTGAAACTAGCAACTTACACTCCGATCTTCCCTACATTTGCATTAAAATTATTATAGGAAATTTTATACTTTACTCGAGAAGATCCTCGACTTTGTCTGTTAGGAGTCAAGGGTTTTAAAGGCAGTATGGCCTTCCACACTTCCAGTCATAATGTACCAATAAATCATGCAACAAGCAATCAGAAGCATGATGAGTAGAGAAGTATACGTGCTTGTGTAGTTCTGCTTGTCCTACAATTTTATCAGTATCTTCTCTTATTATTTTAGTTTTCATTTCTAGTTTCTTGTTTCTTGTTTCTTGGGTATCAAGATTCAAATGGCTTCATTTCTTCATGCCCTCTTCTTATTTCATTTTTCACTCTATTCTTAATATGATTTCCAAGGCATTCCTAACTGTTGGGATGGAACTACAGGCCTGTATTGCACAGGACGGTTGTGCAATCAACAACTAGGCTTGGAGACACTTGCCTTGGAGTGCTCAAAAGCTTCGTAATTGAAGCTCCTTCCAATTACTGAAATTCCTATCCTTGCTTACTCAAATGGAGGAAAGGAGTATCGTGGTTTTGTCTAGAATGTTGAATTAGTAAATAAGGTATTTTCTCATACAGTTCTACTTCAACCTTACCATTTTGTACATTTATTCAAACTTCAAATAAGCAATATATGCCTTTTTCCTTTTTTAAATCAAGTCATTTAATGGAAACCTCTTCATGGACAAATTCAGTGAAGAGCCTCTCCATTCATCCACCCGTGCTAGTTTCAAATTGATAGACATTCTGCATTTGATGTTCTGGATCTTCAAAATTTCATGCTCAAACCATAATCGACTCAAGCAACACACCTTCAATCTATGCAGGTTTTTCATTCGCCTTCAATCCCAGTGCCAGGGTAAAGGGGACAACTCGAATAAAAGAAAATGCTAGGTGACTACATACAAGGCTGAACTTTGGTGGAATGGTAATCTTGTCTCGACCTTTAGGGCCCCTGGTTTCTCACACAACCAAAGCTGTTTAAATAAGGTGCTCAACTAGCCAAGCTCTGGTTTCTCAGACAGTTCTACCTAACCGTTTTATACATTTTTGTTCAACTTTAGATGAGGAAGGTAAGCTCATTTGTGGAGGTTGGAGAGTTATGATCTATTTCCACATGAAAATTCAGTTTCAACCATCTCGAAGCTTTAGATTCCAATAGTCTAAATGCTTGGACGGGAAGACTGGTTTCTTCTCAAATGATAGGGCGAAACTAAGCATTGACAATCTACACCTGCCCATCACATATTGTATCAGATAGCAAATGCTTATTAAGAGTTCGAAAATCATGTCATCCCAATGAGGCATAATATCATTTATAACCATAACATAATGGAATGAACAGTATCTTCCCAACATGCTTGTTGCTTTCCATGAGCTGGTGGGCCTCTGCTGCTTCCGTCAATGGAAAATACTTGTACGCCTATGATTGCAGGCCAAACATTTTTCTCCACCTAACTCACAATTACAACTTTGTTTTCCAGACTTATGTTTCGCAAGCCAGCTGCTGCAGAAACAGTTGCCATTTAGTACAAACTTATCCACTAAATTTACAAATTATTTAATACAATCTAATAACCACTGTAACTGACACATGGAGTTTTTTTGCATAAATTTACTAGTTTGGGTAGTGATAACAGGGCTAACAGAAGCAAGGTGCATGATCCAAAAACAATAAAGAAAGTATGATATAAAAGCAACTTATCAAGAGATCTATCAAAAAGCAAGACAAACCCAATTAAAAGTTGTGTCAAGAGAGAACAAACACCTAAAAAGTATTTTGGGATGATACAAGGAAAACAAATGTTGTAATTAGAAAACCATTGCTATTTCAGAGGAAAATATTAAATTCTCGAGTGTTTCCAATTATGGCAAATGAAAACATATTTTCCTCGAAATTTCCATATACCTGACCAGATTAAGAAATAGGATTTTCAAGAAGTAAAACAATCTAGAAAAGAAAAAGAATTTATGGTAATATGGTTTTTCCTTGGCTTGCCAGAATCCACCTTAGTTCTTAACTTGGATGAGATTAATCAAATTGATTCAACTCCGAAACTACACAAAAATCTTCTATAGAGAAAGTGATACCTGGCACCGTAAGGCGCCTTGCAAGTAAACCTGAAAGATTTACTTCTGCAACTGTTCCACCCTGAAAACCTATAATAAAAGTCTTTCATCAACATTTAAACTATCAATGTTTTGCTAAAAGTACGCCCCTCCAATATTATCCAATATAACATCAACACCTGTCATTCAACTTTTTTTGGGGTTAGATCTTCACAATCAGAATCAAGTGGAAGATGATTATTTATCTTTTCAAACATTCCAGACTAGTGGATTTGGTGCTCCAAAAAATAAAAAGCAATTCCATCTTCAATTGAAATTATGGTTAAGATACAATAGAATATACCTTTCCCTCCTGGTTCCTCCTTCACCCATGCAACAAAGTCTACAGTCTTGTAATTGATGCACACATCTGCTCAAAGATCCTTACAAACAGCTAATTTTTCCTTGTTTCCGGGTGGAAAAATGGTTGGAAACATGTGAAGACAAGGAATTGTTGCCATGAGATAAGCATTCCATGAGATGAGGTAGGATAGTGATGGCAAACCTGATGTAAAAAATACCCTTGCTCCTTGGTATTTCGCTTTTTGAATAGCAAAGGTACCAATTCCAATTACAATATAGAGCATGTTTGTTTAGTAGAAGGGAAAATGGTTTTTTTCATAAAATCTTTCATTTAAAAAAATGAAGACCATGAGCATGTCCATTTCAGAACCTTTTAAATTGATGAAGTGTTTGAATTTTTTAAAACACACAAAACAATATTTTAACCATATTCTATAAATAATTCATCTTCAGGAAATATTTTCGGAAACAAGTTCTGAAAGTAGGCTACCAAACATGTTTTCTGCATCTATTTCCGTTTTGGAAAATAAAACACAATTCTTATTTCTGCTACCAAACCGGCCCACAATATCTAGATAAATTTTCAGTAAGCAAATTGGTAATGAATCCATAACCTTACACTGACCAATTTTCTTATAACCATAAATTTGAAAAACCAATAAGCTCAATAATTTAACCTATATTGATACACAAAATTAATCATAAAATCACAAACTTATCATAAATTTCCCCAAAATTCTCAACAAAGACTCCTTAACTCAAACAAGAACAAAAAATTCCCATTTTCGCAATCAACTAACCACCTTATTTACACGTTCCTAGTGTTTGATAGCCAAGAAAAATACAGGAACAGGAACGAAATCAAAATATTAGGCAATTAAAATACTTGATCGCTAACCTTCCATCGAACGACGACCTTTCCAACAGCTTTGATGATTCCAAAACATTCGAGACCGGGGTAGGGACTGTTGTGCCATCGAAAACTTTTGATGCCAACAATGTTAGTTCAAAAACACAAAGATAAAACAATCACACATACGGTACATGAGGTTTTAACGTGGTTCGGCAAACCATGCCTACGTCCACGGATGAGAAAGAATGATTCCACTATATAATAAAGAATATTATAGAGGATAGAACCAGATACAACTATTGGGTTCCCGAAACATCCCATGTTTCCCCACTCCTTGTATCCATACCCTACGAGCCCTCTCGCTCTATCGGGTACCTCCCGTTCTTTCTCATATCCCTATCCACCTTGTATAGTCTTTACAAGCCCATCTCCATCTCATAACTTTTTCCCCTCATGACCTAGAATATTTATAGAGATATTTCCAACAACCTTCCTTATTCTATAAGGAAATCTAATATTACAATAATATATCAACCTAGAAATATTCTATATAATATTCTTTACAAAAAAGGAATCTATACTAATTAGGAATTTGGGACACTTCCTAACAATCTCCACCTTGGACCAAATTCCATGGAGTTAATCTTCAAGCTCTCCATGACACAAACCTTTTGTATCATATCACCACGAAAGAGCAATCAACTCCACCTTTAGTGAAAATTCCTTTTGTTTTCATCTTGTGTGCTCTGTGATCTTTCACTTTTCCAAAAATCTTCAACTCAAGCTCTGATACCAATTGCTGTGCCAGTGAAAGTTTTTGATGCCAACTATGTTAATTCAAAAACACAAAGATAAAACAATCACACATATGGTACACGAGGTTTTAACGTGGTTCGGCCAACCATGCCTACGTCCATGAATAAGAGAGAATGATTCCACTATATAATAAAGAATATTATAGAGGATAGAACTAGATACAACTATTGGGTTCCCGAAACATCCCATGTTTCCCCACTCCTTATATCCATACCCTACGAGCCCTCTCACTCTACCGGGTACCTCACGTTCTTCCTTACATCTCTATCCACCTCGTATAGTCTTTACAAGCCCATCTCCAGCTCATAACTTTTTCCCCTCGTGACCTAGAATATTTATAGAGATATTTCCAACAACCTTCCTTATTCTATAAGGAAGTCTACTATTACAATAATATATCAACATAGAAATATTCTATATAATATTTTTTACAAAAAATGAATCTATACTAATTAGGAATTTGGGACACTTCCTAACAGGGATTGCCGCCTTTGAGAGAGGGTGCAAGCTCTTCCTCTGAAGTTAATCTGCTCGATTAATGGCAACGGCGTCCACTCTAATTAGAACTTCATTATCTCCAATTTCAGGGTTTTTGACTTCTTGCACTTGGAGAACTTGAGGATCACCGGAAGAGGCGATCACTACGGCTTTCATGGCTACAGGCCTGACTGTTGAAGCTTTTTTTGGGATATGGATGAGAGGAAGATGAGGTAGTTAGGGTTTGGCTTCGAGGTGAAAATTAATTCTGAAGAATTATGAATCTTTCGATTCTAGAGGGTTTTCAAAAAATGGAAGGGGTTAGGGTCACGGGATTTAGGTTTCCAGGACAAGAGGAAGACGAGGCAGAGGTTAGGGTTTTTCGGATAGCTATGTTTGAGAAGAAAATGGGGCAGCAGTTAGGGTTTGGCTTCAAGGTAAAAATTAATTTGGAGGATTAATTTTGATTTGGGTTCAGTGTCTCAAAATGTGAAGACTCGAGAAAGAGGATCACACACTTCTGTTTTTTTTCATTTATAAAAAAAAATTATTTTTAGCCATGTCAGATGCTTAAGTGGTAGATTGGAGAGCAAATTGGGTATAAAAAAAATCCAATCAGCACATAAAAACCTGATAATTTTTTTTAGATTAGCATATTTACCTGGAATTTGGAAAAATTAGGTTATGAGATTCTTATTATTTTGAAATGGGCAGCCCATAACTAAATTTAAATATTTTTAAATTTAATTGTTTTACAAAATATGAAAAAAAGACTTATTAACAATATTATTAAGATGTTTTTTTATATTTTTAATAATATGTTAAATATAATTCCAAAAAGAAAATAATTAAAACTAATTTTATTCAAACTAAAGTTTAAAGGAACAAATAAGCTATAGGGGAAATGATGTAACCATTCATCATTTAAAAAAAAATGTATTTTTCTAAAACTTTGATTTTTTATTTTCAAATAATATGTGTTTCGAGGAAAATAACCTTCAAAATATCTACTTAGTGAAAGTAATTAATATTTCAAACTTACCCTCAAACCCTCCTCTCTCTCTCTCTCTCTCACCTCCAGCCAACTACCACATTTTTCTTTTTTTCTTTTTTAATTTACTTTGATAAGACAAATGAGTTCATCATTACTATTATTATTTAAAAAAAAAAAAAAAACTTTGACATGTGGCAATTATCATACCACACGATTTTTTTTTTATCTTTTTCCCCTCCTCTATAATATCCCCATCTTCTTTTTGCTTTTTTTTTTCTTCAAAATATGTTAGCTTGATGAAATCTTTTTAATTTAATTCTTTTCATGTTTCATTTTTTTTATATTTATTAATTTTAATTATTTTATGGACATTTTTAAACATAAAATAATAATATATAATAAATAATTATTAATAATAAATTTAATATAAAAATAAATATGTGATGAACAAATTTAGAGATTTAGGATATAAAATAATAATATATTCAATTTTTTTATATATTGGTTTCCTAAGGAATTAAAGAAATTCATGATTTTCTTTTTTAATATTTCATCCTTTATTATTAAAAATGTAAATTAAAATAAGAAACTCATGATGTTTTAATCTCCCTTAATTTCATAAAATAGTTCAAAATATGATGCAAATAAAAATAAGAAATTCATATAAATTAAAATGAATAATATTGCACCCTAATTAGATGGCTTATTTCCCATCACAGTTTTAGAAATATTTCACATGTTATTATATTTGTCATCCCCCCTTTTTAAAAACAAATAATTGTGTAATATATTTATCAATTATTATGATCAAAGAAAAAGAGTTACCGTCCTACAAAAGAAAAGAAAACATTATTTTGTGATTGATATTTCAATCATTGCTATAATAAATAAATAAACGCTTCTAGCAAATTGAAAGATTATTTTTGAATTCCCATACTATGCCAAACAATTCTAAGATGATAATTTAATACTTCCTTGAATTGTTTTTCCAATTATTTATTATTTTCTTTCTTCTTTATTTTTTAAAATCTCACTATGAAATTATTTTAATGCTAAAAGTTCCTAAAAATTTGAATTTGTTTTTATAAGAGTAACAAAATATGGTTAAATCTTGAATTAAACAATAGATAAAAAATAATAGAACTTGAAAATAAAAGCAAAAGATGTCAGAATTTGAGCAAAGTATGTAAGTTTTAGCTCATAGCAATTATACATCCCATTTCTTTCTATCCCATGGAAATGAATAGTAGTTAATTATGCAAACATCATCCAATTAAAAGTATCTAATTATACAAATATGTTGATAACTTAGAAATACTATCAAAAACAAAATAATAGCAGGGATATATACATTCGTCAATAAAATTGAACTATCTATGATGCCAATAAGGATTGATGTAAAGGATGGTAGCAAATCCTAACAAGATCATGATATATGAAGTAGTAAAACTTGCAAAGAAAACAATAGGATTGATATCATACCATTTTGTCTCACTTTCAAAAGACTGTGATGGTGTGCATGGTGACTCAATACTGGTGTTGCATTTCCTCTTTAATAGTTCCCCACAAAGGAAAGGATTACCTTCATAGTTGCTTTCATCAAATGTCGCAAATTGTACTTTGGTATCTGGAACTCCACCAAAGATGTTGTTGTAAGCCACTCTAAACACCTCTAAAAAATTGAGTTCAACTAGCTTTAGAGGAATTTCTCCACTCAATTGATTATAAGAAAGCTCTAAGCTCTCTATTTGAGAAAGATTGGAGAAACTCTTTGGAATAGATCCCTTCAATTGATTATGAGACAAGTTCAATGCAAGAATGGAACTTAACATTCCAAGTTCATGAGGGATTTCACCTATTAAGTTGTTACATGATAAGTCCAATCCAAACATGAATTCAAGGATGCCACCTTTGTAGGAGTCACGCTGGTTCTTGGTGACAAACTCAACTTCATCTTTTTCTTCATACATGAGAATCTCAAACCTCAAATATTTCACTAAGTAACTTGCATACACAAGTCTACGACCTAGTGCAAACCGAAAAATATCCCATTGTCCAAACATGTCCTTTTTCATCTCCCCAAATGGGATATGGCCAAAGCATCTGGGAATTGGCCCTGAAAAAGAGTTGTTTGAAATATCCATCAAGCTTATTTCAGTCAAATGACAAAGATGATTTGGAATGAAACCACTAAAAAGGTTTCCTCTTAGCAAAAGAATACTTAGCTCCAAAAGTGTAGAGATTGAATTGGAATACTTCCAAATAACCCGTTATCTCGCATATCCAAAGTCAATAGATTTGAGGATTTGAGAAAATCTTTGGGTATTAATCCTGTAAACATGTTCCCTTGCAAATGTAGATGCTTTAAACTCAGCAGGTTCTTCAAAGAAGAAAGAGATCCCAAAAGTAAAAAAAGACATGAAGATTTTTCCAATCAATCAATATCTTATACAGTTGCCACAACAGAGAAGGCTAGATAGAAATAATTGTAAATGACTTGACTTTGAGAAAGTGATATAAAGCTTATAAATAGCTAATGAGTTGTGGGACCACTAATATATATATATATATATATATATATATATATATAATTTGAGTATTACAAAATTAAACTAATCACACACTCATCATTTCAATAATCGTGTCACATATCACATAATAATAACAATTAAATACATCAACGCTTCAAAAAAAAAAAATCTTTGACTAAACAATCATTTCAACTTATTTCATGCATTTAAAAAAATAGGGAAATATTAAGAATAGATCAAAGACATTCGTTTTTAAAGAAATTTGAAAATCATTCACAATACAATTACTCACAATATGAGTCACAATCAAAAGTGCAACAAAACTCATAAAAAAATGGCTCGTCAAGATTCATGTCCTCTCCTAACAATAGAAAGTAAGGAAACTTATAGATCTACAAGTCTCAAACCAAAAAGAATTTAAGACCTAAAGTTTGCTAATCTAATCTCACTTGAACAACCCTAAATTAAAATCTATGAACGTTCCAAGAATAAGAAATTAGGCAAATGAAGTCCTACTCAAGTAAAACTTAAGCCATTGAGTCCATACCTTGAAAATTAATAACTAAATCAAATTGTCTCGAAGACCATCAACTAAGTCTCAATGTCAAATAGTCTTAGATTTTCCCCAAAATAAAGCCTACTAAAATACCATTCAATTTCTTAATTTTTCTTACTAATTAAAAGAGTTCCCAAAATTATGAAACTCTTTAGATCTGCTTTGTGATGAATCTAAAAACTTATAAAAATAATTTAGAGCTCCTAGGAACAAGATTTTTGAGACCTATAAAAAATAACTACACTGAGCATGCTTGATGTAAGGACCCTACTGCTTATGTTAGTCGATATGTAGAAAATATTTCCCTATTCAATTCATCAACCCTCTTATATATAGAAATAAAAACTAAAAACTAAAATGATAAGGATGTGTATTAGTCTTAGGAATATATGTACATTTATGTTTTAATTGAAATTATCTTATGTTATCTTTTTATTAAATATATATTGTTATGCTTTGTTCATATCTATTAGGACCAATATTAAAAGTTTCCTCTCATATTTCAAACAATGCATGAAGACTTGTAAACTTTCAAAAGAATGATGTCTTTGATCAAACAGTAGTTATTAGTTGAGAGGATTTGACAAGCTAAATAGGAGCATGAAGTCTCTCCTATGAGTTCTAGTCTAGGAATTGAAACTTGTTATTAGTTGTTCATGATATATTAACAACAAAATATTCTCTCTTTCAACCTAATACATTAAAAAAAAAAACTATAATTTCATGAAGCTTTAAATTCTATTGACCCAACTTTCTAATATATAGTTTATGGTTACAAGAAAGTTCAAATTAAATCCTAAATTCCCTATGATCAAAAGGAAGCTCAAAAAATCTAAAAACCTAAAATTGCCCATGGTCACAAGGAATTTCAAATAATTCCATACCTAAACACCTTTAGAATTATGATTTTTCAAAAATAAGAAAGGAATTAAGTCATCTAGGGATAATAGAGTGTGAAAAAATATTCACGAGACTATAGAGAAAATTAAAATAATTTAATTTATAGAATTCAAAAGATTTTTGAGATTAAAAAAGATAAATAAAACATGACCGAAGGAAAAGAAACTTCAATCTAGGAATAGAATCATTAATGAGTCAAGATTTTCATTTCATCTCCCCTCATTATTTCAACTAATTAATTTAATGTCACATTCAATTAATTGAATTTCATCCTATTGAAATTCTATTTAGTACATCTTAATTTCTTTCACATAAATATTCAAAAACAGATAAATTTTTGAAGAATTAAAGAAATTGAGGTTCAAGTTTTTTGTGACTAATGGCAATACTCTAGGTTCATAAAGTTCACACATTTTAATAAAATATCTCTATTTATATTTATAAAACTCTAATATTTAATTATGAAGAGTTTCTTAATTTTAAAACATTCCAAAAATCCTTTTAAAAACCAATTTTAGAGATAAACATGATTTTAAAATCTGCCAAAAATAATTTTTGGAATTAAAAACACAATAAAATCCAAATTAGGAAACACAAAATAATCTTTTTCCTAATTTCTTGTATTAGTGATTCAAAATTTTTTACCAATCATAAATACTTATTTACCTTAAAATTTACACACCAAACAACCCAAATTTGAATCTGATTAACTCAAAAGTTGTTTTGAGACAGATAAAACCCACGGAAGAAAATCACTCCTAATTAATAAGAAAGAAAAATAATTACCGACTAAAAAAATAAACTAATACATTTTAATTTTTTTTTAACTTAATTTCCTTCTTCTCACCTTAATTTAGCAATAGAAGTGGAATTATAAAATATATGCTTTTTGCTAAGTTTATACTGGAGAATTTTTTTCCTTTTTTTTTCTTACCTTGTTTTAAGGTTTTCCCCCTACTTTTTATCTATGGTATTAATGTAAAAATAATAATTTTTTTCAAAGAAAACAGATGTATTTTCGATTTTTTAATTTTAAAAATAGAAAATAATAATAATTATATAAAATATGTAAAATATAAAAACTCTTAGACACCTATGTTAAAAATATCAAGGTTTTTAAAGAATTGATTAAAAAAAATTGACTCAAAATTTTTTATTATCTTAATTCTTTTTTTTAACCCTCAAAAATAATTCTTTAAAACACAATGTAAGCTTATTTATTTATTTTTTTTATACGAGTTTATATTTATATACATATGTACATTAAAAAAATAAAAAACATTAAAAAGTATTTAGAGGAACAAATATGAAGTTGGGCAAAGTGGGTACCATGACATTTTGTTTGAAAATGTTTTATAAAATATGTGGCTTATAAAGAGTCTATGAAGCATGTCAGCCATTATCATTATTAATGGTGCCTTTTTTACACGGCCAATCCAATATTTGAAGAAAAAATGCCTTCCCAGAGTGCATGATTGGATTGTGTCATCCCCAAGAAAGCCCTCACAAGATAACAAACACAACTCCCATGAAATAAGAAATAAAGGAAGATGAAACTATAAAGCAATCATACTCCAACAAGCAAATCCAAAAAGTACATGAGAAAAAAAAATGGAGAAAGAGAAGTGGGATTGATGAAAGCTTTTCCCTCTTTGTTTTTACTTTCCAATGTCAAAGTGCATTTCCCTCTCACCAAGGAAGGGAGTGAAAGAGAAAACAAGTTGACCACTTACAATCAAAAGAAGGAAATGGAGAAACTGTTGGAAAAATTTTATGTGAGCTAACATTAATTGAATAATTTGTATTTGCAAAAAATGGGTTAATGGATAGTCTATTAAACAATGAGCTCAATTAACTAGTGATCATATTTGGATTGGGTTTTGCATTTTTTGAGTAGATGCTCAGTTGAGTGGCAAGTGTAGGATATGGGTCTCATTGAAGCCCATTATGGGAGGGCCCAATGAGAACCCAATATTGAGTTATGCTAAGTTCCCTCTCTAATCTAGATAAAGGGTCTTTCTGTTTTCCCATAAAGCCACCATAGCTGTTATCAAGATCATAGAGAGGAAGACCGAGTAGCAACCGGGTCATTTAACCCGAATTACAGGTTTTTTGACCCGCTGCTAGAGGTTGGAGATAACTTCTAGCACATGCCACACGTGTCACATGTGCCGCACGTTCTCCACTCGCGTGTCAAGTGTGTGAGGCGCGTGTAACCTCATCCAGTGTCCGTTTTGAGCCCCATTTTTTCTTGTGCGCTCATTTTTTTGTCATCTATTTTCTAGATATATTATTTTATTTTTTGGGGTCAAAAATATTTATTAAATAATTATTACTTATTTATGTGATTTAATTAGTTTAAAATTATTCTTTGGTATAATTTTATGTTGAGAATTTACCATAAATTATGCTAATATATATGGAATAGGAGTGTAGTACTCACTCTCTCTAGATTAAAACTTTTTCAAGCATACTCTCCTACTTGTTCTAAATCACATAAACTAGTTAAATAATTAGTTTAAAAAAAAATTGTTGTTCAAATTCTTGCAACTATAATTGATCATTGATCATTGAAAGTACATTTTGTGACGTACTTCATCTTGTTTGATCATATGCATATATATCGCTAATATACACTATTGTTGTTGGGCAATATTGTTTTTTAATTTACCCAATTTTGGAACGTTGCATGTGAATTGTTGAGGTTATTTCACCAAAGTGATTTAACCATCAAAATTTGCAAGTTTATTAGTTCCTATTTTGTTGATGGGGAAAATTTTAGATTAATTTGTACAATCGTCTGCCCAAATAAGGTTATTGTGCAAATTAATTTAACAACATGAGGATATTGAATGAGATAAATAATTTGATAAATTTGTTTGCCCAAAGGAAATAAATTTTAATGAATTATTTGTTGATCTTCATGCTTGGAGAATAGTTGTTTATTGTGGACTCTTCCCAAAGGGGAGTTTATGATAATACAATTGATTCTTGTATTGTATTGCTTATGCTTATTTAAGCATTTTACCTATTGCCCATAATTGATCTAGTTGCAAATTTTTTTCAATCAATTTCCTTTGCTGTGAACAACAATAATGCTACAATTGAAATTCTAAGTGGGTCGAACTATAAGAGATGGAGATCAGACAAAGAGTTTGTTTTAGGAATGATGGGCTTGGACATGGCTCTACGTGAAGATGAACCTCTTAAGCCTACTAATGAAAGCACTAAAGCTATGAAAGCTCATTATGCAAAATGGGAAATATCAAACCGTTTGAGTCTCATTTCAATCAAGAGGTCCATTGTTAAGCATCTCCTTGGAGGAGTACCTAAGAGAAACAATGCTAAGGAATTTCTCGCTGCTGTGGGAAATAGATACCAGACATCTGACAATGCCGAAGCTGGGTATTTTATGGATGAATTGATGAATATAAGGTATAATGATATGAAAGGGGTTCGTGAGAATATCTTAAAAATGGTGCATCTTCAGACTAGATTGAAAGCACTAAACATTCTCATTCCTGATAAGTTTATTATTCATCAAGCCCTCAATACTCTACCATCTTCTTTCAGCCAAATCAAGACTGCATACAACACCCTGAATCAGTCTTGGGGTGTGAATGACCTGATTACTAAGTGTGTGGCTGAGGAAGAAAAACTGAAAAGAGAAAAGAATGAATCTGCTCATCTTGTTGCTCTTAGAAAATCGAATAATCATAAGAGAGTTGAAAAGGTTAGAAAACCCAGCTTCTACAGTCATAAGAAAAGCAAGAATTTCAAGAAGAGTGGGAGTGAGAAGCAGAAGAATGGAAATAGAAATGCCAAGAACACAGACCTTAAGTGCTATCACTACAACAAAAAGGGTCACAAGATGGTTGATTGCTTTAAGTTTAAGAATTGGCTAGATAAGAAAAAGAAGGAACAAGGTATGTTATCTGCCTATGTCTGTTTTGAATCTAATTTAGTTAATGTTCCTTTAGATTCATGGTGGCTTGACAGTGGTGCTACTATTCATGTTGCAACTTCTTTACAGGGGATAAGAAATCTGAGGAAGCCAAGTGAAAAAGAGTCAAAGCTTAAAGTTGGCAGTGACATCGGGATTGATGTTGAGCATATTAGGATTGTTGTTTTAGAATTAAATTCTGGTTTTCAACTTGTTTTGGACAATGTTTTTGTGTACCTTCGTTTAGAAGGAATTTAATTTCTCTTTCAGTACTTGACAAAGTTGGATATAGTTTCACTTTTGCAAATAAAAGAGTTGAGGTGATTTATGACTCTAAAGTGATTGGAAATTTGGTTTTGTCTGACGGGCTTTATAGATTGTTGTTGATATCTACTTGTTCTTACAATGTTGAAAACAGTGTTGCTAAAAGACCTTTAATTAAGGAAAAATCTTCATTGTTATGACATAAGCGTTTGGGGCACATTTCTAAAGAATGAGTAGAACGCTTAATTAGTTCTGAGATTCTTCCTTGCCTTGATTCTGATGACTTGGAAATTTGTGTTGATTGTGTGAAAGGAAAATTGACAAAGACTAAGAAAAAGGGTGCGACTCGTAGTCAAAATTTGTTGGAGATTGTTCATACAAACATTAGTGGACCTTACACCACTACCTTATGTCGCAACAAGTACTTCATTACATTCATTGATGATTTCTCCCGATATGGCTATGTATATTTGATCAAAGAAAAGGCAGATGCTCTTGAAATATTCAAAGTCTTCCGAACTAAAGTTGAGAAACAATTGGGGAAAGTCATCAAGATTGTAAGATCTTATCAAGGTGGTGAGTATTATGGGAAGCATGGTGATGCTGGACAACAAAAGGGACTTTTTGCAAGATACTTACAAGATAATGGTATTGTTGCTCAGTAAACTATGTCTGGTAGTCCTGAACAGAATGGCGTGGCAGAAAAGCGCAACCGCACTCTTATAGAAATGAAGAGAAGCATGATGAGTAGATCAAATTTGCCAGAATACTTATGGGGTGAAGCCATTAAAACAACCTACATTCTGAACGGTGTTCCTAGTAAGTCTGTGCTTAAAACACCGTTTGAACTATGGACAAGCAAAAAACCTAGTTTGAATCATTTTAAAGTATGAGGATGTCTGGTTGAGGTGAAAATCTATGATCCTTTTTTAAAGAAGACAGATTCGAGAACTACTAGGTGCTACTTTATTAGGTATCCTAGTCACTCAAAATGATACAAGTTTTATTGTTTGACTCATGGCACTAGAGTTGTTGAGTCTCAAGTGGCAAAGTTTTTAGAGTTGGATGTTGCTGATAGTATACTCTCTCAATCCAATGAAAGAATGGAACCCATGGATGTTATTTCTTTACCTTTTCTAGTCTCAGACGTCAACCTTGATGTTGGAGCTTTTGATTCTGGGATTCAGCAAGGAGTTGCTACTGTCAATTTCCCCACTATCGAAATAACCCCTATTGTAAATGAGATTCCTCCTGTGAAAATGAGGAGATCGCAAAAAACTAGAAGGCTTACATTTTTAAACGATTATTATGTTTACCTCGGAGAGGGAGAGTATGACATTGGAGAAGAAGTGGACCCTACTACTTATCGTGAAGCTCTCAGTAGTGATAAGGCAAATGAATGGTTGATTGCTATGAGAGATGAGATGCAGTCTATGTTAAATAATGATGTTTGGGAACTTGTTGATCTTCCCAAAGGATGTAAACCCATTGGATACAAATAGGTATTCAAGACCAAAAAAGACAACAGAGGAAATGTTGAATTGCTAAAGGGTATACATAGCGAAAGGGCATTGATTTCTTAGAGACTTTCTCACCAGTCTCTACTAAAGATTCCTTTAGGCTAATTATGGCGTTGGTAGCTCATTTTGACTTAAAGCTTCATCAGATGGATGTCAAGACAGCTTTTTTCAATGGTGATTTGAGTGAGGAGGTCTACATGTCACAACTTGAAGGATTTGAGGCAAATGGGAAAGAGAACATGGTATGCAGATTGAAAAGGTCAATTTATGGTCTCAAGCAAGCTTCTCGTCAGTGGTACTTGAAATTTGATAAAATTGTGACATCTTTTGGTTTTATAGAGAACAAGTTTGATCAGTGCGTTTACATGAAAGTCAATGAGAGCAAGTACATTTTCATGGTTCTTTATATTGATGACATTCTATTTGCTAGTAGTGATGTGAATCTCTTAAATGATACCAAGCATATTTTGTCTGCTAATTTTAACATGAAGGATCTCAGAGAAGCATCTTTTGTGTTGGGTATTGAGATTTATCGTGATAGATCTCAAAACCTCCTTGGGCTATCTTAAAGAGCTTATATCAATCGTGTACTTAAAAGATTCAATATGCAGACATGTAAAGCTGGTGATGTACCTATTGTAAAGGGAGATAAACTCAGTAATGAACAGTGTCCAAAGAATGATTTAGAAAAGGATGCCATGAAGACTATTCCTTATGCTAGTGTCGTTGGTAGCCTAATGTATGCACAAGTATGTACGAGACCTAATGTCGCCTTCATTGTTAATGTTCTTAGTAGATATTTATCGAACCCTGGACATGATCATTGGGTTGCTGTAAAGAAAGTCATGAGATATCTACAAAGAACGAAGGATTTTATGCTTGTGTATAGGAGGGTGGATAATCTTGAGGTAGTTGGATACTCAGATTCTGATTTTGGCGGTTATTTTGACGATCGCAAATCTACTTCAGGATACATTTTCATGTTAGCTGGTGGAGCCATTTCATGGAAAAGTGTCCAACAGAGCCTAATTGCATCCTCGATCATGTATGATGAGTTTGTAGCTTGTTATGGTGAATAATCTCAAGCTGTTTGGCTAAGAAATCTTATTTCAAAGTTGCAAGTTGTTGATTCCATCTTTCGACCCATTGTGATTTATTGTGACAATAATGCAGCTGTGTTCTACTCCAAGAACAATAAGATCAGTATGGGTTCTAAGCATATGGAAATCAAGTACCTTACAGTCAAGGACTTAGTGAAGAAAAGAGATATTATGATTGAGCACATAAGAACTGAGTCCATGCTAGCTGATCCTCTAACTAAAGGTTTAAAGCCCAAAACGTTCAAGGAACATGTTGTGAATATGGGTGTCATTAAGTCTTTTGATTCTTTGGTTTAGTGGGAGCTTTTGTGATTTCCCTTATTTCAATTATTGTTTTGTGTAAACATTGATCATTATTGTTATGCGACTTGCAAAATTAAAATCTTTTTATTATGATCATCATTATTAAGTATTATATTATAGCATGTCGTAAATTGAATTACATACAACATGGTATCTTAAGATATTGAACCTTAAGAATTACAGTTGTATACTATTGAATGTCACAAATACCATTATTTTGAGATCTTGTGGTGCACTGTTGGTGACATATGAGTTGTTAAAGTCAAGCAATTTCATATTGTTTAGAAATTGCAATAATTTCATTTTGTTGAGAAATTGCAATTACAATTTCATTTTGCTAGTAAATTGTAATGAGGACTGATAAGAAACAATGCATATAGATGATGATCACATGTTGGCATTGATTTCTTACTACACTACTGGGTTTACGATCCATGTCGATATGGTTATAAATATTCGTGACTATAAGGGGCATTATGTTTGTTGAGATTAACATATAGACCATCTGTAGACCCTCTCAGATGGTATGGGTCATTTTCCATTTATTTTTATTATATCTTTTGCTTGCCACCCGAGATTGAGTTGCATGAGGCGGTTTGAGAGGGACTGAAGAGGAAGATAAAAGAAGGTGATGATGAAAAACCCTTCTCGAGCAGCCAAAGAGTGAAGACACAGGGCATGGGCAAGCTGCTCAAGTGGTGAGATGGGAAGTGGTGAGATGGGATGGTTTGAAGAGAAAACAGAGGAGGAGCAGGGTATGGGGTGGACAGAGGTAGCTTGTAGGAAAAGAGGAAAAGGAGTTTCCTGGGAGAGATTCTAGAGGTTTTTTTGTGAGATGACGGAGAGAGCTTGCTCTAGGGAGGAGGGAGATATTTTTGAGAGGTTTTTGGGGATGGAGAGCTAGTCAGTGAGGGAGTTACAGAGAGATTTTGGGTAGCGGGTTACAGAGAAGGGTCATAGAGGAAAAAGACAGAAAAGGTATGGCTGCCATGGATCCTTTGATTTTCTTTATCGATATGTAGTCTCATTCTTTTTCTTTTCCTCGATATTTTCTATGGATTTCTTGATGTGGCTTTTGTTTGGTTTATGGGTTCATTGTTGCCATCTCGTTCATTTTCCTTGGGGGTGATTCGAGAGCAACACAGCTCTGGTAGCTTCACTATACATGATGTGCTTTTGTTTTTGTTCCCATGGGATCTACTTTGATCCAACCCCGGCATCTAAGCCCGCTGATTGAAGCATGAAGCATGGGTTCATCTTGTTCTTAGCCCTTGTGCCCTGTTTTGCTTTTTTGCTGTTTTGTTCTCTGTTCCTGTATTCCTCCATGGTGTGCATCAGTGCTTTCCTCTTCTTTACGAAAGGAGGGGAAACTAAGGTTCCTGGCTTGATCCACTACACCCATATTTGCTCTCAGCTTCCAGAAACTTGAGGGAAATCGTTCCAGACAGTGAAATCGTTCCAGACACCATCATTTTGAGAAAGTTTTCCACTCGCGATTGCTACTGTTAGCTCTTCACTTCTCTTAAGCATTTGTAGCCTACCAGAGGCAATTTTTCTTTTTCTTGAGTGCAATAGAGATTGCATTGGCAGACTCAGGTGTATTATGGGTTAGAAGGTCTCGATGACTCAAATGTCTTGCTTCTTGAATAAGGCTTTGGTGAACGTTGGTTAATGACTTTGTGACTAGTTCTGGATATCGCGTTGATTGAAGTGAATGCTCATATTGCTTATGACGCACATGGCATTATTGGGAGGTTTTTGTTGAGCCACAGTTGCTACTCCAGCTGGTGTTTCTGTTATTCAGATTTTCGTTGGTCTTGCTCGGAATTGGGCCCGCAATCATTCTGGTGGCCCTTGTTGGGGATTGGAGGCTGGGACATTTAGGAAAATCTTTCTCTTTGGAAGGATGCTCTTTGCTGACTGTGTGAAGGCTGAAACAGAGCATGCCAAGGTCTGGTGGATTTCACGACATTTCAGCTTCACATCCCGATGTATGACGAAAATCATTATGTGAAAGCCATCAAGGCTTGCAAAGGTTTCAAGCCCAAGTACACTGAACGGTGCAAACTTCATGAAAACTGAAACAGCAGTCTCTGGAATGAGAAATAGTGCATACCAGTTAGCATATACAAAAGCAGATGAGGCATCTAAGGCACTCCGACTGGATCAAACTCTTCCTGTTCGATTGGAGGGAAATGAAAATCAGGTTTTTGGAGAGGATGATGAAGAGCTTCAAAAATCAAGCGAGGAAATTAAAAGCATGGTCATCAAGCAATTGCACTTTTTGTCTCCACTACTACCAGCAGTCAGCATGTGGACAATCAAAACCCCATTTCCTTCGTCACCTTCCCTTACCCGTTCTGCCATGCATTCCTCACTCATCCGTTTTCCGTTCATCATGGATTTGAATCCCCATGCAAATCCCCTGCCACCCATCCCACTATTCCATGCAAATCCTCCATACCCGCTTTCTGCACCCTTAAACCCATTTCCTCTCTCTTGGTTTTCACCTCTTTCCCCACTCACGGCCCTCACTTCATCATCCTTTAAATCTGCATCCTCCAAAACCCCTCAAATCCACCATCTATCTTTCAGTCATCATCACCGTCATCATCACCATCATCAAACCCGTCTTCATACCCATTCTCATTCCCATGCAAGCCACCCATCAACCCCATGCACACGGCCACCCTCACTTCTCACTAACCTCTCCACACTCATTTCCCATGCACATACCCATTGCCCTCTCTAAACTCTCACCCCTTCATACCCATTTTTTTTTCTTTCTCTCATCTAACCATGCACCACTTCTCTCTCTACACCGCAACCTCTTCATACCACGCATCTAATAAACCCATTCCCATACCCATTTTCTTCACTCACCACCTTTTCTCTCTCTACACCACAATACGCCCTTTCTCACACCTCATGCACACGACTCGTCATACTCTCACTCTATCCCTTATCATCTGTTACACCCATCCTCATGCATATACCCCTTTTCACTAACCCACTCTCTCACTACCCGTGGCTTGCTCAACACCAATCTCCCCACGCATGGCCACACTTCTAATTTCTAAAAACCCATTGGACCCGTTTTCTCATTACCCTTCATCACCAAATCTGCCACCTCAATCCTCATGCCCCCATGCACCTACCCGTCACCACCCTTCTCTCTATCCATCCCCATTTTCTCCATGCCTTCAACCCTCGCGCATGGGACCTCTTCATCATGGCTGTAAGTTGGGATGAACGAATCAGAAATATTGGGTTTCTCTATGATATGTTTGAGCCAAAAGGGCACCTAACTGGAAAGGGTGTACGAGGTGATAGGCTATGTACAGGTTCGGTCAGCTTGCTTCATGTCACCAGCGCCTTAGAGATCCATTCGGTGGACGCATCTAAGTTGTCTTGAGAGCTTGCACCAGCCCTGTTGATATCCATGCTGAGAGAACAAGGAATTATCACTCAGAAAAGTGCATATAGCCGAAAAAAAGTGAAAGAGAGCCCCTGTTGGTTTCCGCGTTCTTCTGGTCCCACAACCTCTGAGCCATGACTGAGCAGGCAGAAAAGACGTCCTTGGAACAGCCCAAGGTGGTCCTACACTTGAAGAAGGCCGGAAAGGGAAAGGTGGTTTAGATGCATCGTCCGTCATGGGTATCGCGCTGCTCACCAAGAGGTTACAAGAGACTGAAACGGAGTGATATGAGAGGGCTATGAAGGGAGGACCTCCTCCTATCCAACCTATCTCTCTATGCCATCTCTTCGATTTGGTATGATGTCACCGTGTGGCAAATAAGAGAGATGAGAACCCAGGTTTTCAGTATCTCTGGCAAGTGGGTTTGTCAGCTATGATGCTCTTTGAGCTATGAAGAAGGAGTTCGTGATTGTGCGGCCAAACTTTTTGATCAAATATGTCCCATAACGAAATCAGCTTTACAGTCAAGGGGCCCACCTCTGAGACAGTGCGTGCATGATTCTCATGTTGGTTTGCACAGCAATGCCATGTGTCACATTCATTTCATAACCTTTGACCCTAAAGGTGATGACTATCCGAGCTTCCAATCAAACCTCCAGGTGGGTACCGCCATATGGTCACCTTTAGCGTGGGCCACCTTTGTGCCACGTGCCCTTTGGTGGGGCCCAACATCAGTGACGCGCTCATTTCAGACAATTTTGACGAAATTGTGATATCTGATGATTTGTGATCTAGTTTAGTGGCTTGTGTGTCTACATTTCATGATCCTCATTGTGCACTAATCTCCTTCTCTGATAGCGCATGGCGACTTCATTTGCCAAGTACGGCATCCTCTCTCATTTCTGATCGACTTCTTGTGCATGTTTTCGGCTTCTTTAAGTATTGATCATGTGGGGTATTTGTTGATCTTCTTGTTGATTGCCATCGTCAGCTTCATTTTATCAGTAGAGACCTGTTTTTAGGGACTTGAGGGTGCTACGGTCTTTTCAGTAACTTCCCGATAAGTCAACCTGAACCCCCGAGCCCATTATTTTGGTTTTCTCAGGGACCACCTTTCCAAATAAGGAGTCCCCCCCACACTTATGGTTTTTCTTTCTTATTTGTTTACCTTGAAAATAAAACAAAAATAAGTGGCGCTCCAGTCCTTTTTCTAAAAAATCAAATTTCACCAAATGAAAATACAAAAGCGGCTCGCAATGAGTGGGAAACGCATGATGACCGGAATGTGGGGTCCACACATCATAGGTCCAATATTAAGACTATGTTGGACAGGATAAGTTATAAGTGTTTTATCACGATGCTACTTATAGACTATCATTTCTTTAAAAAAAGTGTGTCACAAAAATAAACTTCTTCTAGCTTAACCCAAGAGGCTTATTTTCAAATAAAATATATGAATCCGAAAAAATAAAAAAAAAATAATTAATGTAGCCCAAGTGGGAGGAATGTTGAAAATTTTTATATGGGCTAACATTAATTTAATAATTTTGTATTTGCAAAAAACGGGTTAATGGATAATCTGTATTAACTGAGCTTAATTAACTCGTGATCATATTTGGACTTTGAGTTTTGCAACTTTTGAGTAGAAGCTCAGTTGAGTGGCAAGTGTAGGCTATGGGTCTCATTGAAGCCATTATGGGGAGGCCAATGAGAAACCCATATTGATTTATGCTAAAACCCTATCTACTCTAGATAAAGGGTCTTTCTATTTCCCATAGAGCCACAATAGCTGTTATTCAAGATCATATAGGGAAGACTTGGTTGCAACAAATCAATCACTTGTTTTTTTTTTTTTTTTTTTTTTTTTTATTGTGATGCTCAAAACAGGTATGTTCTTTATAGTGACTTTCTATTGTTAGGATCCTTTTATCAAGTATAAATTAATTTTGTGATTATGTAAATATTCTATGAAACAATAGAAGAAATTGAGAGGTTTTGGAGGGCATTTCATTGTGCAGTGGTCAGTCATGTCTCCATTACTGCTTCTACACTTTTGGCAAAATTCAAACCACTTCTTCTTCATTATGACTGTTCCACTTACTCTCATTGCCTTTCAACTCATAATTATTACTATTTGCTTTTCATTATCGAAGCTGTTTGTGTTGCAATGCAAGTCAATGTAAATCATAATGTCTATTTCCATGGACATATGAAAAAAATTATAGGGGAATTCGGTCCTTTTTTTCCGTTAAGGCGTTTGATGAATACCTCAATAGTACTACTAATGTGATCAAAGCATATTTTTCATAAGACAAAAGGCTGAATCCAAAAAGGATCATGTAAGATAACAGTAGATAGTCCATAATCTAATAATACCCAAAAATTAGACAGAATTACAAATTATTGGATGTTAGGAGTGGACAACGGCACATTTTTATATTTACCTCTTTGGGTTTCTTTTCTCTCTCGGCACTGTGTCCCATAAAGCAAAGCCTAGTCCAATCCTCCCATATAAATAGTTCGGCGTGGTTTGGTAAGCCTAGAGTGAGGCATGGCACCACATGAATCTTCATTCCTATTACCTTTTAAATAGGACTTAATTTGAACAATTCTAATCTTATATTTTTATACATATAGAAATGTAAAGTTGGAATAATAATTATTTTTTATTTAATTATTACAGTAAAATATAAGAATATAAAAATTAAAGAAACAAATAAATTGGTTCAATAATATTTGTACACATAATTTAAACTAATTATTTATAGATTTATTTTTTTTTAGAAATAAAATATTACCTTGTACAGAATTTGAAAATAATTTTCTATTTTTTATCTATAAAAAAAACCTTGACGAGTTTTTAGTTCTTTATAATAAAAACCTTATTTGGACGTGTTGATTGAAAAAAAAATGTTTTTTAAAAAATTTATATCACTTTTGGGTTTTTAGGTTGTTTTTTTAGCAAGAATTTTTACAAAAACAAAAGTAAAATAGAGAATATTACTTTTGATTTTTTTTATTAGAGAAATTGAATTTCAAATCAAGTGAGGACGTTCTATTAAATTTATTAATAAGTTTAATAATTAAAAACTCAATATATATAATGACTATAAAAAACAATAAACATATCAATGTTTTTAAAAATTCTGTAATAATCTTGTACTTTTTAAAAATAATTTAAAATTCAAAAAACCTAATTAATTATTATAAATTAAATAATATAATTCAAAATATCATCCTTGTAATTGAATAATAAATGTATGGATATATAATGAAATTTTTGGCTAAATTATACTTCAAGGAAAAAATTAAAATTTATTTATTTTAAATATTCATTTAAAATTATAATAGTATAGCCAATTATTTAATTTTGAAATAAATTATATCTTTATTTTAAAAAAATAAATCAAATAATATTAAATTTCTATATTTTTATCATATTTATAAAAATATATATATTATTTTATTTATATTATTAATAGTCCATATTGTATTTTTAAAAATATTTATTTGTAATTAAAAAAATTATTTTATTTTTAATAAGACATGAATTAAATTTAGTTTATATTATCTACATTGATTCACGGTTTGTGTTTTTTTATAAATCAAAATTAAATAATTTTTTTAAAAACAATTATCTAAAAAAGCCTTTAGTTTTAAAAGTTTGTGAAAAGTATTTTTAAAAATAACTTGTACTGGATGAATCAAAATGAAATTAAACTCCTACCTAGAAATAGAATTTTAAAATCACTTTTGATTTCATCTCATTTGTCATTTAAATTATCTAAAACATGAGAATGAAATGATAAAAGAAATGAGATGTTCGTCCTCACTCCTCCATTTCTATATACCAAACATTCCTTCTAAAGGTTGTATGGAAAATGTTTTTTGAGCTTACTTTGAAAATTGTTTTAAACGTTAAAAGAACCAAAAAAAAAAAAAAAAAAAAAAAAAAACGTTTTTAATGCTTTATAAAAATAAAGCTATTTGCCAGTTGTTTAAAAAATAATTTCTAAAAAATAAAAAATAAAAAAAAACTTGTTTGATAAGTTGTTTTTAAAAATAGTTTTTTTTTTTTAGAAAAATATTGTAAATTCTATTTATATCTAATATTAATTTAATTTGATTTCTTTATTATGAAAAATAAAAATGGTTTTGTAATTACAATAATAGAAAATAATAGTTTTCAAAATAATTTTAATATTATAAAAAAACATTGATTTTATATTATTTTATATAAAAAAATATACGCCCCCTCAGCATTCTGGCGCACACCATGCATGGCACGAAATGATATTAACAGAAAGTTATACGATTATTTTTATTATTATAAAAATGAAATACATAGTATTTTATCATCAATTCTAATTAGTTTGGTAAGTAAAATGTCTTAATATTTTTACTCTAGGAATTTATAGCCATTATTTATGACTATATATTGGTTTTTACTGTTTAAATAATTAGTTAAATGTAATTAAAAATAAGATAATTAAAATTTATTTTTATAATTAATTTATTTTTTGCACCACAAGTGGTGATCAAGAATGTGTTTACAATGTTTGTTCTGTTTATTATTAAGATATAATTAATAGTTTTATGTAGAAAGTTTATTTTTTTTATATCTAATTTTTTTATAAACATATAAAGAAAGACTCATTAACATGGAATATTATGATGTTTTTTTTATTTTTTTTAATAATATATTTAAATATAAATAAAGACCCGGCTCTCATAGTCCCCTTCTCCTGCGAACGGTGCTTTCTGACATACCATTTAGCAGCCCTAGACTCCAACGATCTCCAACACCTTCAATTGAGGTAAAACAAAATTTTCTCTCATGTTGGTTCTGATAATCCCTGTTTTCTTCTCAAGTTTTCCTTCTCCTATTTGCCATCTCTCCATTGCAACAAAAATCGTAAATAAGAAAGGTTTTGTATCTATTCAAATCCTCATCAATGGTTGTTAATTTTTTCTTTTTAAATCCCTTAATTTGATTTTTTAATCTCTGTTTAAAAAACATATGGTAGGAAATTTCTGTTGTTGCTTCCATTCAGTAGTGATTGCATATTCACGTGGGATCACTCTCACCAAAATCGCCATTGTGCTGCTCTGTTACTTCCTTTTTCATTTACAGGTGCTAAATATTTTCTAACAAGTGGAAGCAATTTGAATCATTGGGTTACTCTGTTTTTGCTATTTTAGTATGGGAAGCCTGCTTATTCGCTTGTTGCGTATTCTTTTTGGTTTATCTGCTACTTAGTTTTGTTTAATATTTCCTTTGCAACTTCGTGATGGGAACATCCACCAGATGATTGGTTCATGGTATTTTTCGGGGAACTTTGGTGGTCTAAGCTTGATGTTATAAAAAGAAAGAGTTCTAATCGAGTGTGAAAATGATTCAGTTTGGGTTTGAAGTGGGAGAGTATGGATTTTTAAATTGTCACAGTTGGATGATATTGATGGCCTCATCTCTATTAATCCGGTTATGGTTTTCTGTTAAGCCATTATTTTGTTCCATCATAAAGTCCAGTCAAACATTTGTGCCAAAATATATTCTCAAACCAAGTCTAGCTACTAGCGGAAATATTGTTCATCTTTGTTTGTTACAGAAATCTGAGTCCTTAAAAGGGGATGTTTAATACTGCTGAGGATTCTGATATAAAAAATTTCTAGCCACCTGTATAATGTGTTCCACATTCTTGCTCTATGTTTGCACACAAGTGGTGATCAAGAATGTGTTTAAAATGATCGTCTTTTTTATTATTCAAGATATAATAAATAGATTTTATGTATAAGTTATATTTTTATATTTTAATTATTATATAAAACATATAAAGGACTCATTAACAAGATTTTATGATGTTTTTTATATTTTTAAAATATATTAAATAAATTTGAAAATAAAATAATTAAAATTATTTTTATTCATAATAAAGTTTAGAGGTAGAGGAACAAAATAATTTTATATACAATTGTGTTCTGTTATGGAGTTGTGCCCCATTGGTTAAAGAGGATTTGTTCCTATGCTAGAGACCTACTAAAGGCTTTCTATAGTTACGTTTTGTGGCTGCCGCTTCTACTGATCATGATGATGGGCCAAATAGGCGGGAAAGTTTTGTAGGAAATGGGAATATCGTTGGGGTTGGTAATTATGCCGCGTCCATAGAAATGGTTTTAGACATGGTACCTCTTGAGCTGCAGAAAAAAGACCCAATGTTGCACGGGTGCTCAAGGCCCGCTGATTATAAGGGTTGTCTTTAAAGCACCAGCTCTTCAACAGTCTCTTTCTCTTGTCCTTCGGACGGTGCTTTCTGACACCCCATTTTAGCAGCCCTAGACTCCAACGATTCCAACAGCTTAATTTAGGTAAAACAAAATTTTCTCTCATGTTGGATTCTGAACTCCCTTTTTTTTCTCACGTTTTCCTACTCTCCTATTTCCATCTCTCCTTGCCGCAAAATCGTTTAAAATAAAGACTTGTTTTATCAAACCATCATCAATGGTTGTTAATTTTTCTTTTTAACTCTTAAATTTGCATTTTTAATCTCTCATTTAGCAAATCATTTGGTAGGATTTCTGTGCTTACCATTTCAATGCAGATTGCATAGTAGTGGGGATCCACTCTCAACAATATCGCCATTGTGTGCTCTGGTATTTCCTTTTCATTTACGGTGCTAATGTTCTCAAATTAAATTTGTTTGTTTCTCGAATTAAATTTTTCTCTAACAAGTGGAAGCCAATTGGAATTTAGGGTACTCTGTTTTTGCTATTTTATTTTTTGGGAAGCCCTGGTTTTCTGCTGTTGTGTATTCTTTTGGTTATATTTGCTTCTTTCGTTTTGTTTAATATTTTCCTTTTTGCAACTTCGTGATGGGAACATCCACCAGAGATTGTTCATGGAATTGTGGGTGAACTTTGGTGGCTTAAAGGCCTTGATGTTATAAAAACAACAGATTTGTTATCGATTGTGAAATGATTCAGTTTGGGTTTGAGTGGGAGAGCTATGGATTTTTAAATTGTCACAGTGGATGCTATTGTGTGCCTCATCTTCTAATAATCCGGTATGGAGTTTCTTGTTAAGCCATTATTTTTTTTACATCATCAAATCCAGTCAAAACATTTGTTGCCAAAAATATTTAAACCCAAGGTCTAGTTAGTAGTGGTATAATGTTCATCTTGTCTGTTACAGAAAAATTGGTTCCTTAATGGGGATGTTCAATATGCTAGCATTCTGATATAAAAAAATTCCACCATTCATGCTCTGTTTGGAAAGCACTCTGTCTCATTTAATAGACTACTGTTTAAGGGAATTAATTTTTGTGGTGGGTTTATATTGGAATATTAGAATACAGAATAAAAGAGAAATAAATTGGAAAAGAAATATGTTAAGGAAACTTGTTCTGACGTGCCTACTTTTATTTGTATGAACTCAAGATATTTAAATCAGCTATTGGTTTATTTGGGTGTCAAAAGTAGATCAGTTGAGTGATGATGTCCTATAAAACATCTTTTAGAGTTTTCTTTTTTTTCTTTGGATTGTCTATACTTCATCAATTAATTAATTAATTAATTAATTAGACATGATTTGTGAAATGTTTGTTTGTGAAAGTATCTACTGTATAGCCAGACTTAATACTCTCAGCCCTTGATTCAGTTGCCTTTGCCTGCTGCCAATTTTTGACCTTACCTTTAGTGAAGCTCAGATTTCAGCAGTGCTATTTCAACTTGAGCTTCATTCTCCCTTCCTCTTAATTATCCATCTCTATTTTTGTCTTCTCTAATTCCCCAGTATGCATTTTCACATCACAGTTTAAATGCCCTACTCCTCATTTGCATTCGTAAGCTTTTTTTTTAAACGGATTAAATTAAGCGCCATTTCCAGTGGGTTTTAATGGATACAGGCTTGTTCTGAGTTCTCTCTTTCCTGCCTTTCAAAATCGATTATAGCTTATTTAAATTGTTGTGGCATCAGAATAGCAAGCTTTTGCAATACACAGTGAAGTTCATTGCCTCTTTAAGTTCACATAGCAGGGTTTCATAATTATCGATTTACCAGGAGCGCATTTTCCAGAAACTGCACTATCTCTGTTTGTTTCCTCAAACTCTTCTAGCTGTTCCTAGTGCTTGAGCCAATGTTGCTGTCACTAACTGAACTCGGCCTCTTTCTCGCATTAGGAACTGCCAGAGTTCTCTTTCTCTGCATCAATAGCAGCCAGCTTTGAATGAAGAATAACTTAATTGAGCTTGAGAATGCTTCTAGCAGAAGCTCATGGTCTGCCTTTTTCATGTTGGCTCGGCAGCTGTTCCATCAGCCTTTTGCTGTGTCTAGCCTTTGAATTCAGATTCTCTAGCATTAGCTAGTTCTGTTTTCCATATGAAATAACAATTCTTGTGTTTGTCTTCAACTCGCTTAAAACATGATAAAGCTACAGAATGGAAGAAAGTGTTATATATCGTTGATTTTTCAAGTTTAGTTTTTAATTGGGTACTATCTGCTTTATTGGTTTTGGATATTGGAAAATCTAAGCATTCATGTTTTCTTTCTTTTCTCGCTGATATTTATTAGTTATGTAATTTTGATTTTTTGAAGCAACATGTTGAATATTTATTGTCATGAAGTTTTGGATTTTGGAAGTAAGTTAACTGGCTTGTGATTATTGCTGGAATTTGGAAATTAGGGCTTCAAAGCTTTGTTTTTCCTTCCTTCCTCTATATTCTAAGCATCTAATAGAGGATTCGGGTTTAATGGTTATTTTAGTCTGTTGTGGCAATGAGGATGATTGTCAAACTATTGATTATTTTTGAAAATTTTAATTAAAAAAATTCTAACTAGTTTTTACTTTCCCTCAAATTTTCTCTCATATCAAATGCAAGCGGTTGTGAATTTTCTGTATTTTGGTCAATATAAATTGATGGAATTTATGCGTTCTGCAGTTTTTTTAGAAATTGGTGGGTGGTTCAGATAAACAAAACAAAACAAGGAAAGACTAGAAATCTTATTATTTAACAGTACAAAAAAAAAAGACTAACATAGTGCAATCCTACTCTATAAGGGGAAGGAGGAAAGTGATGAAGGAGGCAGAGGAGCTGAAACAAGCAATGGATGCTCTCTTGCTCTTCGGATCAAGGTGGAGAAATTCACTGGTGGGGTTTGGAGCAGCAGGAGGTGGTGGTTTCTGCGCTGCAGCAGAGGGAGGTGGCTTAATCATCCGGACAATGGCAGAAAAAGTGGTAAGGGGAAATTGGTTTGCTCAGATTTTCATTTCAGTCATAGAAATCTATATTATTGGTATTTGGTTTTATTTTAACAAATTTGATAATTGGTTTATTGTTAAGTTTAGGCTTTTTCTATGAGTCACCCATGGAAAATATTTAAATAGATGCAAGTTCTTATAAGGAAAAATACAATAACATTATAAGAAAAACTAGTGTTAAAAATGAGACAGTTCTTCTCTTTATTTTTTTTTTCAAAATTAATTTTAATTTATATAAACAAACAAAATTTCATCTAGTAAAAACATCTTTGTGAAATTGGATCTTTGCAAACAATATTTTTCAATCAAAAATTTCAAAATCTGTGTTTTATTAGTACTTTTTTGATTTTCAGAAACTATTTTAAAAATTATTTTTATAGAACAGACTCAAATCATGCCTATAGATCTTAAAATTTTTACCTTATAAAATAAAGTATAGAAAGGCATTGAAGAGATATGATGAAAAAAAATTACTAAATTTGATTTGTTCTTGGTTTTCCTTTATTTTTTTTCATAGAAGGGATACTCTTTAGGAACCAGGAAACTCTCAAAATCAACTTTGAAGGGCATTCTCTCCACTTCAACATCAAACATGGTCATTTCAGCCAAGGACGGGGCTGAGGAAAGCAGAGGAGCTAATGACAAAGGCATTTGTTGAATTCCATAAAAAACTCTGGGTTATAAAAAGTTTATTGGTAAACAAAGGTTTCTTTCTAATAATCTGATGAGGCTAGACATATTTTTCCTCTGTCAATTTACAATGTTAGTAGGATTCAATTCTATTCTCACCAATTGCTCCATAGCACTGTAGTTGCCTTTTATTTGTTTGAATGGTTTCAGGGATTAAATATTGTTGTCCTGATGCATCTTGCGATTGAGGAATGCCCTTACACTGAAGAACAAGGGCTTTGCTTTCATTTACAGTTTGCAATTGTTGAGCAGACAGGCATGTCAATGAACTAAGCATCCAGGGATATTGAGATTGTCCTCTTCGTTTCTTATATTGATTTTCTTCTTAGATTCTATGTTTTGGAGTTGGAGTTAAGTTGGCGTTGACTTGGAGCCTCTTAGCCTGATGGCTAAATTTGTAGGGTTAGTATAATTAGTAGAGCCTTACGCATAAGCCTCATAGCTATAACAAAAACATAAACTATGAGAACTAATAATGCATTAAATGGGCTCTAACTTAAAATATGTAATGCTAAAATTAAATTATGGAATGTGAATTTTACTTTTTTCTCTTCAGAATATTTCGTAGGGTGCTTTTCATGTGGTTCCGCCATCATTGGTTGTATATTCTACATGGTATTCTCGACCCCTATTTGCTTTGGATGAGTTATTAGTTGCTATGACATGGATCTTGCCAAAAATTTATTAACCTATAACAAACATAATTAAGGAGAAGTAAAATCTTTTAGAATTTTTCCTGAAATATATCTTAGAATAACACATAGATAACAAGAGAAAAAGATTATAGCATTCTAAAAAAAAAAAAAAATTCTAAAATATTTTCCTCTCTTCCTTTTAAAAGGAAAAATTTTAAAAAGATTTTTCTCGTCTTCATTAGACTAAGTGGTTCTTTGGAAAATTGAGGAAAAAAAAAGTCCATAAGAAAAGAAAAAATGATACTTTTTTTTTTATCTTATTGGCTACATAGAAAATAGAAGGCAAGAAAATTAATTTTTTGAAAAAGCACATTATCTAAAAACTTTCTCATCCTTTTCTTTTCTAACATTTTCCTCTTTTCTTAGATTTATTTATTTATTTATTTTCTATTTATTTATTATTATTATTTATTTTATGTTGTATCCAAATTTGTTTTGAACATTTTTGTTTCCTTTTCTTTAGCCACTAGCCAAAGAAAGCAATAGCCTTAGAAATAAGTGATAAAGTTTTGGAAAACACATTTTTAATTTTGTTTGTCCTTTGATTTATATATTTATTTTTATGAATAATCAAATAAGAGATTTTTATAGATAAATTTTTCTGTCTTTGTTATTTCTCATTTCCCTCTTCATATTTTTTTTCTCAATTTTTGCAAGAAGTAAGTGATTAAACTTTAATTTTTATCAATCTCAATAATTTACTATCGTTTCTCACATTCATTTTTTCTTTTCAAATTTGTAATTTGTGAAAAATATATTTTTCCTTCAATTTCGACGAACCTTAAGAATTACTATTTCTATTTTGTAATATATATATATATATATATGTTAAAAGATTGTACGGTATTTAGTAAATGTATATTATTATTATATTCCAATGTGGTGTAGATAAGAGAGTCAGTATGGTTCAAGGTAAAGGAACCAATGGGTCATCTTCTAGGCCCAACAAATCTAAATTACATTTCAATTGGATCATTAAGTTATTAGTTGTCAATCCCAATTTTGTTGTCGAGAATTTCAAAAATAGCATACATCCCTTTTAGGAGAAGGAATCTAAGAAATTATATGACTAAAGCATAAGGGGGTGTAACTCTATGTGTGTAAACTATATTCATCAAATAGACCTATAACTTAGATGTTTTAGGCATTTTTAGACGTGAAAAATGGGGATCTTTTAGAGAGGGGAAAAGCCTTTACTTTTTTTTTTGTTTGGTTTTTCTCTTTCTTATGCTTTTAGAATCATTGATTGTAATCCTAACACCACCACCTTTGTTTTTGGGTTTCATTTCTCTTTATTATTTTTATTTTTTGGCATATGAATTTGCATGTGAAAAATATGGGTATGTGTAACAAACCCATATTTATTTTTTATTTGGGCCTATTTTGGATAGATGATTTATTTATCTATTTTCTTTTTGGGGGAGGAAACTCATTTGCAAGGCAGTATTCCAAAAGACTAATTGTTTTCAATGCATTATTTATCTGATGCTTAGAAAATACAAAAAAGAAAATGAAATACAACAAATTAAATTCTAGAGTCTTAACTTCATTGGTTTGGGAATAAATAAAGCACAACCACCCAATTATTTGCACCTACTCGCTGATGTATTTTGTTCCGTTCTCTTTTTCTTATTGGTTGGATTCTAATTATATATAATTTTCAATAAATATTTTTTATTTTTTTTTTGTTAAAACAATCACAACTTATTATTTTAATTATTTTCTGCCTTTCCCTTATTGAAACTGTTTTACCTATATTGTCCTAATCATATTATTTTTGGTAGGTGAATACCATTACAAAGGTTATATTTTGGTAAACCTTGGGATTAAGGATCTTGTTAGTAGCTTATCTAAACTAGTTTAGATTACTCTAAATTTATTCCAAACATTTTTATTTTTTTTTTTTTTTAAATGTTAGCTCTCATAAACTCCTTGTTTTCTATTGGCTTTAAAGTTTTGAGATCAAATTTATATGGTCATTCAGGTAAGTTGGGGTGGGGTTTGTTTAGCTTAATAATATATTACAAAGGAATAATCTGCATAACATAATTTTAATGGATGAAAAAAACACCAAAAAAAAGGAACATTTGAAGTGCACAAGCATCTTAAGTTACATCAACGTTCTTGAGGGGCCAAAAGTCTATAGAGCGCTCAAGGGATCATAGTAACTATTGTGAAATACATTATTAATTTCGTTTTTTTCATCGTAAATTAGCCCAATAGGGTGATTTAGCTTATTGAATTTACCATATGTTATAGGATTATGCAACATATACCAAGGCGCCTAACATATTAATCTTCATTATTTTTGTAGGGTTATATTACTGATTTAGAAGAAAAAATTAATTATGGTTAAAATTTTTTGTTTCCTATACCATTTAAGCAATATGGATAAAGTCATTGACATTCACTCCTTTTTGCTTCCTGATTTGAGATTACAAATTCATTTTTGAAATGATGAAAGTTCATTGATTTATTTCTTGAATTCCTAAACTCCACCTTACTTTTGCCAAAGTCAAAATAGACTCACTTCAAAAGCTATGAGATACACTTTCTAGAATAACTACCAAACGCACTCTTATTAATGTTGTGTTTTTCGATGTAAATATTTTCCAGCTAGACACGAAGAAGTGAACCATGTCTAGGTATCATGTCCCCCGCACTTGGATATTGGCAAGAAGTGTGTGCACACATGTCAAAAGCTGATCCTCCACCTGCAGATTCTTGGCAACCAAACTTGGAGTTCATGTCCCAAAACCCTCAAGTTCGATTGACCTGTGAACAAGGATGGCATATTAGTTTGATTAATTTTGCAAGCTTTGGAACTCCAAGAGGGCATTGTCGCACATTTGATCCAGGGAATTGTCATGCCAATGTATTGTCAATTGTTGAACAAGTAAGAAGAACCCTTCCCTGCATTTGAAACTAGCAACTTACACTAACCTTTCCTGCATTTTCAATTCACTCTGTTCTTAGTATGATTTCCAAGGCATTCCTAACTATTGGATGGAACTACAGGCCTGTATTGCGCAGGAGGGATGTGCAATCAAGAGCTAGGCTAGGAGACCCTTGCCCTAGAGTGATAAAAAGCTTGGCAATTAAAGCTCTTTGCAACTATTGAAATTCCTATCCTTGCTTGCTCAAATGGAGGAAAGGAGTACTGTGGTTTTGTTTAGAATGTTGTATTAGTAAATAAGGTATTTTCTCATGCAGTTGTTCTGCTTCTACCTTACCATTTTGTACTTTATTCTAACTTCAAATAAGCAATCTATGCCTTCTTCGTTTTTTAAATCAAGCCATTTAATGGAAACCAATTCATGGACAAATTCAGTGAAGAACTTCTCCATTCATCCACCCATGCTGGTTTCAAATTGATAGGTATTCTGCATTTTCTGTTTTGGATCTTCAAATTTTCATGCTCAAACTACAATCAACTCAAGCAACATACCTTCAATCCATGCAGGTTTTTCTTTCGCCTTCAATCCCAGTGCCAGGGTAGAGGGGAAGACTCGAATAAAAGAAAATACTAGGTGACTGCATGCAAGGCTGAACTTTGGTGGAATGGTATTCTTGTCCTGACCTTTAGGGGCGCTGGTTTCTCTCACATCCAAGCTCTGTAAATAAGGTGATCAACAAGCCAAGCTTTGGTTTCTTAGACAGTTCTACCTAACCGTTTTATACATATTTGTTCAAACTTCAGATAAGGAAGGTAAGCTCATTTGTGGAGGTTGGAGAGTTATGATCTGTTTCCACATGAAAATTCAGTTTCAACCATCTTGAAGCTTTAGATTCCAGTAATCTAAATGTTTGGATGGGAAGGTTGGTTTTTATTCTCAAATGACAGGGCTACATAAGAAACTAAGCATTGATAATCTAGGCCTGCGCATCACACATTGTATCAGATAGTAGATGCTCATTAAGAGTTTTAAAATCATGTCATCCCTCTGAGGCATAAGATCATTCATAACCATAACATAATGGAATAAGCGGTATCTTCTCAATATGCTTGCTGCTTTCCATGAGCTGGTGATCCTCTACTGCTTCTGTCAATGGAAAATACTTGTACGCCTGTGATTGTAGACCAAACATTCTTCTCCACCTCACTCAAAATTACAGATTTGTTTTCTAGACTTCTGTTTCGCAAACCAGCCATTGCAGAAACAATTGCCATTTAGTACAAACTTATCCACTGTATTTACAAATTATTTGATACAATCAAACAACCACTATTACTGACACATGGATTTTTGTGCATAAATTTACTAGTTTGGGTAGTGATAATAGGGCTTCATGATCCAAAAACAATAAAGAAAGTATGATATACAAGCAACTTGTCAAGAGATCTATTAAAAAGCCAGACAGACCTAATTAAAAGTTGTGTCAAGAGAGAACAAACACCTAAAAAATATTTTGGGATGATACAAGAAAAACAAATGTTGTAATTAGAAAACCATCGCTATTTCAGAGGAAAGTATTAAATTCCTGAGTGTTTCCAATTATGGAAAATGTAAAATATATTTTACTTGGAATTTCCATACATCTGACCAGATTGAGAAACAGGATTTCCAAGAAGTAACAATCTAGAAAAAAAAAAAAAAGAATTTATGGTAATTTAGTTTTCTCTTGGCTTTCCAGAATCCACCTCAGTTCTGAACTCGGATGAGATTAATCAAATTGATTCAACTCCAAAACTACAGAAAAATCTTCTATAGAGAAAGTGGTACCTTGCACTGTAAGGCGCCTTGCAAGTAAACCTGAAAGATTTACTTCTGCAACTGTTCCACCCTGAAAACCAATAATAAAAAGCCTTCCATCAACATTTAAACTATCGATGTCTCCCTAAAAGTAGGCCCGTCCAATATTATCCAATATAACATCAACACCTGTCATTCAACATTTTTGGGGTCAGATCTTCACAATCGGAATCAAGTGGAAGATGACTATTTATCTTTTCAAACATACCAGACTAGTGGATTTGGTGCACTAAAAAATAAAAAGCAATTCCATCTTCAATTGAAATTATTGTTGGGATACAATAGAATACACCTTTCCCTCCTGTTTCCTCCACCCAAGCAACAAAGTCTTCAGTCTTGTAATTGACGCACACATCTGCTCAAAGATCCTTACAAACAACTAATTTTTCCTCATTTCCGATTGTAAAAAATGGTCGAAAACATGTGAAGACAAGGAATTGGTGCCATGAGATGAGGTAGAATAGTGATGGCAAACCTGCTGTAACAAATATCCTTGCTCCTCGGTATTTTGCTATTTGAATAGCAAATGCACCAATCCCAATTGAACTCCCATGAACCTGAAATATTATCAGTCCTCATTTCACAATTCATCCATGCATAAAAATTCCATCTGGATAAAGGGGGAAAAAAAGTTTACCATTTGGATTGTGCATCAATCGCCCATTTGATGATAGGAACAACCAAAAGTAACTCTTTGTGGTACTCATCTTACTTCAACATAAAATTTCTTCTTTTGGGGTAATTAATATCAGTCATCCAACATAATTTTCCAGAGAAGGGTTGAAAAATTATCATGACAACCATGCAATAAAAAACAACATGGCCTTGGATGCAATGAAATCGTGAGACACAATGTATCTAAATAAGAATATGATGATGTAATGTTTTAATTAAAACCATGGCTCTTCTGCCTCCCTAATCCAATATTGATGCACACACATTAAACACCAATAGTGTAAATTTATGCGCATTGGACTTTTTAAACCATTAGAATATGCACAACCCCATTAGGCTAAGTTATGTACTGGTAAATATATCAGGCATCAGAAAATATAAAAAACGAAAATTCACCAGGAATGTTTCTCCTGCAGACAGTCGGCTCATCATTAAAACCAAACAGGATATGCAACCTCGGGAATACCGGCAGCATCCTTCAGAGAAACACCAGATGGGACAAGAGGAACTTGCCCAACTGGAACAGCCACTTTTTCAGCATACCCTCCACCACAAACTGTATACCACAAGAAAGAAGACCACACATCTGTATACCACAAACTGTCATACAGACATGTACCATGTACCATGTATATTATGAACTCGTACTCAGGAGGAAGCAAAATCAGCATTAAAATCGGTGCTTTCTCTCCTAATCACTAATAGAGAGTAATGGAGTGGATTCCAGTGTTGCCATGATTCACAGAACATGACAAAGGAGATGGCTAATAGATCCCTTACAATACAAAGTCTGTTTGCTTAGTAGAATGGAAAATGGTTTTTTCATAAAAGCTTTCATTTTACAAAATGAAGACCATGAACATGTCTATTTCAGAACCTTTTAAATTGATAAAGTGCTTGCAGTTTTTTTAAAAAAGTTCTGAAATAATTCATTTTCAGGAAATATTTTCAGAAACAAGTTTTGAAAGTAGGCTACCAAACATGTTTTCTGCATCTATTTCCGTTTTGGAAAACAAAACACAGTTCTTATTTCTTCTACCAAACCAGCCCACAATATCTGGAAAAATTTTCAGTAAGCAAATTGGTAATGAACCCATAACCTTACATTGACCAATTTTCTTGCAACCATAAATTTGAAAAACCAATAAGCTCAATAATTTAACCTATATTGATACACAAAATTAATCATAAAATCACAAACTTATCATAAATTTTCCCAAAATTCTCAACAAAGACTCCTTAACACAAACACGAACAAAAAATTCTCGTTTTCGCAATCAACTAACCTCCTTATTTACACGTTCCTAGTGTTTGATAGTCGAGAAAAATATAGGAATAGAAATGGAATCAAAATATTAGGCAATTGAAATACCTGATCGCCAACCTTCCATCGAACGACGACCTTTCCAACAGCTTCGATGATTCCAGAACATTCGAGACTGGGGTAGGGAATGCCGCCTTTGAGGGAGGGTGCAAGCCCTTCCTCTGAAGCGTATCCACTCGATTAATGGCAGCAGCGTCCACTCTAATTAGAACTTCATCATCTCCAATTTCAGGGTTTTCGACTTCTTGCACTTCGAGAACTTGGGGATCGCCGGAAGTAGCGATCACTACGACTTTCATGGCTACAGGCCTGACTGTTGAAGCTTCTTTTGGGATATGAATGAGAGGAAGATGAGGCAGTTAGGGTCTGGCTTCGAGGTGAAAATTAATTCTGAAGAATTAATTCGATCACATGAATCTTCCAATTCCGGAGGGTTCTCGGAAAGAGAAGGGGTTAGGGTCCTGGGATTTGGGTTTCCGAGATAAGAGGAAGACGAGGCAGAGGTTAGGGTTTTTCGGATAGCTATGTTTGAGAAGAAAACGAGGCAGTCGTTAGGGTTTGGCTTGGAGATGAAAATTAATTTGGAGGATTAATTTTGATTAGGGTTCGGTGTCTCAAAATGTGAAGACTCGAGAAAGAGGATCATACAATTTGTTTTTTCCCTTTTTTTTTAATTTATTTTTAGCCATGTCAGATGCTTAAGTGGTAGATTGGAGAACACATTGGGTATTAAAAAAAAAAAAAAAAACCAATCAGAACATAAAAATGGGATTCTTATTATTTTAAAATGGGCAGCCCATAACTAAATTTAAATGTTTTTAAATTCAATTATTTTACAAAATATATATATAAAAAAAAAACTCGTTAACAATATTATTACAGTATTTTTTTATAATTTTAATAATATATCAAAATTTAATTCCAAAAAGAAAATAATTAAAACTAATTTTATTCAAACTAAAGTTTAAAGGAACAAATAATCTATAAGGGAAATGATGTAATCATGCATCATTTAAAAAAAAATTGTGTTTTTTTAGAACTTTGATTTTTTATTTTCAAAGAATATTTGTTTCAAGGATAACAACTTTCAAAATATCTACTTGATGAAAATAATTAATATACCAAACTTACCCTCAAACCCTCCACTCTCACCTCTAGCTAACTACCACCTTTTTTTTTTTTTTCATTTACTTTGATAAGACAAATGAGCTCATCATTACTATTATTATTTTTTAAAGAAAATAACTTTGACACGTGGCAATTATCATACCACATGATTTTTCTTTTATCTTTTTCCCCTCCTCTATAATATCCCTATCTTCTTTTTGCTTTTTTTTTTTTTTTTTTTTAAACATGTTAACTTGATGAAATCTTTTTAATTTAATTTTTTAATATTAATTTTTTATATTTATTAATTTTAATTATTTATGGACATTTTTAAACATAAAATAATAATATATAATAATAAATTTAATATAAAAATAAATACATAATAAATAAATTTAGAGATTTAGTATATAAAATTATAATATATTCAATTTTTTTGGTTTCCCAAGGAATTAAAGAAATTCATGATTTTTTTTTTTTTTAATATTTCATGCTTTATTATTAAAAATATAAATTGAAATAAGAAACTCATGATGTTTTAATCTCCCTTAATTTCATAAAATAGTTCAAAATATGATGCAAATAAAAATAAGTAAACTCATATAAATTAAAATGAATAATACTGCACCCTAATTAAATGGCTTATTTCCCATCGTAGTTTTAGAAATATTTCAAATGTTATTATATTTGTCATCCCTCCCTTTTTACAAACAAATAATTGTGTAATACATTTATTAATTATTATGAACAGAGAAAAAGTGTTAGTGCCCTACAAAAGAAAAGAAAACATTACTTTGTGATTGATATTTCAATCATTGCTATAATAAATAAATAAACGCTTCTAACAAATTGAAAGATTATTTTTGAATTCCCATACTATGCCAAACAATTCTAAGATGATAATTTAATACGCCCTTGAATTGTTTTTCCAATTATTTATTATTTTCTTTCTTATTTATTTTTTAAAATCTGATTATGAAATTATTTTAATGTGAAAAGTTCCTAAAAATTTGAATTTGTTTTTATAAGAGTAACAAAATATGGTTAAATCTTGAATTAAACAATACATAAAAAATAACGGAACTTGAAAATAAAATCAAAAGATGTCAAAATTTGAGCAAAGTATGTAAGTTTCAACTGATAGCAATTATACATCCCATTTCTTTCTATCCCATGGAAACAAATAGTAGTTAATTATGCAAACATCATCCAACTAAAAGTATCTAATTATACAAATATGCTGATAATTTGGAAAGACTATCAAAAGCAAAATAATAGCAGGAGTATATACATTCCTCAATAAAATTGAACCATCTATGACGCCAATAAGGATTGATGAAAAGGATGGTAGCAAATCCTAACAAGATCATGATATATGAAGTAGTAAAACTTGCAAAGAAAACAATAGAATTGACATCATACCATTTTACCTCACTTTCAAAAGACTCTGATGGTGTGCATGGTGACTCAATACTTGTGTTGCATTTCCTCTTTAATAGGTCCCCACAAAGGAAAGGATTACCTTCATAGTTGCTTTCATCAAATGTTGCAAATTGTGCTTTGGTATCTGGAACTTTACCAGAGATGTTGTTGTAAGCCACTTTGAACACCTCTAAAAAATTGAGTTCAACTAGCTCTAAAGGAATTTCTCCACTCAATTTATTACAAGAAAGGTCTAAGCTCTCTATTTGAGAAAGATTGGAGAAACTCTTTGGAATGGAGCCATTCAATTGATTGTGAGACAAGTTCAATGCACGAATCCAACTTAGCATTCCAAGTTCATAAGGTATTTCACTTGTCAAGTTGTTACATGATAAGTCCAATCCAGACATGAAATCAAGGATGCCGCCTCTATAGGAGTCACGCCTATTCTTGGTGACAAACTCAACTTCATCTTTTTCATTGTATACTAAATTCGGGGGATTGAAATATTTCACCAAGTAACCTGCATATACAAGATGAGAAATCCCTATATCCCCAAATTCAGAGAACTGTCCAAACACGTTGTCCTCCTTTTTCATCTCCCCAAATCGGATATGGCCAAAGCATCTAGGAATTGGCCCTGAAAAAGAGTTGTTCGAAAGATCCATCAAGCTTATTTCAGTCAAATGACAAAGATGATTTGGAATGAAACCACTGAAAAGGTTTCCTCTTAGCAAAAGAATCCTTAGCTCCAAAAGTGTAGAGATTGAATTGGGAATACTTCCAAATAACTTGTTATCTCGCATATCCAAAGTCAATAGATGTGAGGAATTGAGAAAATCTTTGGGTATTAATCCTGTAAACATGTTCCCTTGCAAATGTAGATGCTTTAAACTTAGCAGGTTCTTCAAAGAAGGAAGAGATCCCGAAAGAGCGTTTTGAGAAACGTCAAGAAACTTCAACCTCTGCAATTGAGAAATCTCAGGTGGTAATTTGCCTTTAAAATGATTGTTGCCCATGACTAGAAACGTCAAAGATGTCATGTTACCTATCCAACTTGGAATTTCACCTGACATGTAGTTGTTGCTCACTTCCAACACGCTCAACAAAGAGCTTCTGCAGATTACATTTGACAAAGTTCCCGTGAACTGATTATTGTCCAAATACAAAACCCATAACTTAGTCAAGTTAAAGTCCCTTGAAAATATTTCACCATGAAATTTATTATTTGATAATTTCAAAATCCCCAAATCTTTTGCTGCAAGCAATTGCTTTGGTACTTCTCCTGAGAAATTATTGGCAGACAAATCCAATCCCCATAAGGAACTTATTTCGGCTATTGAGGATGGGAGAATACCTTCAAAACCATTGTTGGATAAATTTAGAAATTCCATATTTGGAATCATATGGCCCACATTTTCTTGAAGTTGTCCATCCAACTGATTGTGTGAGATATCCAATAATCTGAGATGAGTATTAGGCCCCAGGGCAAGTAGTTGACCCATTATAGAGTTATTCCTCAGGAGTAGACCTTCCAGTCTCGTATTTTCAAGCAGCCAATTGGGAAACTTCCTGTCAAGTTATTATGTGAGAGATCAACCCCCACTAACCTGAATTGGTATTGAAGAAAATTAGGAATGTCGCCAGTGAGCTTACAGTTGGATAGAAAAAGAGCCTTCAACTGAAACAGGGGAACCCAACCAACTGGATATTCAGTTTCTACCTCAAATTTGTTGTTATCGCTTCCAAGTGTGACCACTTGAAGCTTGGAGTGATTAGCAAAAGAGCTGAAAGAGAATGAACCCTCAAACTGATTGTAACTGAGATCGATGTACTCCAGGGATGTGAGATTAGGTAACAGAGGGGAAGAAAGATTTCCGGAGAATAGGTTGGAAGAGAGATCCAATAACCTCAGAGATGTCAAATTATTCAAACATGGAGGAAGGATCCCTTGGAATAAGTTGTATGAAAGATCTAACTCTTGAAGCTTATTCAATTGGCAGAAACCTACAAAAGAGAATAAGACATGTAACTAATCATCTCCTTGACATCTCTTTGACTCCAAACTTACAGCCAGCTATTACTCACCGTTAATGAGGCCTTCATGAATTAAGAGCTCTAGATGAATTAAAATAATATTTTTCATTAAATATTAAAAATTACAATGCATCAATTAATTACCATAAAAAACAACATATTAAAAAAATTGTTGAATATGATCTTCTTAGACATCAACAATGATGATAATATTTATGATCTTCTAATCTATAAATCTAAAAATTATTCTTCCTTGAAAAGGTTTATTCCAAATTGTTGAATTTTTCAAATCTGTAAAAAGAAATATGAATATAAATGATGTTAGGAGATTTTTTAAATGATTTAGTATTGTAATCTAGAGATAAAAATGTTTTTTTTCTTTTCCTTGAATTTTCATTGAAAGAATTTTTATTCAAATTTGGTATCCAATGAAGCAATTTGATTATACTCACTTTCAAAAATTTAATTTCCTTAATTATTTGTTATCCGTGATTCATTGTTTCTCCTTAAATTTATCTAACTCCTAATTAAAAATTAATTTTCTTCTAAAGTATGATTCATGTCTGAAAAGGAGCAAGAAAAAAAAAAGAAATAATTTTCCTATATTAGGATAAAATACAAAAAGGTAATAAAAATTCTAAATAAATAAATAAATACTAAAAATTTTCTTCCCCATTTATTTTAGGTTGTGTTTACTATCAAGAAAGTTTGAGGGAAAAGAAATAGAGTAGGAAACAAAAAGAGAATAAAAGAAAACAAAATCAAAAAAGAATTATAAAGTTATTTTCTTGTTTGGTTGTCCATAACAAAATTAAAAGAAAGAGAATTAAATTTTTGAAAAATACACTTTTTTTAAACTTTCTTTTACCTTTTTCTTCCTTAGCATTTTTTTTTTATGGGGACAAAATAATTTCCTAATTCCTTGCTTTTTCCTTATTTTGTTTTCCTTACTTTTTTCATAGTTACTTACAATTAGTTGTTACTCACTGTTAATGAGATCTTAATGAATTATAAACATTGGTAACTCTGAATGTTGTAAAGATTGATTAAGAACAAACACATGCTTATATAATTTAAAAGGCAAGTTATTTATTTCTAGCTTCTATTAACTATGACAACTTGTTTTTACAATATTTATCTTCTCTAATCTGTACGAAACAAACAAATTCTAACATATGTACCTTGATTTTGTAAAGAACCATTGAGGTGATTTCTAGCCAGGGATAAAGACTTGAGATGAGACATCAATATTATAGATGACGGAATAAACCCACTTAAGGAATTATTACTCAAATCTAGTATCTCCAAATTGCTTAAGCTTGCAAAATCTGTCAAAAGAAAATTAAAATAACTAGTTAAGAAAAGACATTGTTCTTAAATACAGATAAAATAAAACATTTGCTACTTTAAAAAAAAAAAAAAAAGGATCAAAACCTATTGTTTCATTTTTTTTATACCAAACTAAAGAAATGTATTGTTTTTATAAACTAGAATACTTGTCTACTTTTCTATAAAAGTATCTAAATTCCCAACAAATATTTTTACCGTTATCATATTCAATGGTGACTATAATATTTATAATCTTCTTAAATAGAAAACTTTTACTCCAAATTATTGAGTTTTTCAAATCCATAAAAAGAAATATGAACATAAATGATGTTAGGAAATTTTTTAAGTGATTTATTTTTATAATAATTATTATTCACTTTAAAAATTTGTTTTACTTTTTTTCCACTTTCTTCTCAAATTTTTGTTGCTCTTACAAATTGACGTTCTTTTAATTTTCTAGAATCTCCTTAAATTTTTTTTTTCCAAAATTTTATGACCTCCAAATTATTCTTCTTTCAACTTTTATGATCCTCCATCTTTCTTTACTTCTAGAAATAAATGTTTCAATCTACTTATTATTTATTAGAATCTCTTTTTCTATTAATTTTAAAAACCTTCATATATTTTTTGCATAATTAAAACTTAAATTCTATAATTAATTACCATTATAGACTTTTTTTAACTAGGTGCATCATATGATATGTTTTTAAATACATTTAAGAAATGACTAAAATGAGTCTGTAGAAGTAAATAGTATCTTAAGGTCAATTGAGATGTAATTTATTATTTTATATTGTGGATCTTCATTACCACTTATTTTTAAGAACAATTAAAAAATCAAATAAAAGCATTTGCAAAAATGTTACCTATCAATGAATAAATCTAAGTGTTTTCATCTATCTAAAGGATGAAAGTAATTGCTGGCCTTTAAAACCTCCTAACAAGAAATGAAAACTAAGTTTAGAGGGAATCATATATGGATTGTATGTGGTAGAGATTTGAAGGTAAATCCTAATATGGACGAAATGAAAGGAAGGATTGCATAATCCAATTGAAATATTGGATTATTTTCTTGATTTACAAGCCTATCAATATAACATCACTTAGCAATCATATGATTTACAACTAAATTGTTGCATAATTCAATGGATTTAAATTCAATCACTTAATAAAATCAAACACTTAATTCCTAAACTATTTCTAAGAAGTTTCCAAGAAAAAAAGAAAGACGATACCTTCTCCATAAATTGGTTTAAATTATTGGACGACTATTAACATTAGAAAAGGAACAAGAAAACCCAAAAAGCCTTAGTTGCAATGCTTATTTCCTCTAATGTATATAAAACAAATAGAGACAAACTTTAATTTTCTTTTAAAGTATGCTTGCTTCTTGAAAAGCAAGCGGGAAAAGAAAAAAATAAAGAAAAATAGTTTTCTTATATTTGGATAAAATACAAAAAGGTAAGAAAAATACTAAATAAATAAATGCTAAAAGATTTTCTTCCCTATTTATCTTATGCTATGTTTACTACCTAGAAAGTTTGAGAAAAAAGAAATAGAGTAGGGAAAAAAAAAAGAATGAAAGAAAAAAGTCAAAAAAGAATTACAAAATCATTTTCTTGTTTGGTTGTCCATTCCAACTTTAAGGGAAAGAAAATTCAATTTTTGAAAAATAAACTTTCTTTAAACTTTATTCACCTTTTTCTTCCTTAGCATTTTTTATGGGGATGAAAAATTTTTCCACTTTCCTTGCTTTTCCCTCATTTTTCTCCTTACTTTTTTCCTAGTTACTTACAATTAGTTGTTACTTGTTGTTAATGAGGTCTCTATGAATTATAAACATTAGTAACTCTGAATGTTGTAAAGATTCATTAAGAACAAAACGTGCTTACATAATTGAAAAAGCAAGTTTTTTAGTTTTAGCTTACATTAACTAAGACAATTTTTTTTACAATGTTTATCCTGTCTAACAAAGGAAGCATAACATATGTACCTTGATATTGTAAAGAACCATTGAGGCTATTTCTAGCCAAGGATAAAGACTTGAGAGAAGACTTCAATCTTGTAGATGATGAAACAATTCCATTGAAGGAATTATTACTCAAATCCAATATCTCCAAATTGCTTAAGCTTGCAAAATCTATCAAAAGAAAAAAAAAAAAAACAATGTATAAAAAAAGACATTGTTCTTAAATACAAATAAAATAAAATGTTTGCTACCTTTAAAAATGATCAAAACCTATCATTTTACATTTTTTCATACTAAACTAAGGAAATGCATTGTTCTTATAAACTAGAGCACTTTGTCTACTTTTCTATAAAAGTATCTAAATTCCCAACAAATATTTTTACCATTATCATATTCTATAATGGTCATAATATTTATGATCTTCTTAAATAATAAAATTTTACTCCAAAAATTGTTCTTTCTTGAATAAGGTTCTCCAAATTGTTGAGTTTTTCGAATCCATAAAAAGAAAGATGAATATATGTGATGTTAGGAGATTTTTTAAGTAATTTATATTTATAATCTATAGATAAAGATGTTTTTTCCTTTCCTTGAATTCTCATTCAAAGAATATTTTATTCAAATTTTGTATTAAATCAAGCAATCAGATTAGACTTACTCTCAAAAATTAAATTTTCTTTTTTTTTTCCCTTAAATCTGTCACTCCTAATTAAAAATTAATTTCTTTTAAAGTATGTTTGGTTCCTAAAAAGTAGGAAGGAAAATAAAAAAATAAAGAAAATAATTTTCTTATATTTGGATAAAATACAAAAAGGTAAGAAAAATACTAAATAAATAAATCCTAAAAGATTTCTATCCTATTTATCTTAGGCTATATTTAGTACCTAGAAAGTCTGAGGGAAAAGGGAATAGAGTACGAAAAAAAGAAAAGAATGAAAGAAAAAAAAGGTTGAATTACAAAATCATTTTCTTGTTTGTTGTCCATACCAAAATTAAGGGAAAGAAAATTAAATTTCTTAAAAATACACTTTTTTTAAACTTTCTTCATCTTTTTCTTCCTTAGAATTTTTTATGGGGATGAAAAAATTCACCACTTTCCTTGCTTTTCCCTCATTTTTGTCTTTACTTTTTTCATAGTTGCTTACAATTAGTTGTTACTTGTTGTTAATGTGGTCTCTATGAATTATAAACATTAGTAACTCTAAATGTTGTAAAAATTCATCAAGAACAAAACATGCTTACATAATTGGAAAAGCAAGTTTTTTAGTTTTAGCTTACATTAACTATGACAACTTTTTTTTTTTACAATGTTTATCCTGTCTAATCTTTATGAAACAAAGAAAGCATAACATATGTACCCTGATATTGTAAAGAACCATTGAGTCTATTTCCAGCCAAGGATAAAGACTTGAGAGAAGACTTTAATCTTATAGATGATGAAACAATTCCACTGAAGGAATTATAACTCAAATCCAATATCTCCAAATTGCTTAAGCTTGCAAAATCTGTCAAAAGAAAATTAAAAAGAAAACATTGTATAAGAAAAGGCATTGTTCTTAAATACAAATAAAATAAAATGTTTTCTACCTTTAAAAATGATCAAATACTATTATTTTACATTTTTTCATACTAAACTAAGGAAATGCATTGTTCTTATAAACTAGAGCACTTTGTCTACTTTTCTATAAAAATATCTAAATTCCCAACAAATATTTTTACCATTATCATCTTCTATAATGATTGTAATATTTATGATCTTCTTAAATAATAAAATTTTACTCCAAAATTGTTCTTTCTTGAATAACTTTTCACCAAATTGTTGGGTTTTTCGAATTCATAAAAAGAAAGATGAATATATATGATGTTAAGAGATTTTTTAAGTAATTAATTTTTATAATCTATAGATAAAGATGTTTTTTCCTTTCCTTGAATTCTCATTGAAAGAATTTTTTATTCAAATTTTGTATTAAATCAAGCAATCTGATTATACTTACTCTCAAAAATTAAATTTCCTTAATTTTTTTTTCCTTAAATCTTTGCAACTCCTAATAAAAAAAATAATTTTCTTTTAAAGTATGTTTGGTTCCTAAAAAGCAAAAAGGAAAATAAAAAATAAAGAAAATAATTTTCTTATACTTGATAAAATACAATAAGGTAAGAAAAAATACTTCAAAAAAAAAAAAAATACTAAAGGATTCTCTTCCCTATATTTCTTAGGCTACACTTTCTAGTTAGAAAGTTTGAGGAAAATGAAATAAGTAGGGAAAAAAAGAGAATGAAAGAAAAAATTTAGGAAAAAAAAATATAAAATCATTCTCTTGTTTGGTGGTCTTAGAAAACTTAAGAGAAAGAAAATTAAATATTTTAAAAATACACTTTCTTTAAATTTTCTTTACCACTCAAATTCAATATCTCCAAATTGGTTAAAGGTGTAAAATTTATCAAAAGAAAATCAAAACAACTAATGTAAAAGAAGACATTGTTCTTAAAAAAATTAAAATGATTTAAGTAAAACACCGTAAATTGGTAAACCTTAATTCAACATCTATCATTTTTGCTTGGTTCATACCAAAATGGAAAAAAGAATAATTTTATTATTTCTTATAAATAGGAGCATTTATTTACTTTTCTTTGAAGTATCTATTATTGGGCTCCCTAGTATGTGAGAGAGTGGGCCCTATATGCTGGGACCCAAGTTAGTTACAATAAAAATAAATAAATAAATAAAATCAGAAAGAGATGGGAAAAAGGAAAAATAGAGAGGAGAAGAGAGAAAGGAAAAACACATCTCACTGCCCAGATTTCATCAAAGAGCTGATCCCGCTTCATCTGTCGTCCGATCGAGTTGAAATTTGGAGGAGAGGTTCGAAACTCGAGTAGTTACAATTTAAATGGTGAGATCAGATTTTGAGCTCGGGAATTGGTGTTACTGTCCGTGAACAGTAACGACGTGTTTTTGAGTATTCTTTCTCCAATTTTCCTTGTTTTTTGCTAAGAGAGATTATATAATCCAAGTCTATATGTGCTCTTGATGTATTTGGTAGCCTCTAAAGATTATTCTAGAGAAGACAAGTGTAACTTATTATTGTTGATAGTGGAAGTTTAAACCAGACTAGGTCTCGTGGTTTTTTCCTTTGCATTGGGGGGTTTTCCACGTAAAAATTTTGGTGTCTGATTTATTTTTCTGTTCCATGAGTTTATTTATTTATTGCTGCTAGTTGCTATTACCTATTTAATTTTGCACAAAGAAATGGTAGAAAAATCTTGGTGTTTGTTGGAATATTGTGAATTCACCCTAACAAGTGGTATCAGAGCCAAGTTGATTAGTAGTGGGATCTTTTGTGTGAATTAAATGGAGGAGGCTGGCAGTGGAATGATTAAACTCACAGCTTCCAATTATTCAATTTGGAAGAGTAGGATGGAAAATATTCTATATTGCAAAGAGTTGTTTGAGTCCATTGAATGTAGGGGTTATAAGCCAGTTGCTACAACTAAGGATGAGTGGAAGAAATTAAATAGGAAAACATTGGACAAATTAGGCAGTGGGTTGATTAGAGTGTCTTCCATCATGTAGCTAAGGAAGTTGATGCATATAGCCTTAGGCAGAAATTAGAGAGTCTTTATGAGAGAAAGACTGCACAGAACAAAGCCTTTATGATAAGGAGAACTTGTGAATTTAAAGTACAAGGATGGTAATAGCGTTGCAGAGCATCTCAGTAATTTTTAGGGACTGTTGAATGAGTTGTCTACCATGAAGCTTGAGCTAGATAATGAGGTACAGACTTTACTTTTGTTGAGTTCTTTACCAGACAGTTGGGAAATTTTGGTGGTATCCTTGAGTAATTTAGCCCCAAATGGTGTGATAATTGTCAACATGGTAAAAGACAACATGTTTAATGAAGAGGCAAGAAGAAAAGAGTTAGGTATTTCCTCTAATATAGAAGCACTTGTTACAGAGAGGCAGGAGAGAAGTAAAAACAGAAAACCTTCTAGTGATTATAACCATGACAAGTCAAGAGGAAAGTCAAAGTCTAGAAAAGAGTTAAAGTGTTTTTATTGTGACAAGCCAGGGCACATTAAGAGAGAGTGTAGAAAATTCAGAAGAGAACAGTTTAAAGGAAAAGGTGAAGAACAGAAAGAGGACAAAGACATTGCAGTAGTTGCATCTGATGGTGATACGATCATTGTTTGTGATGATGCATGTGTAAACCTTGCATGCTAGGATTCCACTTGGGTGGTTGATACAGCAACATCGTTTCATATCATTGCACATAAAGATTTCTTCTCTTCCTACACTAGTGGCAGTTTTGGTTGGGTTAGGATGGGAAATGAAGCAAAATGTGAAATTGTTGGCATGGGAGATGTGGAGTTAGAAACTAGCATTGGGTGCAAATTGGTTCTGAAAAATGTTAGACATGTTCCTGAAATGCACTTTAGTTTGATTTATGTTGGGAAGCTTGATGATGAGGGCTACCATAGTCACCTTGGAGAGGGTAAGTGGAAGCTTACTAAGGGTTTTCTTGTTTTAGCTAGGGGAAAGAAAAATAATACCCTCTACAAGACAAAAGCGAGACTAGTCAAGGGAGAGGTGAACATTGTTGAGAATGAAGCCTCTACTGAGCTATGACATAAATGGCTTGGTCACATGAGTGAAAAGGGACTTCAGGTTCTTGCTATAAAGAAGCTTCTACTAGTTAAAGGTACGTCATTATTACCTTGTACACATTGTCTGTCTGGAAAGCAAAGTAGAGTTACATTTTGTAGATTTCCTTCACATAGAAAACTAGATATTCTTGATTTAGTTCACACTAATGTTTGTACTATGCAAAGTAATACTCTTGGTGGTGCACTTTATTATGTGACTTTTATTGATGACCATTCAAGAAAGGTGTGGGCATATTCTTTGAAATCCAAAGACAAGGTACTTAATGTATTCAAAGATTTTCATGCGAAGGTTGAGAGGCAAACTGGCAAACAGTTAAAATCTATTAGATCAAACAATGGTGGTGAATATAGGGGGCCATTTCATCAATACTATAGAAGTCATGGCATCAGGCTTGAGAAGACGGTTCCTAAGACCCCACAACAAAATAGTGTAGCTGAGAGAATGAATAGAACCATCTGTGATAGAATCAGGTGTATGCTCTCTCATGCAAAATTGCCTAAGTCTCTTTGGGGTGAGGCCATGTGGACAGCCGTTGATTTGATTAATCTATCTCCATCATATCCTTTAGAGGGTGATATTCTAGAGAGAGTTTGGACAAGAAAATTTGTTTCCTTTGAGCACTTAAGAGTGTTTGGCTCTAGGGCATTTGTTCATGTTCCTAGAGATGAGCGGTCCAAGCTTGACAGTAAGACTAAATAGTGTATCTTCATGGGTTATTCAAATGAAGAGTTTGGGTATAGGTTATGGATCTAGCTACCAAAAAGATTATAAGAAGTAGAGATGTTGTCTTCTTTGAAGATCAAACCATTGAAGACTTGGATCAGGTTAAGAAGCCAAAGCCTTTTAGTGAAGAACAGGTTGATTTGGGTCTAGTCTCTCCTAACTCTATGGGACATAATGAACACAGGGAAGTTGTGCAAGAAGAATAGGTTGATACAGTTGACAGAAATGATGAGTTTGCAGTTGATGATGTAGAAAAAAATCCTACAGTTGAGAATGATGGCTTAGAACAATAGCAAGAACAAGCTACTTCAGAGTTGCCCATTGAAACACAATTAAGAAGATCTACTAGAGAGCGTCAACCTTCCAAAAGGTATACTAGTGATGAGTATTTGTTGCTTTTTGATAAGGGAGAGCTAGAAAGTTATCAAGAGGTTCTATTGCATGATGAGAAAAAGAGTGGTTGAGAGCTATGCATGAAGAGATGAAATCCTTGCATAAGAATAACACTTATGAATTGATGAAGTTGCCTAAGGGTAAGAGAGCATTGAAGAATAAATAGGTACTGAAAAGGAAGCTTGAACTAAATAGATCACAACCAAGGTACAAGGCAAGATTGGTTATGAAGGGTTTTAGTCAAAAGAAAGGCATTGACTTTGAAGGGATTTTCTCACCCGTGGTTAAGATGTCTTCGATCCGAGTTGTGTTAGGCTTGGCTGCCAGTATGAATCTAGATATTGAACAGCTTGATGTGAAAACTACTTTCTTCCATGGTGACTTAGAGGAGGAAATATATATGGAGCAAGCAGAAGGGTTTACAATCAAAGGTAAGGAACACTTAGTATGTTGACTAAAGAGGAGCTTGTATGGTCTCAAGTAGGCACCGAGACAGTGGTATAAGAAGTTTGATTCCTTCATGGTTGAGCATGGGTATGATAGAACTGCTTCTGACTATTGTGTGTTTGTGAAGAAATTCTCTGATGAAGAATTTATTATTCTCTTGCTATATGTGGATGACATGTTGATTGTTGGTCGTGATACTAGTAAAATTGATAAACTAAAAAATGAGTTGAGCAAGTCCTTTGAAATGAAGGACTTGGGGCCTGCAAGTTAGATTCTTGGTATAAAGATTTCTTGAGATAGGACGAATGAAAAATTGTGGCTATCTCAAGAAAGCTATATTGAGAAGGTTTTAGACAAGTTTAACATGGACAAAGCAAAATCAGTGAGTTCTCCACTTGGAAGTCATCTAAAGCTAAGTTCCAAACAAAGTCCTTCAAGTGAGAAAGAAAAAGAAGAAATGAGAAAGGTGCCCTATGCATCAGCCATGGGTAGCTTGATGTATGCCATGGTGTGCACGACGCTTGATATTGCTCATGCTATTGGAGTTGTCAACATGTTCCTTTCTAATCCTGGCAAAGAACATTGGGCTGTAGTGAAATGGATTCTCAGGTATCTAAGGGGTACTTCTAAGACATGTTTATGTTTTGGGATTAACAAACCTGTGCTTGTAGGATGCATAAATGTAGATATGACTGGGGATGTTGATTCCAGAAAGTCTACTTCTGGTTATTTGATCACTTTTTCAAGGGGAGTAGTGTCATTGCAATCAAGGTTGCAAAAATGTGTTGCAAGGAGTTACTATGGATGAAAAAGTTCCTACAAGAATTGGATCTACAGCAAGAAAGGTATCTATTCTACTATGATAGTCAAAGTGCTATTCATCTCAGTAAGAATCCAACTTTTCACTCTAGATCCAAGCACATTGGTGTGAGATATCATTGGATTCATGATGCACTAGAGATGAAATTGTTTTGCCTTGAGAAAATCCATACTGATGAGAATGGATCAGATATGATGACAAAACCAATACCTATAGAGAAGCTACAATTCTGTAGAAAGCAAGCAGGCTTGGTAAAACCCCTCACATAGTCGGGAGGGGGAGATTTGTTAAGCTCCCTTATATGTGAGGGAGTGGGCCCCATATGCTTGGGGCCCAAGTCAGTTACAATAAAAAAAAAAAACAAAAATAAAAAGAGATGGGAAAAAGAAAAAATAGAGAGAAGAAAAGAGAGAAAGGAAAAACACATCTCACTACCCGGATTTCATCAAAGAGCCGATCCCGCTTCATCTATGGTTCGATCGAGTTGAAATTTGGAGGAGAGGTTCGAAACTCGAGTAGCTACAATCGAAATAGTGGAGATCAGATTTTGAGCTCGGGAACTAGTGTTACTGCCCGTAAAAAGTAACGACGTGTTTTTGGGTATTCTCTCTCCAATTTTCCTTGTTTTTTGCCAAGAGAGATTATATAATCCAAGGCTAGATGTGCTCTTGATGTATTTGGTAGCCTCTAGAGATTATTCTAGAGAAGACAGGTGTAACCCATTATTGTTGATAGTGGAAGTTTGAATTGTACGAGGTCCTGTGGTTTTTCCCTTCGCATTGGGGGGTTTTCCACGTAAAAATTCTGGTGTCTGATTTGTTTTTCAGTTGCATGAGTGTATTTATTTATTGCTGCTAGTTGCTATTACCTATTTAATTTTGCACAAAGAAATGGTAGAAAAATCCTAGTGTTTGTTGGAATATTGTGAATTCACCCTAGCATCTATATTACTAACAATTATATTTACTTATATTAATATATTTGACATCGACCCTAATATTTATGACTTCTCATATTATTATCTTTTACCCTAAAAATTGTTCTTACTTGAATCACTTTTTTATTTAATTTCTGCATATACTACTATAATAATCCTTTATAATAATTACTATCACTTCAAAAATTTATTTTTACCTTTATACTATTCCAATTTCTTCTCAAAATTTGGTTGCTCTTAAAAGTGAACTTTATTTTTTTATTTTTTATTTTTATAATTTTCTAGAGTCTCTATATAAATTTTTTTATTTCCAAAATTTTATGACTTCCAAATTATTCTTCTTTCAACTTTTATGATCCCCCATCTTTCTCTACTTCTAGAAATAAATGCTTCAAACTACTTATTATTTATCAAAATGTGCTTTTCTTTCAATTTTTAAACTTTTTATAATGTTTTTGCATAATTAAAACTTAAATTCTATATTTAATTGCAGTTATAGTATTTCTTTTAACTAGGTGCATCATATGATATATATATATATATATATATATATATATATATATTAAATACATTTGAGAAATGACTAAGATGAGTCAACAAAAATAAATAGTATCCTGAGGTTAACTGAGATGTAATTTATTATCTTATATTGTGAATTTTCATTAACACTTATTTTTAAGAACAAAAAAAAAAAAAAAATCAAATAAAAGCATTTGCAAAAAATGCTACCTAACATTGGACAATTCTAAGAGTTTTCATCCAATTGATGGATGAAAGATAGTAAAATTACTGACCTTTAAAACCACTTAGCAAGAAAAGAAGGCTAAGCTTGGAGAGAATCATATATGGGTTGTATATATGTGATATAGATTTGAAGGTAAATCCAAATGTTGGTGAAATGAAAGGGAAAGATTGTATAATCCAATTGAACTGCTAGATTATTTTCTTGATTTACAAACCTATCAATCTAACATTACTTAGTAGTCATATGATTTAAAATTAAATTGTTGCATAATTCAATGGATTGAAATTCAATCACTCAATAAAATCAAATACTTAATGCCTACACTATTTCTAAGAAGTTTCCAAAAAAAAAAAGATCATATGATTTTTTTTATATATATAAAAAATGTAAAAAGAACATATTCGGAATGTAGTTGAATTTGGATGAGGACCTCCATTAATATTTGATGGAAATAGTTAATCCACTACTAAACTAAAGGCAAAACGTGAATAAAATAAATTTGATAACAAAGGTCATGAGGAAAAGCGAGGGCCTTTTATAATATCTTTAATGATTCTAGTTTTGATGACTTTCATAGGATTACAATATATATATTTACTCATGAGAGCAATTTTAGTATGAAGTTTGCTGAAAATATAAATGTTGCATGTCAAGTTTGAGGGTATTACAATGTGTGGAAAGATGAAATATTTTCTAAATTCTATGATGAGTTGAGTAATATTTGCAACTCAAGCTTAATATAGGGGTGAAGATTCTTGAATCTAAGCTAGTTAAAAAAATCCTTAGATCTCTCTCTTCCTTGTAGGTACCTAAGGAAACTATCATAGAGCAAAACAAAGACAAAGACATTGATTCAATTCGAGTTAATGAACTTATGGAATCCCTTCAAACTTACAAGATGCCCTTACCTAGTTCTATGAAGCCTAAGGATGAAGCCCTAAAAGCTTCTATGAAAGAAAGTAATGAGTCTAAAGAACATAATGACCAATGTTTAACATATGTTGAGCTTTCATTTTTCTTTAAAAAGTTTAAAAATGCCATGAAACCTCACAAAAGATCTTTCACCAAATTAGACTCTAAAAAGCGAAAGGGATTTGAATTAAACAAAAGGAAAAAAGAAAAGAGTTCATCTAAGAAAATGAAAATTGAGTGCTTTAATTGTGGGGGAATGAGACACATGGTTGTTGATTGTCCTTACCTTAAAAACATTAGGTATGAAGACTATGTAGGAGACTTGGAGTAATTCCATGTTTGATGATTGTAGGGCTAAGAACTCAAATGAAAGTAAAGATGTACAAAATGATAATCTTATTGCTTTTGTTCATATGTAGCTGACTTTGATTATGATTCATTGGGTTAATTGAATCCTAATGAAAAAAAATGAGTTTTATTTTAATGAAGTACATGGGGTCTATGATGCATTATTATAGGAAAACTAAAAACAAGGGTTGAAAGCATAAAAGTGAATAAAAAGACATTAAAATTAATCAGCTCTATGATTCTTTGAAAATTAAAAATGTCAACATATTGTTAATAAGGTGAAGTTTCTAGGGACTAAACATAACACTATCAATGATAAAGATAAAGATTTAACTCTAAAAGTTGAAAAGCTGACGAACGACATGACCAATACTAATGAATTATTTAATCTTAGGTCCAAGATCATTAAAGAAATATTTAGTAAAGAAAAATTTGTATATAATAAACATGACATAGAATATATTAGCAAGGTTGAGACTCCCACAAGTGGGAAAACAACCTTTGTAACAGTAAGTAGGGTCTTTCTTATGTGGAAGCATCCTCTAGCACCACTCTTTGTTGCTCAATGTGCAATAAGTTTGGACATGACCAAAGTAAGTGCTATTGCAAATTATTCAATAGGTTCTAGTCATATGTTAAATGGCTAGTAAATGAGTCCAACGTAGATTTGATTTTTTACAAGGCTAATTACATGAAGTACCCAAAACAATTGTTTTTATTACTTAGTACTTTCATTGCTATTAGATGACATAGATACTAGTATTATATTGAGCATTGTGGGTCTCACTGCATATTCCACTCATATTGGTTGATATTGCACACCTTGTCATTTTTCATATTATTTTAGGAAGTTGTAAATGAGAAATTAAAGGTAATTACTAGAGGTATATAATTTGCATAGGTAAAAGGAATTTCCTCTAGGATTATAAATGGATAGCTAATAATTAGTCCTAGGATGTTAATTAAATTATGTTTTCAAAATATATCAAATGTTGGTCCTAATGTGAAATTCCACATCACTAAAGAAGAAAAGTTTCTATGACTTTATATTTAGTAGACTTCTCATAAATGTATAGAGATATTTTAAAGTAGGCCTCGACCCAAAGTGAATGACATCTATATAGGAGCAAGTGAGTCCGTACACTTAGGCCAAAACTTTTCCTTGACACGTGTTGACCATCATTGAATATAGTACGAATTTAATTAATTATGACCTACCACTCATTTTGTAGTTTTGTATATTGCATAGTTATTTGAGGACCAATTTCAAAATTTGATTATTTGCGTGTGTGTGGGATTATAATACTAGTCTATGAACATCTATTAATAAAAGAGTTTAATTACACTAGTCACAACTTTATGTAGTTTGTGGTAATTCAAATTGAAGTTCTTTTGATCAAATTTAGGAAACCCTGACTTCAACAAATATTGACCATTAAATCCAAAAGTAGTCCAGTCTCTTCAATCAATATAAGGTATAAGTTACATTATTTTATTTATGACTTTTCTCTTTGATTAAATTGGGAAGACAAATATGCTCCTAGCCCAATGCTTAAACACTAAGCATGGATTGATTTTTTCCATTTCATTTTCCTATGTAAAATGCTAAACAATATCAAGAAAATCCAAATAACCAAGTAATGATAATATATAAAATAATTTAATTAATTTATTATATGCCCTAAATATAATGATAATTCTAATTAGAATTTACCTTGGATTGATAAGGAGCCATTGAGTCCATTCCAACTTAAATCCATTGTCATCAAGCTTCCAAAAATAGATAATTCTGTAAGATGATTCAAGAAAGAAGATAAAATTAAAAAAAAAAAATTTATAATAGAGTGGTTACTAAGGATATTAAAAGAATATGTAATACCTTCGAAAGGAAAAAATCCCTCAATATTGTTAGAGCTTACAACCAATGTTTTAAGGGATGTGAATCCACTCAATTGTTTTATACTGGTCTTGTTGAACCCATTAGAACCAAGGTTTAAGATTTCCAGCTTTTTCAACTTAGGCAAACTTTTAAAACCTACAAGAAGATCAAAGAAAGTAAATAAAAAGCTCGCAGTTAATTATAACCTTGATAGTTGCTAAACCTTTAAAAATATTTTCAATATATCTTGTTTAAACTCTCAAGAAATAATATAATTACCATTAGTACAACTATTGTCTCAATGTTAAGTAGATATAATTATCACTAACACGTTTGATTACTTTTGTTTGTTTTTTCTCTAATTTAGTAGAAGACCTAAAAGAGATCATTAACTTAATGTTATTATTACAATCCTATGACATCTACCTAGCCTATTTATTCTTTTTCCCAATTAATAAATATAAATTCATAGGTTCATTTAAGCCTTAAACTTGATTGAATAGAGGATCCATGTTGTCTTACATCACTTTTGGCATCAAATGTTTTTTAGTAAGAATGTATTTTATCACTTCTATCTTTTATTGCTTGAGATAGGAATTGAAATAGATATCTCATCCTAGCTATTCTAACAAACCAATTTATTCTTTTACCTAGATAACAAAATCTAAACTCACAAGTTCTTGACTGTATAAAGTACATGCTCTCTTGCATAAATTTTGGTGTCTAAATTTGGTTATTGATAGTCATAAAAAAACTCTAGAGCTAGACGAATTAATGATGAAAAAAACATATTAGTGATAAGGTTCTATATTCAAGAACAAGTAATGATAATAGTGATAAGGATGTGAATCAAGAACAAGTACACTAGGTTTTAAATTTACTTGAAAGACATGGATTAAAGGCTAATTGAGTTCAAGAATTTATGCAATATCCCATGCTTTGGACTGGTTATAGACTCGTTAGAAAGGGATAAGTACTGCATATTCTTATCATTAAAATAAAATTTGTTCTAAACTTTCAAAGAAAGGTAGATTCCACTTTATATTTAGATTGGTCTGCAACTATACTCAAGTGTTTTGGTTTTTCTTTATTTTTCTAACATGTGGTGATAGTAAATGAGTTTGGATAGAAGAATATGCCTTCAACCTACTGAGTTCTGAGACTCAGTCAACTTGTTAACTTAAAAGGGTTGTTTTTATTCTAGTATATATGCAAATTTATTTAGAAATGAGGGAATTGATCAATTTCTTCATTGAGCTAATTTGTTGTACCTAGCAACCTTTCCAAAGTGCACAAGTAGTGACAACAAATGAAGAAATATAATTTCTAGTGATGAGTAATACTACTAACACCTCTTATATATATATTCTTATTGATATGCCAAATGGTGAGTGAATACAAAAAATTTGCATTTACCATCTTTTTTTATATTTGCAATACTATTTATCCGCATGAATTATCACCTTGATAATCCCTTGTTGTGTAACAAACTAACATATGAATTTGACGCAAATTGAAAAACAAAAAGACCCACTTGCAACTATGCATATAAAGTTGAATTTAGTTTAAGTTCAACAATGGATTTGGATATATTTTTTATAATGTCATACACTATTAGTTGATTTTTTATGTAATATCTTAAGTTTTAAAACTTCAAGGACACTTTGAAAACAACATGATTTATGTGATTTGATAGTGGCAGTTGTTCATAGAGCTTTTGATAAATGGACTTAGTTGTGCTATTGAAAAATTTTGGAATTTTTATTTATTTATTTTTGTAGGTGAAGTTGTAATTCTATTAATTAAAATTTTCAGCCATTTTAGGTTTGAGGACTAAAATACTCATGTACCCTTTTAGCAATGTTATTTTTACTTTAGTATGCAATTATTGTTTATCCAATCTTTAAAATTAATCAAACCATCTTTTATATAAGATGAACCCTCCTTCACCTCTTAGTCATACACACCCAATAGCCTAGTGTCCAATAATTTTGTTGTTTTACAAATTTTTAGGAATTATAATTACAAAACCTATTGAATTTTAAATCCAAGACTAGTTTGTTCTTGTTTGATGTATAAATTAAATTCAATTAATATGTACTTTTCAGCAGTTTTTATAATTTTTGAATTTGTTTAAAGCATAAAAAATAAAAAATAAAAATCAACAACTAAATCCTAATGCTTAAACATTGCTTTGATGATTGACATACTACATTTCACTATCTTGTAAATAAGTTCCAAAGGGAGACTTATTTGTCATCAAGTTAACATTGATTAGTGACTTAAATTCAAGTAAATTTCAACCTTCTTGTAATTGGTAAATACTCAATAAGTAGATTAGTATGTGAGTAAAAAGATAATGAGATATGGATGACGACTTAAATATACCCAACAACTAGAAGGTATTTTGAAAAATTTATGTGTTTTTTACCATGTTTAATTGATTAACTATATCCATTATAAACAAATATAAAAAATAACTTTAAATTCAAATCAATTTATTCTTTATAAGCATTGTTTTTATAAAAGTTTTAAATTGGACATTATATTATTGATCACTTAAAATCTAACAAGTGATTCCTTAGAAAAGTTCTTACTTTCTATCTAGAACTTCTATTGCTCCTCTAATAGGCATTTAAAAAATCAATTAATTTTAGTTAAAGTTTTACTTGACAATCTTAACCCTTGGGTTTGGTCTTTTATTTAATTATGATTCCAACTTGCTTAAAAGTAAGTTCATCAATATTTTCTACATCTTCATGAATGCTATACATAGCTTGAGTACAATTCTCTTCTTGAATTGGTTTCTCTCCATTTATTAGAAGCAAATTAACATGCAACTTAAAATATTCCTTTAAAAAAATTTGAATAATTAGAATCATGATACTAAACTCTATTGGTGAAATTTCTTACTAACTATGCCCAAGGTTATGATTTGTTCTTAAATTTATCAATCTAAGTTGTCATGAACATATGTAAAGGTGCATGAATATTTCCACAAATAGTGTTCTATGGGCTACCTTATAAGTAAATGCTCATTTATTTAATGAACTCATATTAGCATTATCAACATCAAGTATACAATTATTACATCTATCTCTTGATGCAATCATCAATGTATTTTATTTTCAAACAAAGTTGTTGTTTATAAGCATTAATTGACTCTAAAAAAAAGGAACATTCAATGTTTGTGACCATCATAGTGGTAGTAGCAGATATCGTGTTCACTATTTGGTATTTGACTTTAATATAATAAGGCTGGTTTAAATACCAATTAATATGAATATAAAAAGATTAAGGAGACTCTTGAATTAACATTTATTAGAGAGAAAATGTTCACATAAAAGTTTATGAACCTACTTTATTTAGTTGGTCAATTTATAGGCTCTATAAAACCCTAACGTTAATCAATGCATTGGGAGAAAAATTACAAAGATGGGCTCAAGGTTGGTTTAAATGTGGAGCTGAATAAGGCCTAAGGACCTAGGTGTAGCCCAAGCTTGGTACTAAACTTGAAACCACTTTTTAGACTTGAGCAAACCAGAAAATTTCTTTAGCTTGCCTACAAGTAGCCAAGAAAAGTCATAAAAGTCATAAAATAGTTGGGAATAGGTTCTTCATCAAATTGCATATCACTGATAAGACCATAAGTGTAGCCCATTTGTGATTGTAATGCTTTGCTATTCATAGAACCTCCATTGATCCTCAAAGAGTTCTTTAACTTAGTGGCCAAAAGTGCATCAAAACATTGAAGCTCATGCTTTAGTAGGTAGAAATGTGAAATATCTTATAATATTTTATTCAAAATTTCGATGGGCAATGGATCCTACGAGTTACATTCTAATTTGAAAAGAAAAAGTTGCAAAATTGAATGAAGGAAACATGGTTCTGGTATATATAAGGTTAGAACATTATGGTTATGGTTATGTTATATTTCTCTACTTGCCACTAGATCAAATAAATGCTAGTATTGCCTCTATATTTTTTATCCTATGACTCATATTCATGTGAAACCTTATAATCTTCCTAGTGCTTTCTCACCCACATATACATTTGAGAGAAAAAAATTGAAGGTTAGAAATTCAATTTTTGATAATTGAGTAGTTTCAACTATCAACATGCCTGCGGATGAGTAATGATAATCTCCATAAAGATCAAGAACCTCATTTTTTTCTAAATGTACAATAAAAGGTATTAAGTGTCATCACCATTATCATCACCATTATTATTCTTCATAGTATTCTTAACTACATTTTTTATACCACTACACTTAGAATACATTTAATACACAAAATAATAATTCTAGGGAATAAAAAATGTTAAAAATTAATAATTACTCTTTATTTATTTGGTTATTTTAATCCAATATTTAGCATCTAATTAGTTTTTATTTCTTTGAATTTTTTTATTTTTTTTTAATATCCATCTGGTTCAAGTCTAACTAAGTCTATCTCAAAAAACCTCATTTAGTGTTCATATTAATCTATGTATTTTTTTCTTTTAAATTTTAATTTTAATTTATGTATTTTTTTTTTTTTTTTGGTTTACTTCTCTATTTGTATTCTTGACCTTTTTATTATTTTTTTTATTTCTTAAATTTTTTTTTTCATTTAGTTTTTATTTTTAAATTTTAAGAAGATTAAAATTTTCTATTTTGTTGTATATTGTTTCTTATTGATATTTTTATTTAAATAATTATATGTACATTTATGGGTGTCTACCCTTGTCTCCATATAATATTTTTTTTTTTATTCTTCCTATATATATAAGGGTGACCCATAAATGCTTAAATTCTTAAGAAACCCAAAAGCCCATATAACTGCCTGAAATTTTTTGTTCTAGCGATAAGATGAAATAATTATTTTAAAATGGAATAGTTATTCCATATAACAAAAGAGATATCAAACAAACTAATACCATGGAATTATTATTTTGTTTCTTCACCTATTATATATATCAAACATGATTCTAGGTTTTTTCCAATCAAAGTATTACTGGATTTCTTTTATTGATAAATGAACTTAGCAATGGTCCTAATACATTTTGTATAGCCTTTTGCAGATCATCAAAAAATTGCAAACCTAACCATGGATTCAAAGTCTAAAGTACTTTTATTATCTTTTATTCATAGTTGCAGTTGCAATTATAGTTATAGAGAACATTATTTCATTAATTTTTATATTTCAAAATTATATTACTAATATTAATCATCTTCACTTTTCAGGTTGTAAACCTTATAGCCCAAAATAAAAAACTCCTTGTTATCTAGAAAATTTTAGGATAAGTTAAGGAACTAATCTCTTTTTTTTTTTTTTGTCTATTGATATATAAAGTCTAACTGATATACATTTTCATGATTTTGTCTTTGATCTAACCTATACATGAACATAAAATTACAAGAAAATTCTTTTTCAACTATTAGAATTTTATTGCATACATTGATTACCATGTTTTTCATTGTGCCATGTAAAATTCTTAAATGTTGTACACCTAGACATTCTTTCAATTATGTTACGAAGAATAACTAAATAATAGTCATGCACAAATTGATAGGCAAAGAATGTTGATTTTAGTTATGTTCTTACATGATATATACATAACCAAAACTTCAATTTGTATTTACCTTGCATGCCAATAAGATCATTCCCACTTAGGTCCAACATCACCAAGTTTTCCAGAGTGTATAATTCTGCAACACCATTGAGGGGAAAAAAGATTAAAGATGTTGACAATTCTAATATTTTATCATTAAAAATAATAATAATAATTACACATACCTTGGATCGAAAAAAATTCTCCAACATGGTTCCATCCTAGAGAAAGATTTTTAAGGGATGTAAATATATTCAATTGTTGTAGGCTAGTGTTTTTGAACTTGTTGTAATTGAGGTTCAAGGTCTCGAGCTTTTTGAATATGGACAAGATTTTTGAATCTACAAGAAAATTATAAAAAAGTATAAAATTTCAAATTTCACATTTGCATATGTCAACAATTCAAACTTTTAACCTTCATAGAATGATTGAACCTTTAGCAAAACTAATTTGTGTTCAATATAGACTGTAGAAAATTAGCATAATTAACTTGCTTTTGAACTTCCTCATGTTGAAAACTACATGCACTTCTAAATAGTTTATTTATATTTTTTATATTATATTTCAATAAGGGAGCTACAAGATTCTTAATCACAAAGGTATAAGAAATAGAGGAAATGTTGATTATCTTATAACTGATATTTATATTTTATTACAAGATTTTCACCTCCTATCATCCACTATTCTTCTCTACATATCTATTATAAAGGAAGTCTTATTCATATTCTTATTCATATATTAGTTTCATACAAACAAGAACCTGCCATTGTATGTTATGTAGGAAGGTATTTTCTTTCACCTTCAAAAAGTAATTGCAAAGGTTGAGTAATGCAAACTCTCTACAACTTTCATTATCTCTTGATCTGACAAACATTCTTAATTTAACAATTAAGTTGTAATTTGGATACACTTCTATTTTTTTAAACAAAAACTTTTATACAAAATATAGGAATTATTATACTAAAAATACAAATTCTTAAAAATACTTCTAGAAATTTTTAAAATTTGAAGAATTTTTTTGTTTAAGTCTTTACTTTCTATACATATAAGATTTCTTATATTTCATTAAAGAGTTTTTTTGTTCAAAATAAAAAAATAGAAGAAAGGAAGTGTATTCAAACCATATCTAAACTATCACTTGTTAGTTTAACAAAAACTAATACCTAATTTCTTTTGCATTACCACTAAGGAAAAGCTTTTTTCTCATGTAAGTACTGTAGTTTAAAGTGGTAACATAAATTTAGCTATACAAGTAGAAAGCACTAGTGGATGTGTTCAAATTGCAGATCATTAATCATTACAATAGCACCCAAGCTACTAAACTAAATTACATAGCTTTTTTTAATCTCCATATGAATTATTTCTAACCCAACTAGTCTTAATCAGAATATAAATGGTTAATTAGCTTTCTAGCAACCTTTTTCATAATTCCAAAAGTATGAGTTTTGCCCTGTTAGCTCTATAAAATATAATTCATTCCCCCGATGCATATAGAAGTGATGCAAAATGGGTATTTATTGCCAATTTCTAACAATTAATAATGGTAGCAATCAAATAAAATCAAAAGCAATCACTTCAAATCATCAAGTATTTTCATTATAATAGTTTATTTTTCTTTCTAGTGAATCAGATAAAAGACTTCTATGACTATTTTAAAATATTTATGAAACTACATCAATATCATGTATGAAAGTATTCATTGATAATCAAACTAATTGATTTATAGAAAAAAAAAATCAATTACTTATAAAAATATTAGTTATATCAAATATGTTGCACATGCTTGATGCATCTAATTGGAACCTGGAAGTTGAAATGATGACCAAGACTACTTTATATCAAATTTTATGACATTACAAAAGAAAAATAACTAATGAGAAGAAATTCTTGGTTAATTTGATAATTAAGAGTAATATAATGTTACAAATAAAATGGTCCATAGAAATTGAAGGAGCTTTCGTGATATTTGTGAATTTAAACATGAAAATTCGTGCTTTGTACCTTTTTAATATGAATCCTAACTAAATAAGGAAAATTATCTTTGGAACTTAAAATTTTGTATACATTTCTAATAGGTTTAATTGATCAAAGTTTGTCCATGCCAATAGGTTGTGGATGGATGCAAATGCACAGATGCTCATAAGTTGGGCTTTACTCAATCCAGTGTCAAACTAGTTGGACTACATCTTAAAATAATAAGGCATGGGCCCTACCTAAGGCCAGGTTATTTAGACTCCAACAAACAGATGGGTTTTTATTAGTTGGGTCTAACGTTTAGTCTTAGGCCAACCCAATTACATTTAATAGGGATTGGTCCTTATTATGGTCAAAATTTATGATATTTCATTAATCGAACACTATCAATCGGAAATATTGGAAACCAAGACAGAAACGACCACTAGAATCCCACTAACTGGATTAAGTATTACATGATTGTATAAATAATAAAAGTGTGTGTATATGTTAGGGTAATGTGTTTTCGGTCAATAGGCTATTTAGGAAGGTATTTCCTTTTTCAATTTCAACAAGAATATTTTCCTTCACCTTGAAAAGTCAGTGCAAAGCTTGAATAACACAAACTTCTCTACAATTTCCATTAGTATTTACTAGAAATGAGTTTAAATAATTTAAAATAAGTGAAATAAGTTTAAAGTAGCATGTAAAAATAATTTATTAAATTTAAATTTATTTTTATTTTACTTCATTTTTTCTTTCCTTCTAATTTTCTTCTCTATTTTATGTTTCTCATATTTTCTGCAAACCAAACATAACTTAAGGGTTCTTGAAAAGTATTAAGAAAAGAAAAAAAAAATAAAGAAAATGATTTTATTATGTTTGGTTGTATTGTAAAAACTATAAAATAAAATAAAATATAATAAAAAATAATTAGAAACTTATGCATTTTCAAATCTTTCATCTTTACATTGAAGAATTAAAATAAGTGAAACAAGTTTAAAGTAACATATAAAAATAATTTATTTACTTTAATCAATTTTATATTTTTCTTCACTTTTTCTTTTCTTTTACTTTTCCTCTCTACTTTCTTCTCCTTTCATTTTCCCTCAATTTTTTTGGGAACCAAACATAGCATAAAGGTATCACATACCTTTCATTTTCCCTATGTGTGTGTGTGTGTTGTAAGACAATTTTAAAATACTTATGAAACTATATTAATCTTATTCATGTAAGTATTTATTGATAATCAAGTAATTAATTCATAAAAAAAAAATTCAATTACTTATGAAAATATTAGTTATATTAAACATCTTGTGCATGCTTGATGCATTTTATTAAAACTTAAAATTTGAAAGGATGATTTAGACTACTTTATATCAAATTTAATGATATTACAAAAGAAAAGTAACTAATGAGGAGAAATTATTTGTTAATCTTACCTTCAATTTAATAACAAAATATCATAAGGTTTTTTAGCAAGTTAATGAAGTACCTTGCATTAGTTGAAAGCTTTCCAAATCATTATAGCTTAGATCCAACACTTCCAAATTTCTCAAACTAGCTAATTCTGCAACAAACATGAATCAAAAGAGAAATTAACTAAGGAACATTAAAAGTTAGAAATATATTATACTTAATTTCAAAGAAACAATGTGAACATATAACATGCCTCGTATGGAAAAAGATCCATCCAGTCCCATGCTGCAAATAGCCAATGTCTTGAGTGATGTTATTGTGCCCAAAGATTTTATGGCACTTTTGTCAAACTCATTACCACTTATGTCCAAGATCTCCAATTTCTTTAAACTTGATAACCCTTTAAATCCTGTAAAATAGAGTAATATAACTTTAATTAGAAGCATGTAATTACAAGTTGAGATCTTCATATTTAAATATGTAAGCTTACATGTCTTTAATATAAGAATATGTATCCAAGTTTCTAATTCAATTTTGTGATTTTTGTGTTTAAATGTTAGAAATAAAAAAGTCCATAGAGCTTCAAAGAGCTTTTGTGATCTTTGTGAATTTTAAACATGAAAATTTTCATGTTTTGTGCCCCTATAATTTGAATCCTAACTAAATAAAGGAAATTATTTTTTGAATTAAAGTTTTTATATTCATTTTAACATTGTATGTAGAATCCATCTAATAGGTTTAATTGATTAAATTTTGTCCCTGAAAATGTCATATTAATGGCTTGTGGATGGGTGGAATTTGGAAATGCATAGATGGTCATGGGTTGGGCTTTTCTCTGTTCATTATTAAACCAACCTGACATCAACTTAAAACAATAAGGCTTGGACCTTACGCGAGGCTAGTTTCTTTTTTTGTTTTTTTTTTTTTTTTTTTTTTTTTTTGTAAATGTGAAATTCTGAAGATGGTGATTCCTCATTTGAAAGCAATAGTCAAATTTTGTGATCACCTTTCTTTAACCAATCTCTATCAATTTGGAATATAGAAATCAAGTTTTTTAGGAATGGAAGATAAGGAAAGACAATTCAGCAAAAAGGATAAGGATATGGGAGCCTAAGTGTTCTTGTTAATTAATAATTGTGAAATTGCTCACTCTTAGTTGAATCCCACTTATTGGGTTGAGTGTGAAATGGTAGCATAAATAACAAGTATGCTTATATATATAATGCTAATGTAATCTATAATATTCTAAAATAATAATTTTTTATTGTTCTATTTAAATGTTAATTTACATTATAAATTTTAATAATTAGTAATTGTTCTTATATTAAATTCAATGGTTACTAGTGACCATTTGGTCTCCACCTAAACACTTTTTAGAAGATATGCTAGTAGTTCCTTTAGAATGTTTGGAGTATAAGTGAAAAGAAATTTTAAAGGTGAGAGGTAACATACCTTCATTCTCAATAAACCCATCAAATGAGTTTGCAGACAAATTTAGATGGTGAAGTTCTTCAAAAGGAAGGAATAGAGAGACATTTAGTAACCAGAATTTGACATTTTTATAATTGTACCAACTATCTTCCAACCACTTTTGTTGTTGCTTTATATCGTTGAGAGAAAGCTTCTTAACTCGACCTGTGGTGGGATTGCAAATAACCCGCTCCCAGTTACAACATTCACTAGTGTTGTTATCTATCCATGAAGGGAGAAGAAAATCTGCATGCTCATCATTCAATTTAAGAAAAGCCTTAAATTCAAGCAAACCCATCTTCTCTTCTTCAATGCAACCTTTGCATCCACATATTTGAACCAAGAGTAATATAAAAACCCACATCAAATATTTAGATGACAAACTCTCCATTGAAAGTTCAAACATGAAGTACAAAAGAAAGACACTATTAAATTGCTCTTGATATGCAAATAGATGAAGAGTATTTAATATAGTTGGTCCATCGTTCTTACCTACAAATTATCTTGACTAGTAGTTTGACAGGGCCCACCATGCATGCTAAAGTCTATATTAATTCTATTCAAAAAGGCTGTTTATGAGGAAAGAAATTGTGATAGATACAACTTATAGAGAAGACTTGGTCTCACTTTAATATGTGCCACATGTTTAAAGGATGAAGTCATTCAAACTAAAATTTTCTTGTGAGATTCAATGAAGTCATGATGTTGTTAGTATCAAATCTAAGAGTCTTCATTTACCAATTTAACAATGGTAAAATTCAACTAACTTCAATGGTAAAGCCTTTAAGAAAATGATCAACTTCCAACACCACAACTACAAATATACTAGTTACAAATATTTGTAAAAGGGCTAATTTTAGTCCACATCCCCTAAGATTTAGTGCAAATACATTAAATCATCATTGGTTTTAAATTTCATCAGTTGGAACTTCCATGAATGTATTCCAGCTATATAAATTGTTTTTAGAGAATTGTTGAACATATATACCTAAAATATTTTTACCTACAATTCTTCTAAAAAATAAAATTTTAAAACAAACTAGATCTATAAGGGTGCTACAAATTGGAAACCATTGGTGGTTAAGTATATTTACCGACTGAAATTAACTTATTTGTAAAATGATTGGTAATATGAAATACCAATGAATAGGGAATTGTAGGACCACTAGACATAAAGGATTTGAAAGTTCTTTGAATAAAAAAAAAAAAAAAAAAACTATCCTATCAAAAAAGACATGATGATTTTTTCAATCAATTAATATCTTGTATAGTTGTTGTAATAGAGAAGGCTAGATAGAAATAATTGTAAATGACTTGACTTTAAGAAAATGATATAAAGCTTATGAGTAGCTAATGAGTTGTGGGACCACTAATATATATATTCTTTTTAAATTTTTAATTTTGTTTATATATATATCTATTTACTTTTTTTAGCAAAGTTATTCTAATACTATTTTAAAAGATTTATCAAACTGTGTCAATACCATACATGTATGTATTCATTGATCATCAATAAATTTATATATATATATATATATATAAAAAGTATTCAATTGCTTGGTAAAATATTAGTTATATCAAATATGTTGCACATGTTTGATGCATCTAATTTGAACTTGAAAATTTGTAAGATGACTTTGCCTACTTCTCTTCTTCAATGCAACCTTTGCATCCACATATCTAAACTAAGACTAGTATGAAAACCCATGTCAAATTTTTAGATAAAAAACTCTCCATTGAAAGTCTAGAAATGAGGTACACAAGAAAGACACTACTAAATTACTCTTGATATGCAAATAGATGGAGAATACTTAATCTAGTTGGTACATCATTCTTGCCCATAAGTTGTTTTGACTAGTAGTTTGATAGCTAGGCCCCACCATGCATGCTAAAGTCTATATTCTATTCAAAAAGGCTATTCATTGGGAAAGAAATTGTGATAGATACAAATTATAGGGAAGACTTGGTCTCATTTTAATATGTGTCACATGTTTAAAGGATAAAATCTTTCAAACTAAAATTTTCTTGTGAGATTCAATGAAGTCATGATGTTCATGTTAATATCAAATCTAAGAGTCTTCATTTACCAATTTAATGGTGGCAAAATTAAACTAACTTAATTCAATTGTTTAATTTGTTGATTTTATTTCTATTTCTTTTACAAAATAAAAATATTGAAGTGAAAAATAAACAATAAAATTTTTTTAATGGATGTAAAAATTTATTTAAATAGAAAAATTAATTAATTAATTTCATATCAAATACTCTCTTGATTTTGAATGTATTTTTTAACTATGTTAACTTCTTTTAATATTAAAAGATCTTACAAATATCAATTATTAATTCAAATAAAATACCAAATTAAATAAAAAAATTAAAAAAATTTCAACTACATATATTTTATAATTTTCTTTTAACAAATAAGTTCTTATTTATTGAAATGATAATTTAGTAAAAAATAAAACTCAATTAATAATTTTGCATCTATAATAATATATTTTACAAAATTTTATCATATAATAAATATATTATTTATATTTTGTAGTAAACCAAAAAAAGTTCACCTAATATTGTCACCTAGCTACAACTTCATACAATATGAAGAAACTATACTTTCAAGCGAAGAGTATATATGTTAAATTAATGATATTTTTTTTAGGTGAAACAAAAAGTTCAAAACTTTGGCGATATTTCCAACATCTTAGAGGCCTTTAAGAAAATGATCAACTTCCAACACCACAACTACAATATACTAGCTACAAATATTTGTAAAAGGGCTAGTTTTAGTACACCTCCCCTAAGATTTAGTGCAAATACATTAAATCGTTATTGGTTTTAAATTTCATTAGTTGGAACTTCCATGAATGTATTCCATCTATATAAATTGTTTTTAGAGAATTATTGAACACATATTCCTAAAACATTTTTACCTACAATTCTTCTAAAAAAAATAAAATTTAAAAACAAATTACATCTATAAGTGTGTTAATCAATTAAATTTGAAACCATGGGTAGTTAAGTATATTTACCGAGTGAAATTAACTTATTTGTAAAATGATTGGTAATATGAAATACCAATGAATAGGGAATTGTAGGACCACTAGACATAAAGGATTTGAAAGTTTCAATAATAAAAGCAAATTCTTTGAACAATAATAATAAAAAAAAAACTATCTCATAAAAAAAGACATGAAGATTTTTCCAACCAATCAATATCTTATATAGTTGTCATAATAGAGAAGGCTAGATAGAAATAATTACAAAATGACTTGACTTTGAGAAAGTGATATAAAGCTTATGAGTAGCTAATGAGTTGTGGGACCATGCACACGCACAGATATATATATATATATTCTTTTTTAATTTTTAATTTATTTAATTATATATATATATATATATATGTATGTATTTTTATTTTTATTTTTACTTTTTTTTAGCAAATTTATTCTAATATTATTTTAAAAGATTTATCAAGTTGTGTCAATACCATGTATGTAGGTATTCATTAATAATCAAGTAAATTTATAAAATAAAATAAATTGTATTCAATTACTTAAGAAAATATTAGTTATATCAAATATGTTGAATATGTTTGATGCATCTAAACGACTATCATATAAAAGTTGTCGTAATGGAGAAGGCTAGATAGAAATAATTGTAAATGACTTTACTTTGAGAAAATGATATAAAGTTTATAAGTAACTTTATATTATTTTATAATATTATTGAGAAAAAACAAAGTTATTCTAATATTATTTTAAAATATTTATCAAACTATGTAAATATATATAACTATTCACTAATAATCAAGTAAATATATAGAAAAAGAAGTGTTTAGTTACTTAAGAAACTATTAGTTATATCAAATATGTTGCTCATGTTTGATGCATCTAAGTTACAATTTATAGATGCATGCTTGCTTTAATTGGCCTCTCTAAACATAAACACTCGTTAAAAGTCTGATAATGTAACTTCAATTTTACTACAAATTTCATTTTTATAGGTGTTCAAATTTCTTTTTGTTAACATATGGAAAAACAATTCCTTTTCAATGTTTATTGAAAAATGCAAACATTAAATGAAAAATAAACAATAAAATTTTTGTTAAACATATATACCTAGAGGGTTAATTTCAGCCACACTTCCTAATGTTTAGTTTAAATACACTAAACCACCATTAGTTTTAAATTTCGTTAGTTAGAGCTCCTGTAGATGTATTCTATCTATATAAGTTATTTTTTAGCAAGTAAAATTTATTTTAGAGAATTGTTAAAGACATATACCTAAAATATTTTTACCTAAATTCTTTTAAAAAATAAATTTTGTACACAAATTGCATCTATAAGGGTACTAATTAATGAAATTTGAAATCATTGGTAACTAAGTGAATTTACATCAAATCTCAGAGGATGTGAATGAAATTAACTCATTTGCAAAATGATTGGTAATATGAAAGACCAATGAATAAGGAATTATAGGACCACTAGACATAAAGGTAACAAAAGCAAGATTCTTTGAATAAGAAAAAAAAAAAAAGAAAAACAACTATCCTATCAGCAAAGGCATGCAAATTCTTCCAATCAATCACTATCTTATAAAGTTGTCATGATGGAGAAGGCTAGATAGAAATAATTGTAAATGACTTGACTTTAAGAAGGTGATATAAAGTTTATGAGTAACTAAGGAGTTGAATGGCTACTAAATTCAAATAAACAAATATAGTTTTTTCATAAAAGACATACTATTGAGTATTATGTGTGTGCATCTGTGTATGTATGTATATATTTGATAAATTTGTTAATTGGGAAAAGGAAAATCCATTCTAATACTATTTTAAAATATTTATCAAACTATGTCAATACCGTATATGTAGGTATTCATTGATAATCAAGTAAATTTATAGAAAAAAGTGTTCAATTACTTAAGAAAATATAAGTTATATCAAATATGTTGCACATTGTTCGTTGGTAGAAGCTTTGATGCAAGCATTGTTAATCAATAACACAAAGATAAAAAAAATCAACACAAATGGTATTCGAGGTTTTAACGTGGTTTAGCAACTTGCCTACGTCTACAGATGAGAGAGAATAATTCCACTATACAATAGAGAACATTATAGAGGACAGAACCAGAACATTATAGATGACAAAATCAGAACATTATAGATGACAGAACTAGATATAGTTTTTAATGTTTTATAAAAATAAAGCTATTTGGTAAATTGTTTTAAAAAATAGTTTCTAAAAATAAAAAATAAAAAACTTGTTCGGATAAGTTGTTTTTAAAAATATTTTTTTTGTTTTGATTTTATAAAAATATTGTAAATTCTATTTATATAATATTAATTTAATTTAATTCATTTATTATGAAAAATAAAAATGGTTTTGTAATTACAAATAAAATAGAAAATAAGTAGTTTTTCAACATAAATAATAATATTATAAAAAAAATCATGAATTCTATTTTTTATATATATAAAAAAAGAATATATATATATATATATATATATACTATTTTACTCTATGTTAGAAACTTCAGGATATTAACATTTTCATAAATTTTTAGTTAAAAATGAATAATAATAATAATTTAAAAATAATATTTAATTTAAAATGAATAACGAATAAAGTTTAATTCTTTTAACATATAAGTGGACCAAGTTTTGGATTATATATACGTATTTAGTACTCAATTAATATTATAAAATATTTTATTTTAATTTGTAATTAATTGAATCAATTTTTTGAATTCCAAATTATTCTTAAAAATTAAAAGATTCATTCAAGAATTTAAATTATTAATTATGTTTTACTTAATTTATAATGTATTACCTAGTAAGAAAATGAAATAAATAAAAAATAGTTGTATGTATAGGAGAAACAGTGAAGTCATGACTCATAATATATCAATTTTAATTTATTATTTTTTTAGTGATTAGATTTATTTATTGAATTCTAGATTATTTTTAAAAAATGTTTAACTCATTAATATATTCAATTCAAAGTTGCTTGATTTAAAATTCATTTTTTTAGTGAGAAAATTTATAAAAATATAAATATATGTAGAAAAGAAATAACAAAGTTATTATGCACCGATTTTTGTCCATGAATTTCTAGTATTAATGGTTTATTATTTGAGATTCAAATTACTTTTAAAAATTATTAGACTCGCTAATGTATTCGACACATTAAGCCTTGTTTTAGTTGGGGTTTATTTGTCTAATAAAAAAATATAAAAAAAATAGTGATTCTGTGTAGAAAAAAATAATAAAGTTGTTTTAAACCAAATTTTATTCATAAATTTCTTATTTTAATTAGATCACTCTTTGAGTTTTAAGTTCGATTAAAGGAAATTAGAGCAAAGTTACCCATTGAGCTATGATTTTAGAGCTATGAAGCCTTTGTGGCTATTGGAAAATATGGATGATGTTCAACACGTATGCTTTAGAAGCAGAGAATGCTCTGTTTGTGAGAATGGGAGACTTGGTTCATTAATTTGGAATTTAACCAATGGCTTAAATGGAGTTCAGGTCCACTCAATCAAGTATGGAAAATCAGGTACAAAAGCACCCCTGTTGTCCACTACAATCAAATAATGTCGCTCCTTGAGATATTCCCTCAACATTTTGGATCACACCACATATGGATGATGTTCAACACGTATGCTTTAGAAGCAGAGAATGCTCTGTTTGTGAGAATGGGAGACTTGGTTCATTAATTTGGAATTTAACCAATGGCTTAAATGGAGTTCAGGTCCACTCAATCTAGTATGGAAAATCAGGTACAAAAGCACCCCTATTGTCCACTACAATCAAATAACGTCGCTCCTTGAGATATTCCCTCAACATTCTAGATCACACCACACATGTGTTGAAATTTTGATATTTAAAAGAAAGTTTACGACTTTTATTATTATAAAAATGAAATAAAAGAATTTTATATATGTTTTAATAAGTTTGGTAAGTAAATGTCTTAAATATTTTTACATTTAGAATTTATAGCCCTTAATTAACTTATCAGTTATGCAATCATTTTGCATACCTCTCTATAAAAACAAAATCTTACTTACCTGACTAGGACAATTCCGTCAACTCCTCTCAAAGTTATAATTAGTTTTGTGAATGTGTTCATAGAAAAAATATTTATGAGAGCTATTAAGATTGTATGTTGAAGTAACTATCAACCATTTGCACTTGTTCATAAAAAAAGATATTTATGAGAGCTATTAGGATTGTATGTTAGAAGGAATATGGAACATTTATAGAGGTGATAGTAATTTTAGGACAATGTGTCTAGATGTTTATATATATATATATATGTACAATTGATCTAGATTTTTGTATTGCTTGTATATCTTATGTATCCAGAATCATTGTCTTTGATATATATATATGATGTTCGTCTGTCTCCTTATCTCTTGTGTGTTTTCCCATGTTTATGATTCATTTGCTTTGCCATTTTTGTGACAAAAAGGGGGAGATAATTGAATATTTAACTCACTTAAATAGGGGGAGCATAGGCATATAGGCATAGAGATATTTGAGAGTTAATAATTTTGAATTCTTTAATTTAATTCATTTAACTTTTAAGGGAAATTAATTGAAATATTAGAGGAAATTAAACCTGAGACATTGGAGAAAAACCTAATCAACTGATGAAAGCATAACTTAGAAGGTTTATAGGGATACATAACATAGATGTTTCCAGCAAGATATTTATGTTTGAATTGACTATCTCTCTAGAACCTTTCTAAGTCATAGAAGGTTCTTCCTATGATCTTCACTCCCTATTTTCTGGTTGGAGATAGACCCCTAGGCATTATTATTGATCTATTGCATCTTATCTAGCTTTTATTATGTTTGGTTGATTTGCATACATATATATTCTTCTCGAGCTTTGCTTTGTCCCTTGGTATTACTATAGGAATTTGTTCTTTTTTCATGCTTTCACAAGGCATCAAGAAAAATTTCCAATTATCCTATTTTGCTTTCTCGATCATATCTTATCCTGCACATTGCTTGACCTTTGGTATAGTTTTTTATATGTGTGCAGGTTACAAGGTTGGAAGACAAATACTACAAAGTGATACAAAGTATTCCCATAGTTTATTTTTAATTGAACGTCAATGTGTATTATTAAACTCAATTATGAGAGTTCAGGTGGGTTTATGTAACGTTGTTTTTGTCATAAAATTGCCAAAGCGGGAGATTGTTAGGACATTGAGTCTTGTTGTTATGTTGGCAATTTTGTTGTGTTTTATGTTTTGACCATAGAAATCTTTTTAGATAGTGACTTGCTTTCCATTGAAGATTAAGAGTTGTTGTTCGTCCAACTAGGAAGTCACAAGTACATCTAAAAAGGTTTGGTTTGTGGCAAGTTAGGCTTCTTTGAGGTATAAAGGGAATCAATTTTGTTTTGAACTTAAAATGATTTAAAATTAGCTTTTGAAATAGAGCAAGATTGCTCAAGTAGCCTGGAATGCTCAAGCGCTTAGGATAGCTCAAGTGAGCCTTACCACTCAAGTGCCCGAAACGCTCAAGTGGGGAGTGAGTTGGCTCAAGTGGTCATGTTGATTCTGTCGAGTTTTTCACACAAATTCAATTGAGAAACCTTCCAAAACCGAAACTCTTCAACTTAGTTGCTTATAAATATCTCATTATAACCCCTTGAGGGTTAGAGATTGTGGAGAAAGATCTCATTTTGTTTAAGAGGTTTTCATTGAGGAGATCATTTTAGAGATCTTAGAGAGAAATTCTAAAGTGGCACACCATTCTTGATCTCTCATTTAAGGTATTGATTTTTGAATCTTGGTTTGAAGGCCTTCATCCTTTCAGTAAACCTGAAGTGATCCATTGGAGTAATCGAGGGTTGCCACGTCGTGGACGTGAATCAAGTTGTAAGTACCGGAGAGTAAGTCTTTAAGGTAAAGCGGCCAAATAAATTTGTGTAACTTGATTTCGTATAGTGGATTTAGATTAATAGGTCTTAGACTCCATGGCTTTTTATCCCCACAGTTAGTGTGGGGTGTTTTCCATGTAAAAATCTTTATGTCTCATTATTACATCTTTTTATTATTTGATATATTGTTTGAATTGCCAAAAGGAAAGAATTGATAATCCCTAACAACTCGCAGGGTAAAAGAATTGGGTATAACTTATAAATCTTTATTGAAAATTTTTAAAATCACCCATTCACTCCCATTCACTCCCCTTCTAGGTGTTCCATATTAGACCTTCGTTTTTGCAACAAGAAATTAGGATAAAAATTACTTTATATTTTGTAATTCAATTTATATTGTGTTTTTAATTCAAAAATTTGTTTTTGTTAAATTTTAATATTGTGTTTATCTCGAAAATTGTTATTTGATTCTAAAAATTATTTTTGAAATGTTTTCAAATTAAGAAACTTTCTATAATTAAATAAATAAATATTGGGTTTTAGAAGTATAAATAGATAAGTTTTATTTAACAAAAGGTGTGAATTTTCATGACCCCTAAGAGAACATGGTCATTCATAAAAGACTTGAACCTCCATCTCTCAAATCTTTCAAGATTTGTCTTGAAAACACATTTGGGTTAAACAAAGGTCAATGGTTTCATCATGAAACTTTGATAAGGGCTCCAAAGGATCCACTAAGGAACACATGAGAGTAGTGATTTTTTCACATTATACCCTATGTACTATATGGAATCAATTTATTTATCTATTAATGAAATTTTTACTCTCACCAAGGAATTCATGTAAAGGAATAAACCAAAAATAGGCAATAAAGAATTTAATTTGGGGATTGAGGGACTACCTATTCAATCCCTTTCTTTCAATAATAACAATAATAATAAAGGATTTATATGTATAATCGGTAATCCAAACAAATAAAAGCTTAAATCTAATTAAAATTTTAAAATATACCTATAAGTCAATAATATTTTTATTTTTATTTTTGTTTTTTTTATGTTTATAAGAAAAGAAAAATGCTAAAAATTATTTATTAGTTAAGCATATAGAAGAATCTAGCATTAATGAAATTTTGAAGGGTAAAAATGTACATCCAATATTATAAAATTTTAAAAACTACTTAACCTATTTTGCTATAAGTGATAAGCCAAGGTTAGTTTATTTTATAGAGTAAATAATTTTTAAAAAAATGAATAAATAATAAGTGGTAGGAAATTTGTGCTACCAAATACACTTAACAAAGTTACACCAAAAAAATTTACACTTCAGGGAGTAGTTGTCTTTTAATTTTTATCAAATACCCTTTTATGATTCTTCCTTTGATTCTTCAAAACCATCAAACTATGGTTATTCAACAAGAAAGTTTGATTTTGCAAGTTTTGCAATTTTGTACATGTTTTTTTCAAAAAAAATTGGTTGATTAGAAGACATTATGTTCACACATTCTCATATTACCTAAAAATGAACAATGAGAAGAGTAGTGCTAGAGATTCCAATTTCCACATTGAAAAAGATTGAATAGTAGTTATCTATGACTTGACTCTTAATAGCAAATTGATATAGTAGCTATCAATGACTGCACTTCATCACAAAAAATCAATGGTGGGAATTATTAGAGAGACCACTAGACCCACAAGGACTTGGAAGTTTCAACAATTCAAATGGAAATGGACTCCACCTACAAAAATCAACTAACAAGTCAAAGAAGGCATGTAGCTTTATAAGACATCAATGAATCACTATTCTAGTTTAATTATATTTAATTATGTGGTGAAAAGTATTAGCATTAGTAGGTTTTTCACAATTTTCATTTACCAATAAAAATATTCAAAGTTGAAACCAATATTTGAAAAATGGGAGCTTTTTTATCGTTTTTTCTTAAATTTGTTAATGTTATATAACTATTCTAATTCATCATATAACCATCAAAGAAAATAAAATTAAAAAGATTTTGGTCAAATCAATTTAAATGTTGAGGAATATCGATTAGTGCAAAAACTAGATTAGTTGTTATCCCTCAAGGATAAAAATATCGATAATCACAGATATATCGGTACTTCGATTTTACGGATATATCTAATATATCGGATATATATTAGTGGATATTTTGACACAAAATATCGGTTGGCCTACAATTGATCAAAACTTATAAAAATGTAAAAAAAAAAAAAAAAATCCTCTTAGAAATGAAATTAGAAGTATAATAGATATTTTAAAGTTGTTTTGTTGAAGAAATTGATATATATATATATATATATATATATGTGTGTGTGTGTGTGTGTGTGTGTGTGTATGTGTGTGTGTGTGCGCGCGTGTGTGTGTGTGTGTCTGTATGTGTGTATGTAATTTATGTAATTTATCATATTTGATAATAATATTATATCCGTCAATAAAAAATATAAATTTTATAAGTACACATTGATTATTAAATTACATCAAATATTATTTTATATTAATATAATGATATTTGATTATGATATGTCTAATTTTAAAATATTTTAATATTAAAATTATGATACATTTAATTCAATTGTATTAAATGATATAAAATAAATGATAATAAATGTATAATTTTTTAACATACATAAAATATGAAAATTCACATCTTGTAAAAATAAATTATAAAAATTATAATATTTATTTAATTTAAAATTATATTTCTTTTTAATGTAATTTATAATTTAAATTTAAAAAAAAAAAATTAAATGGGATGGGATGTATATGAGAAATTTAAAAATCTATCAATTCAATATGTGGAGACAAGGGATGAGGTGAGTTCCTCTCAGTGTGAAATTATAATGAATAATAATGTTAATAAAGTTTCAATTACTAAACTAGGGTGGAGGATTCTCACAAATGGCAATAACATCATAGTTAGGATCATAAAGGAAATATATATATATATATATATATATATAACAACTTTTTTTTAGGATCCTTAAAAAGAAATGGACATATATTGTTTGGATGAAAATAATTAATTATAGCAAGTATATTGGAGTAAAGCTAAAATGGTGCATAGAGATGGTAAGAAAATTAGCTTTTGGGTTTATATGTTGCCTCTTATTCCATTTATAAACAAAAAAGTTTAAATTGCATTAATTAGGATGCCAAAGTTCATGATTTTATAAATGAGAAAACTAGTGTGTGGAATCTCCCAAAATGGCAATTTAACTATCATCAAATTAGCAACATGGGCACTAGGGCCTTCTACGCACCTTAGAGTCAAATTTCCATTGGATTTAGAATTAAAAAAAATTAAAAATTAATTGTTAAATTTTTTTTACCATTTAACAAAGAATTGTCATTATCATGTCGAACATTTGGAGTGATAGAGGAATAGGAGAGGATAGAAGAAGGCTTTAAATTAATTAGTTCTTCACCTGCAACAGCCTATCATGCGTGTAAGGCTGAGGCAGCCCATAAATCCAAACCCGAACCGGTTCACCAGCCGATCCATCTTTCCATTTTCATGAGACTGGAGCTTTTTAGAGAATGCACTCCATGAATATCTATTTATCTAGTAAGTAGTAACATGCTTCTCCAAATGCAAGAATACTTAATGCAACAAGAATTATTATTATTATTATTATTATTATTTTAAAAAATAAACTAATTATTATAAAAATAATTATATTTGATTTCCATTGAAACAAATAATTTATCGGGTTTTTCTCTCTTACCCATTTTTTCTATGGTATCATGGCCATATTCAAAACCTTCTTTCAATACTTATATTTTTCCATACTCCAAGTCTAAAGGCTAAACCTAGAGGTTATATTTGGTTTTTGGAAAGTAATAAGAAAAGAAAAAAATATGCTAAAAAAAATATTTTTTTCATGTGTTGGATCCCGTCTGAAAAATATAAAAGAGAATTAAATATAATTAAAATTAGTTAGAAATTTATGCATTTTAAAATTATTTAATCTTTATATAATAAAAGAAAATAAGTAAAATAAGTTTGAAAAAACATATGAAAATAATTTATTAACTTTAAAACTATTTTTTATTTTCCTTCATTTCTTCTTTTTTGCTACTTTTCTTCTTTATTTTCTTTCCCTCAAATTTCTCAGAACCAAACATAGTCAAAGGAGAAACATCAATCGCTTTTGTATATAAATCTTCTAAAGTGGCAACACATTTTCTCTTAAACATGAAAATTTTGGAGCTCTTCTATGATAGCAAGATATTTTATATATATATTTATACTTTAATTTTTTGAATAAACAATAAATTTTAGCATAAAAACCAAAAATATTTTTTGTAATGAATTGAATAAGAATTGAAAAAGAAAAAATTTATTCCCTTCTCACTTTTAAATCTTTATTCATAAAAATTGATGGTGGAAATTAATAGAGAGATATGGGACCACTAGACCCACGATGACTTGGAAGTTTCAACAATTCAAGTATACTCCACCTACAAACCTAATATACTATTCTAGTTTAATTATATTTATATACATTTTCCTAATTTGCATTCACTAGTAAAAAATTCAAAGTTGAACTTGGAAAATGGGTTCAATTTATTTTAGACTTGGGTTGTGATTCATGAACGTTACTATCAATGACTTGACTTTTAAGGCCAAATTAATATAGGGGTTAGGAATGACTTGACTTCACTGCAGAAAATTGATGGTGGAAATTAATAGAGCTATGGGACCACTAGACCCATGATGACTTGGAAGTTTCACAAATTCAAGCAGGCTCCGCCTGCAAACCTAATCTACTATTCTAGTTTAATTGTATTTATATACATTTTCCTAATTTGCATTCACTAGTAAAAAATTCAAAGTTGAACTTAGAAAATGGGTTCAATTTATTTTAGACTTGGGTGGTGATTCATGACCATAACTATCAATGACTTAACTTTTAAGGCCAAATTAATATAGGGGTTAGGAATGACTTGACTTTATTGTAGAAAATTGATGGTGGGAATTAATAAAGAGCTATGGGACCAGTAGACCCACGATGACTTGGAGGTTTCACAAATTCAAGCAGGCTCCACCTACAAACCTAATCTACTATTCTAGTTTAATTGTATTTATATACATTTTTCTAATTTGCATTCACTAGTAAAAAATTCAAAGTTGAACTTGGAAAATGGGTTCAATTTATTTTAGACTTGGGTTGTGATTCATGAACGTTACTATCAATTACTTGACTTTTAAGGCCAAATTAATATAGGGGTTAGGAATGACTTGACTTCACTGCAGAAAATTGATGGTGGAAATTAATAGAGCTATGGGACCACTAGACCCACGATGACTTGGAAGTTTCACAAATTCAAGCAGGCTCCGCCTGCAAACCTAATCTACTATTCTAGTTTAATTGTATTTATATACATTTTCCTAATTTGCATTCACTAGTAAAAAATTCAAAGTTGAACTTAGAAAATGGGTTCAATTTATTTTAGACTTGGGTGGTGATTCATGACCATAACTATCAATGACTTAACTTTTAAGGCCAAATTAATATAGGGGTTAGGAATGACTTGACTTTATTGCAGAAAATTGATGGTGGGAATTAATAAAGAGCTATGGGACCAGTAGACCCACGATGACTTGGAGGTTTCACAAATTCAAGCAGGCTCCACCTACAAACCTAATCTACTATTCTAGTTTAATTGTATTTATATACATTTTTCTAATTTGCATTCACTAGTAAAAAATTCAAAGTTGAACTTGGAAAATGGGTTCAATTTATTTTAGACTTGGGTTGTGATTCATGAACGTTACTATCAATTACTTGACTTTTAAGGCCAAATTAATATAGGGGTTAGGAATGACTTGACTTCACTGCAGAAAATTGATGGTGGAAATTAATAGAGCTATGGGACCACTAGACCCACGATGACTTGGAAGTTTCACAAATTCAAGCAGGCTCCGCCTGCAAACCTAATCTACTATTCTAGTTTAATTGTATTTATATACATTTTCCTAATTTGCATTCACTAGTAAAAAATTCAAAGTTGAACTTAGAAAATGGGTTCAATTTATTTTAGACTTGGGTGGTGATTCATGACCATAACTATCAATGACTTAACTTTTAAGGCCAAATTAATATAGGGGTTAGGAATGACTTGACTTTATTGCAGAAAATTGATGGTGGGAATTAATAAAGAGCTATGGGACCAGTAGACCCACGATGACTTGGAGGTTTCACAAATTCAAGCAGGCTCCACCTACAAACCTAATCTACTATTCTAGTTTAATTGTATTTATATACATTTTTCTAATTTGCATTCACTAGTAAAAAATTCAAAGTTGAACTTGGAAAATGGGTTCAATTTATTTTAGACTTGGGGGTGATTCATGACCGTAACTATCAATGACTTGACTTTTAAATTAATATAGGGGTTAAGAATGACTTGACTTTATTGCAGAAAATTGATGGTGGAAATTAATAGAGAGCTATGGGACCACTAGACCCACGACGACTTGGAAGTTTCAATAATTCAAGCAAACTCCACCTACAAACCAAATCTACTATTCTAGTTTAATTATATTTATATACATTTTCCCAATTTGCATTCACTAGTAAAAAATTCAAAGTTGAAATTAGAAAATGGGTTCAATTTATTTTCAACTTGGGTTATGATTCATGAACAAAGTTCTTTTCTTAAAGCCTTCTAGATATTAAAATGGAAGCAATATTTGGAAGATCAATGCTTCTTTCTTTCTTCTTAGTTTTTTTTCTTAAAATTTTTAATCATGTTATATGAGCATTCTAATTCATCATACAACCATCAAAGAATATTCAAGATTACTTACTAGTGTAAAAAACCTAGACTACACCTGTGAAGTCCCTCAACATGTGCACCAAATAATATTTGCACCTCAAGCAATATTATTTAAATCTCTGTATATGCTTTCAAATGTTTATGAAATTCGTCGTTGTCCTTTCTTTATAAATGTTTGATATGGATTGTAGTCTAAACATTAGAACTTGTAGGATGATGATAAGAGAAGTGTTTTCATGTACTCGCTTTGCCTTATTCTTAATAAGACAAGTTTAAAATAAAAAATAAATGGATTAGGGATAAGTTTAAGATTTTTATTTTTTATTTTTTAAATTTGGATTGGAATCGAAGGGGATTATTTCTTGGTCCCACTCTACCTTACCCGATTATATATATCAGAAATAAAAGATTATAGTTATTTTTAATATATATAACATAAAAAATTTACTTTTCTTAAAAAAATTATAAAATTTGTTTAATTTAAATTATATTTATTTTTTATGTAGTTTAAATTTTTTAAAAGAAATTGATTTTTTTTTTTAAATAATAATAATAAACTAGAGAGAGTTAGTGTGAGAAGTTCTCATACATGTCCCACCTTGTTAAATTTTTTTTATTTTTTTGGGTAGGGATGAATATAGATATAAATAAATGTAAGTTAAAAATTTTTAAAGAAATCGAAAAAAAAAAAAGATGGGATTGTCCTAGTTTGTTTAATTTTTTATTTAAATTTTGAGTTTATGGAGTATAACATTCAATTAATACAAGATAAAAATAATTATATTTGATTTCCATTGAAGAGAATAATTTATCATCTAGTAAAGGTTTCTCTCTCTCTCTCTCTCTCCATTTTTTCTATGGTATCATGGGCATATACAAAACCTTTATTCAATACTCCTATCTTTCCATGCTCCAAATCTAAAAGCTATGTTTGAGTCCTAAAAAGTAGCAAGGAAAGAAATATAATGCTAAAGAAAATGGTTTTTTTCATATTTGGTTTCACTTTGAAAAATAAAAAAAATCAAATCAAATCAAATATAATTAAAATTAGTTAGAAATTTATGTATTTTAAAAGTATTTAATCTTTATATAATGGAAGAAAATAAGTAAAATAAGTTTGAAGAAGCAAATGAAAATAATTTATTAACTTTAAATTTATTTTTTATTTTCCTTCATTTTTTCTTTCATTATACTTTTCTTCTCTATTTTTCTTTCCTCACATTTTCCTTCAAATTTTTTAAGGACTAAACATATCCAAAGGAAAAAATATCAATCCCTTTTGCTTATAAATCTTTTAAAGCGGCAACACATATTCTCTTAAACAAGAAAATTTTAGCTCTTCTATATATATATATATGTATGTATATACTTTAATTTTTTAATAAACAATCAATTTTAGCATAAAAACCAAAAATATTTTTTGTAATGAATTGAATTGGAATTAAAAGAGAAAAAATTTATTCCCTTCTCACTTTTAAATCTTATTTCATAAATATTTATTCATTTTTTTTAATATATTGGGTTTTACATTTACTAATATTGATTTTTTTTCATATCTCTATTTTTAAAAATAAAAATAAAAATAATGTTATAATAAACTCAATTCAAAAAAATAATTAAAAATTTTCTTTTACAATTTTTTTTTTTTTTAGAAAATTGACATATTTTATATTGTTGCATTAAGAATATTAATAAAAGTAAATAAATTCATATCATTGAAAATAAATAATATGGATCCCTAATTGGCTGTCTAACTTCCCATCACAAATTTAAAAATATTCCAACCACATTTAAAATAAATCAATCTTCTTTTAATTTCAAATTCTTTATTGTATCATATATATTGCAATTATTTATGCATTATTGACATTATATATGCAACAATTTAAAGATTATTTCTCAAGGACCTTGACCTTCATTTTAGTCAATGCTTTTATTTATTTTTCTATTTAGTATAGTTTTCTCACTGCATCAGCAATTTATTTCTTCAAAATGATGATACCAAGAGAAGGCCTTGGCTCAGGCCCACGGGCAACTCAAAGCCCAGCCTTTAAAATCTGGCCCAGGCCTCCAACATGGGCCAACATGGTGTCTAGTCTACTTATTATAATAGATTTCATTAGTTTGAGGGAGTTAAAATTTTTTAACTACAATCCATATAGTACAATTTATATTACTTGCATAATTATTCCATTAATGATCTTATATTATGCTTAATATAAACATGTATAATTTAATGACATATAAGTTATAATAAATTATATTGACTATGTAAAAAAATTAAGTCAGCGTCATAGATAAGAAAACAGATTTAATTGATCACGTCTTCCTAATAATATTAATTTTTTAAATGTGATCTACCTAAAAAAAATTTACAAATTTGTTAATATTCTATTCATGCTACCAACACTTGAATTTCTTGATTTTAAAATAAATATGAATCCGAATTCTACCATATCAAACTCAAGAAATGGCTTCCATAGTATTACACAAAACTAATTTAAGTTTATTTTTTTGAATTGCTTTTCTAACTATTTATTCTTTTTTCCCCCATTAAGCTCCAAATTATTTTAACATTAAAAAATTTCAAAAAATTAGGATTTGTCGTTATGTAAAGTAAACACCATTCATAATAAATAGTAACCTTGAGGGTAATGTGTTTAATATTTTGAATAAAAAAATATATAAAAGAAAGAAATATTTGTGCCAAAGGAACAAAATAATTTTTACATTGGAAAAACAACCTCTAATTATTGGAAATTATAAATATAATCCCAGTTTGACATTTTTGCCCTTATTTATTATTATTAATTTTAAAAGAAGTGTTGGAATTTGAAATAGGGATATAAAAAATTATAGTTGGAGGGTATTTTTATAAAAAAAAAAATGTTATATTTATGTTTTTAAAATATGAAGGTTATTCTTGTGAATATGTGATTTTTTTTAATCCTTTTAATTAAATAACCAAAAAAGGAATGATACATGAAAATAAAAATAAAAGATCAGTGAAATTGACGTAAAGATAAGATTGCAATTTTTACTTTTAACTTGTATCAATAGTTAACTAATTGAAAAAAAAAAGTGACAATTTCATGTATAACCACATTCTTTTCCATGTCAATTAAAACCACAACATTAGTTAGTTTAAATATCATCTAAACTAAAAATTTATAATATAAGGTTATAATATCTATAATAAGAATGATAATAACAATTACAAGAAAAAAATAGTTAATTGAGAAAAAGGAAAAAGACAAATAAAAAAGTTTTAAGAAAAAAGGAAAAAATAAAAAGGAGAAAGAAGTAAGGTTACGGGAGAAAAAGGTAAATAAAGAAAAAAACAAAAAATGGTAGTTTTATCTTTTCAACTATTATGGATTTCCTAGTAAAATTAAATTGAAACCCTTTATACCAATTATATTTATTCACACAACCTATAAAATATTTATTTAAAAAATGGTAATTTAACATATTGAAACGTGATTTCAAGGATCTTGGCATTTGTTTTAACTAATGCTTTTATTTTGGTTTTCTATATAATATAGTTTTTGACATGACTGCATTTCTGGTTCAAAGTGATAATATCAACACCACTCAAGGCTGACTCCATGTCAAGCCCATGCCTCTCATGGCCAGCATGGTGTCCAATCCAATTATTGATAGATACTATTGTATGATGGAATTGAAAACTCCTACCAATACCTTATAGAATATAATTTATTGTTACTTATATAAATATATCATACTACTATAAATATACATATATGATTTAATAAATGTGTAGTATATTATTATTATTATTATTAAACAAAGAGGGTCTGTGTCTCACACAATTAAGAAAATTATTTAATTGATCATATCATCTTCATGCATGTTACAAACACAAGAACTTCCCGGCTAATCATATGTATGCTTGATTTTAAAATGTATGTGACATGCAATTCAAGCTAATAAAAAATGAAAATGTGACTTCCTATTTGATATTTCAATCAATACTATAAGGAATGTGACTAACAAATTGAAATGTTATTTTGGAATTCCCATTTGTTATACCAAAGATGACAGATCATACTTACTAAAATTGTTTTTTTAATTATCTATTCTTTTTTTTCCTTTTTTCCTCTAATGTGAACTCCAAATTATAATAATTCTAAAAATTCCTAAAAAACTTGAATTTGTCTATATGAAAATAAATATCATGCTTGATAAATAAGTAACCTTGAAAGCAATGTGTTTAGGATCTTGTATTAAACAATACATAAAAGAAATGATAATTAAGAATTGAAACAAAAGTTGAGAAAATTTAAGCAAAGATAAGGGTGCAAGTTTTAACTTATATCAATCATGCACTAGCAGAGGAGAAAAAAGGTGGTTGTTGCCTTCGCCGCATTTCTTTCCATGTCATGGAAGCCAATAGTAGTTAATTATCTAAAACTTAGTGAAAACAAAAATCTCTAATTATTCAAAATATGTTAATAACTTGGAAAGAGTATAGGAAACAAAATAATAGCAAAAGTATATATATTTCTCGATAAAATTGAACCATCTTTGACACTAATAAGGGTTAATGTAAAGAATGATTGAAATTCCTAATAATATCATGATATATGATGTAGTAAAACTTGCAAAGAAAACAACAAGATCGACATTATACCATTTTGCATCACTTTCTTCCGAAGACTCTAATGGTTGGCAAGGTGGCTCAACATTTATGCTGCATTTTCTCTTTAATGGTGGTCCACAAAGGAAAGGATTAGCTTCATAGTTACTTTCATCAAATGTTGCAAATTATGCATTCATATCTGAAACTCTTCCGAAGATGCTATTATGAGTCACATTGAACATTGCTAAAAAGGTTAGTCTAACCAATTTTGGAGGAATTTCTCCACTTAGTTTATTATTAAAAAGGTCTGAGTTCTCTATTTGAAAAAGATTGCAAAAACTCTTTAAAATGGAGCCTTTTAGTTGATTATGAGACAAGTTCAATGCATGAATCGAACTTAACATTCCAAGTTCATCAGGGATTTCACTTGTTAAGTTGGTACATGACAAGTCCAATCCAAACATGAAATCAAGGATGCCACATTTATAGGAGCCACGTCTGTTCTTGGTGACAAACTCAACTTCATCTTTTTCCTCATATTGCAGACTTTGGTGGCCCAAATCTGCCATTGAGTAACCCACATATACACAATGAGAATCCCATTCATACATGGAAAACAAAGATGAGAATCCACATCTCTTTCCTCAAAATTATGAATTTTAACCTCCATTAAAAGAAATATGAACCTAAATAATGTTAGCAGTAAACATTTTATTTTTAAATAATTTAAGTGATTAAATAATATGATCTGGAGAGAAATTTTTTTTTTCCCTTTCCTTGTATTGTCATTGGAAAAATCTTTATTCAAATTTTGTATCAAATGAAGAAATCTATATAATTTATAAAATTGAGGATTTTTTATGAGATGGTAGAGTCATTTGAGTCTACAAGTTTACCTACACAGAATTTTTTACTTTCTTCTATATTGATCACTTTAGGTCTAAATCTCTCGATAAGGAATTTTAATATTTTTGTGACCACTTTAGAGTAAAGAATTCTTTCCTCTAGACTGAAATGAGAATTAATAATATTAATGAGTTTAATATAAAATTTCAAAGAAGGTTTGATCATCTTTCATCTCTATGTTTTCAAATTTTGTAATTTAAATTTTCAATTTTGACAACTTCACAATGGAAGTACCTTTATGTGTTACTATATAGAAATGTCCCAAGCCTCTTTTAACATATTTACATGTTACAATCGAGTAAAACTCATCACAACAAATCCTAGGTTGCTTTGGATTTGAAGGGATAGGATAGAGTAGGATATGTATATGTGGACCCGACTCTTTTTTTTTCATCACTTTTTGCCACGTGTAGTAGCTTCTTTTTTTTTTTTTTTTTTTTCAGGAGCAGTGACCAAAAAGAGAGGATATTCTTTCTAGTGGAGGTTGGTTAGAGACCACATTTACAGAGAGTGGAGTAGTGATTTTCTAAGGGGGGATCCAGGGGAGGACACGTAGCACAGGCTGTTTGGAGCTGCAGAATGTCTTGAGGCTGAAAGAAAAATGCTGTGAGGAGGAGTTGTGGGAGAGACAATGGGGAATGGTGAAAGCAGGAGTATTCTAGGATTTTTTTTAATGGAGGTTTTGGGGGGCACCAGGACTGTGAGAGAAAGGTAGAGAAAGACACATTAGAGAGAAGAATGGAGGATTCTGATATTCTAAGAGAGTAGGTTTTGAGAGAGAACAGCAGAGGAAAACTGTGCTATGGAGGAGGAGGCAAGAAAACACTTGAAGTCGAGCAAGCTCTGCTTGAAAAGGAGACTTCCAGGTATGGTCACTGTGAACTTCACACTCTTATCATTTTCACATTATTCTGCTCCATTTTTCTGAAAATGTCTAGAAGTTATCTTGTTGATTGGTGTGGCCATCACGAGCTGTTTGGTCTATTTTGCCGAATCTGTTTATTTGCATATATGCTCTCTTTGATCTTATCTTGGTTTCCTTGACTCCTCCTGTAAGTATCTGATGCACGGCTTCATCCCTGAACTTGATATTTATAAGAATCATGTTTTTCTACTTTGTTAATTCCACCTGTTATTAGCTCAAAGATGTCACCTGAAATGAGGCTCTGTACATGTTTTGCTTGATTTCCTATTTGCTCTCCCCTCAGTTTTTACTCTGGCTCCTATCCTTGCTTTTTATTCCTCTATTTCTGGTAAGTTCAGGGTGCTGAGCATCTAAGCTAGGTTGATCATCTTGACTGGGATGTTTTCTAGGAGAGCCCCATAAGAGCAACTTTTATACAGATCGGTATTTTTGGATACCTGTAAGCCATGTGGATCACATTGAAACGCCTAGGGATGTAATGGAGGAGTACAGATGAGGATGAGGATTTTGTTGAGGGTACTCGGCCTCAGAACAATCTAGACAACGAGACTACTTTGCTAATACCAGTCCCCTCACCTCTTTGTGGTGTTTTTATTGGAAAAGAAACAATTGTGTATTGCAGTGCCAGTGCATTCAAAGCAATCCCAATCCGACCTTCAAATATAAAGGCCTGTGAGAGGGTTGATGCTGATGGTTCTGGATACTTATTTGGGTCTCAGCAAGGGCAAGGTTGTTGGCTAGTCATCAGATACAAGATGCTGGCACTTTGGGAACATAGGTTGGGTGTTCAGCTAAGACTATTAGCAGAGAAGGAGAAGGATGTTACAGAAAAGTTGAACTCACTTGAGGAGAGAGAAATATCTAAACGCAGAATCAATCTGTGTAAAGATGCTTATGGGGATGGCCAACATGTCAGCGTTGATGTTATCTCATCAACTTTTGAGGGGTAGTCTGTTGTCAATAGGCAAAGGAGTTTATGGACAAAATGCCAGTGGAACCTGATTCGGTGATCTGGAGTGCTTTGCTTGGAGGTTGTAGGAAACCTGATGAAACCAAGTCGGCCAAGTTAGCTGTAGTGAAACTAAGGAAGCTCCAGAGCAGAAATTTGTCAGGAGATATTCAACGCAAGCTGGAGATGAATAATCATAAATCCTTGAAGAAGCTACTCCTTTCCTCTCCACGTGCATGAAATAATAGCTCCTAATATGGCCACCCTTTAGTTGCTGCATAGCCACCCACTCCACTAATTGGTTCACCCAAAGAAAACCCAGATGGCAATTCTGGTCCAAACCCATCCTCGGCCACTCTAATCTTCTTGAAGAAACAGTGACCAGTTCCTCTGCCCCTTCTCACAAGGTGTTAAGCAAGATCACCTTCCAGAAAGAGCTGGTGGAATGTCAGGTCAATCCTCCCCCAGGATTCGAGCATAAAGTCACCGATAGTCTACAGAGATGGGTGATTGAAGTCAATGGAGCTCCAGGAACTCTGTACGCCAACGAATTGTACCAGCTTCAGGTGGATTTTCCCGAGAATTACCCCGTTGAAGCATTGCAGCATACTCTCCATGTTATCTGGTTTGATTGTGAAACAACTGGCCCTACAGAAATGGACCTTGATGCTCCGAGGGGCCGTGTACACTAAGCAGTCTCTGTTGTTTAGAATTTTCTTACATGAAGACGCAAAAAAACTCACTTCAATACATGTTCAATTCTGTTGCAGACACAAGGTGCCAGTTATGGGAAGAGGCCTATGAATATTTTGTGCATCGGTCAGGCTTTACCCAAGGAAAGGGGTTCACACAATTCTCAGTCATGAGCCCTACTTACAGAGGCAGTGGTCTCTCATTTGGAGGTATTGGTTCACTAGATGATATTATTGAATCATTTCGATTGCATGCTGCAAGCGGTAGTAAGGATCTGTATGACACAACTAAGCATAGAAGGTTCAACCCTTGCTAAGGTTGGTTATATACAGACCAAGAATGGCAAAGCTACCTGCTGTCGATTTTCTTCAGATGGGAAGTCTCTAATCAGTGCCAGACATGACAAGAGAGCTGTTCTCTGGAACATGGATAGCCTGCAAAGAGAGAGCACCACGAAAGAACACCAGTTTGTAATAACGGATATCCTTTTTAGGCCAAATTCAACTCAGCTGGTAACAATTTCGTATGATAAGTCTTTGCGATTGTGGGATGCAGTCAAACCAACCTACCGTTTGACTGCTTTTATTGTGCACAATTCATATGTTATATCCATGGATCTCCACTGGCCAATCATCTGAGAAAACTGATGGATTTGGAATGAGAGCTCTGGAATTTGACAAAACAGTTAATAAAAAAGAAGGCCATACTGCTGCTTGACACTTTCAGGCAATTCATCCAGCTCACGATATGTCTCAGTTTTTGTTCATCTCAGGGACCCAAGAAGATGGTTCACACCAGGAAGACGCTTTGTGCTGATGTTTCGGGTGGGAAGCTATGGATAAATATTCTGCATAAGTCTCCTAAACATGGCCTTGCATCCAAAGCCTGGGCAGATTATCTTCCTTTAACAGAGAGAGTCAAGAAGGGATCCCAAACAAACCTTCACTTGGATTCAAGAGCGCTTCTCCCAGAGTCGCAACTTCTCTCGAGTACATTTACCTTTTCGTTGCTTTCAAACTGAAAGCCCTCTGTGATTCATCTCCATTGCTCACAACCTAACTGTGACTACGTTTAGCCAAGATGATGATTTCGCCTTCAAGAGGAGTTTTCCAAAGCCGATGTTGTGCTCAATTATTCAAATAGTTGCGATGGGTTTCTCTAGTGGTGATACAATTTGAAAACCCTCATCTCCGCTGGTGCTTCCCATGCAAAATGGTAATTCCGTTGACAAAATGAAAGTAAATGATATGCTATTGGATATTGTGAAATTGATACAGGGGCCCATCCAATCATGATATGTCTTGGTTCAGGGCAAGATAATGGGGAATTCTGCAGAAGAAATTTTCTAAATCAAAGGAATGCACAAAGGGTGAAGCTGTGCATGTCTCGGGAGGCCCTTAAAACCTGATTTTATGATCTCCAAGCTGCTTGGGATGAGTACAGATTCTCGTGTGGTGTTGGGGATATGAACCATGATAGAAAAATTGGATACAATGGAGAAAAGAAACACTTTCAAACACTCACTTTGATACAATAAAACTCTCAAAGTTACAAAATAAGAACAAGAAGAAAAAGAACACAAGAAAGGCTCAAACAAGTTCTTGGAACTTTGTCCAAAGACTCTATTTCCTCCCTCTTCTAGAAATCTTTTGGGAACTAATGGAAATAGTCTTGGGATTGATCAAGCCTTTTCACTTTTCTGCATAAGATTTCAAAAAGAAGAAAAGTCATATATAGCACTCTTAGGGTTGAAAAATGGTTACAAGGATGAGAAAAAACTCATTGTCTTCCTCAAACACTTCATCTTTGTAACATTCAAAAAATTAAATCATATGTTTAATTCACACATTAAACATGATTTAATCTCAAATGTGTAACTCTCTTACATTTAACCTCTTAAGTTTTACAAAGTTACAAAGATGAGAAGACTCATTGTCTTCCTTAACCTTTCAAGTTTTGTAACATTTCAAAACTTAATCATATGTGTAAATACCTCTTAAGTTTTGTAACATTCCAAAACTTAATCATGTGTTTAATTCACACATTAAAAGTGTAACCCTTCTTACACTTTATTTTCAAAAGTGTAACTTTTCTTACACTTTATTTTTAACCAACAATATATATATATATATATATATTTATATAAATATAACAATCCCCCACTTGGTTAAAAATAAACATCAACCCTTAGAACCTCAACAGTGAAAATGCATAAAATAAAATATCTTTCGATTTGAATTTTACCTTAGTGTAATTGTCACAAAGCTTCGTTGAAATCCCAGGTTGCTTGTAGCATTGAACCAGTTATTCCTTATAACGAAACCGGTAACAACACACACACTTCCACTAACCACACGAGTGCCCATTATTTTCTTGCTTAGCACTTTTATGGCCATGTGCTCAATCCATTCATGAACTTTCTTGAAAGAAAACTCCAACTCTCATGACAGGTGGCACCACCCCTAAGTTCACATAGGTGAAATTCTTCCAGCATCCTTGTTACCTTTAAGATGCTTGTCACACATAGACTGAATTTCATTAAAAGCTTTAAGCTTAACCCTCCAACGGTAACAACCAGCATTAATTATCACAGATGGAACTCACATGTTCTAATACTGCCACAACCCACTTATCAATGACTTGTTTTTACCTATTGAACTTAAGACTAGTCATTTCTTAGTATTAAGTTAGGTTACCATCATTGGTGAATTTTATTTAAGGAGTTTTAGTCTCATCCCTCTAGATGTTATCCTTACTAAATCTCTTGTAAGAGGTTTAGTAAAAGGATCCGCCAAGTTTCCACTTGACCTCACAAATGAGATTGAGATGATTCCATTTTGAATCAATTGTCTCACATACTCATGTCTAATGCTTATATGTCTAGACTTCCCATTGTACACTCCACTATACGCACGAGCTAGAGTGGCTTGACTGTCACAATGTATCGACACTGTTGACACATTATTTGCAGTAAAAGGGATGTCCATCATGAGATCCCTAAGCCACTCAGCTTCTTTTCCAGTTGTAGCTAGAGCTATAAACTCTACCTCCATGGTTGAGTGTGATATACAAGTCTGTTTCTTAGATCCCCAAGAGACAGCCCCACCACCAAATGTAAACACCCAACCTGGGGTAGATAAATTATCTCCCACACTCGATATCCAGCTTGCATCTGAATACCCTTCAAGTATAGCAGGAAACTTTGAATATTGGAGGCTTAGTTCTTTGGTATTCTTTAGGTAACCAAGAACTCTACCAATAGCTTTCCAATGTTCCACGCTTGGATTGCTAATAAACCTACTTAGTTTACTAACTGCAATTGAAATGTCAGCCCTAGTATACTGAGCAGCATACATAAGACTTCCAATTGCACTTGCATACTCAAGTTGAGCCACCGATCTACCATCATTCTTTTCAAGTTTTATACTTGAATCAAATGGAGTATTAGCATCTTTAATCTTGAGATGACTAAATTTGCTAACTACTTTCTCAATATAGTGGGTTTGGTTCAAAGCATAACCCCTACTATTTCTTTTCACTTTGATACCCAATATAGTATCAACTTCTCCAAGATCTTTCATCTTGAAGGTTGAGGATAGAAACCTTTTCGTTTCTATTATTCCTTTCATGTCATCACTCAAGATTAATATGTCATCCACATATAGACACACTATAACCACATAGTCATCACAAGTCTTAGAATATAAGCACTTGTCCACATTGTTGTGTCTAAAGCCATCTGAAAGAATAGCATGGTCAAATTTTCCGTGCCATTGTTTGGGAGCTTGTTTTAAACCATATAATGATTTGACAAGCTTACACACTTTGTTTTCATTCCCCAGTAGAACAAAACCTTCCGGTTGTTCCATGTAGACCTCCTCATTGAGATCCCCATTCAAGAATGCCGTTTTGACATCCATTTGATGAACAAATAGATTATGAATTGATGCCAAAGCAAACAATATCCTAATCGATGTTGTTCTAGCCACCGGCGCATAGGTATCAAAATAATCAATACCTTCTCTTTGTTTAAACCCCTTAGCTACTAATCTAGCCTTAAAGGTTTGAATCATGCCATTGGTGCGATATTTCCTTCGAAATACCCACTTGCACCCTATTGGTTTAGATCCTGGTGAAAGGTCTACCAATTCCCATGTTTGGTTGGACATAATTGAATCCATTTCATCATTGATAGCCTCTTTCCAAAAAGCAACATCTCTAGAAGCCATAGCTTCTTTGTATGTTTTGGGATCCTCCTCTATTTGAAGTACTATAGGAATTTTTCTTATAATATCATTTCTATTTCCTTCTACTAAGTAAAAGGAAATTCTTTGAGAGTCAATCTCATCCAATCCCAACACTTTCTCTTTTCTAGCTCTTTGGCTTTTCCGAGGCACAATGGGTTGCTCAACAACCTTTGAAGGTGTCTCCTCTTGAGACTCTCCAACACTAGTCGGTACTTGAGAATTACTATCACTCAACAAATTCTCAAAGAACTCTACCTCTCTTGATTCAATTATCACATTAGACTCCAAGTCTAATAGCCTATAAGCTTTGCTATTTGAGGCATAGCCTACAAATGCACACTTAATGGCTCTTGGACCCAATTTTGTTTTATTTGGATCCGTTTTCTTGCAATAAGCAAGACACCCCCACACTTTGAAGTAACCTATATTAGGCTTCCTTCCTTTCCATAACTCATATGGAGATATCTCATTTTTCTTCATAGGAATTCTATTCAAAATATGGCAAGCAGTCAACAAAGCTTCACCCCACAAATTGAAATTCAATTTAGCATGCAATAACATAGCATTCACCATTTCCAAGAATGTTCTATTCTTTCTCTCCGCTATGCCATTGTGTTGAGGTGTATAGGGTGCGGTGCACTCATGTATTATGCCATATTCTTCACAAAAAGAATTGAATTCACTAGAGAAATATTCACCACCTCTATCACTTCTAAGCACCTTAATATTTTTTCCTAGTTGATTTTCAACTTCGGCTTTGTAAACTTTAAAGGCATTGAAAGTTTCACTTTTTTTTTTCAACAAAAACACATAGGTAAATCTAGAACAATCATCTGTGAATGTAAGAAAATACCTATTTCCACCTCTTGTTAACATGCCATTAAGTTCACAAAGATCACTATGTATTAAATCAAGCAAATTAGATGATCTCTCAACACTATGAAAAGGCTTTTTAATCATCTTTGATTTAACATATATTTCACACTTTTCAAATTTCTTGGTATCACAAGCAATCAAACCACATTTCACAATCCTTTTAATAGTGCTTAAACCAACATGTGCAAGCCTATTATGCCACAAAAATAAAGAATTTGAATCACACATATAAGCGGAAGTAGAAGCCATTTTATTGATATTGTCATTGGTACAAAGTTTGATCATCCCATCACAAGAATACCCCTTTCCCACAAAGTTCCCCGATTTGGATAAAGTTAGCTTACCGGATTCAAACACCGCTTTGATACCCGGTTTGCCAAGCAAATCCCCACTAACCAAATTTTTATTCATATCGGGGACATATAATACATTTATAAGGGTAACCTTTTTGTCGGAGGTAAAAACAACTTCAATAGTGCCCTTGCCAAGCACCTTGGATCTTCCTTCATTGCCCATTTGAACCTCTTGATCTCCCTTTGCATCTTCAAAGGTCTTGAAAAGAGATTTATCATAGGTAACATGAACTGTGGCACAAGTATCATACCACCATCCTTGCACCTTTCCTTGGACAACACACACATCGCTTAGTGTTACAATGATCTCCTCATCAATTGCATTCACCACAGCCCCTTTTTGGTCCTTTCGGTACCTACACTCCCTAGCATAATGCCCGGGTTTTCCACACACAAAACAAGGACCTTTCTTGCCCTTAAATTGCTCTTGATTTTTCTTGGGGCTCATATAATTTCTAGAATTCTTTTTGTTGTTGTTATGTTTACCTCTAGGATGATTGGCCTTTGAAACCGCATTGGCTTTGTTAGTCCCACCATTGGACTCTTCCACCATTTTGTCTCTTGATCTCGATTCTTCCTCAATGCGAAGATGTTTTTGAATCTCTTCCAAGGAGTAATCTTCACTCTTGTGGAGAATCCTCTTCCGGTAACCTTTCCAACTTGATGGTAATTTAGCCACAATAGCACCAACTTGGAAGGCCTCCCGAAGTTCAATTTTGAGAACTTTCAACTTATTCACAATTACTTGCAACTCATGAATTTGTGGTAAGAGAGGCTTTTTATCAAAAAATTTAAAATCTATGTATTGAGAAATAAGAAACTTTTTTGTACCTTCTTCCTCGGCTTTGTACTTGTTTTCAAGAGCCTCCCAAATCTCCCTCGCGGAATTGGTGTTGGTGTAGAGATCATATAGCCTATCGGATAAGGCATTCAAAATATGACCCCTACATATGAGCTCATCCTCCTCCCTCTTCTTCCTTGCCCCACCACTTGAGGTGTGTCATTTTCCTTTGGTTCTGGTAACGATGCCAAGGTAGGATCAAGGATGTAGAAAATCTTGAGTGTTGTGATAAGGAATCTCACCTTGTCTTGCCACCTAGTGAAGTTGGAACCATCAAAACGATCCAACCTCACAAGGTCTTGGTTCATAATCTTGATAGTCTCTCCTTCCATTGATAATAGAGTCTTTGATTGATAGAAAAATTGGATACAATGGAGAAAAGAAACACTTTCAAACACTCACTTTGATACAATAAAACTCTCAAAGTTACAAAATAAGAACAAGAACAAAAAGAACACAAGAAAGGCTCAAACAAGTTCTTGGAACTTTGTCTAAAGACTCTATTTCCTCCCTCTTCTAGAAATCTTTTGGGAACTAATGAAAATAGTCTTAGGATTGATCAAGCCTTTTCACTTTTCTGCATAAGATTTCAAAAAGAAGAAAAGTCATATATAGCACTCTTAGGGTTGAAAAATGGTTACAAGGATGAGAAAAAACCCATTGTCTTCCTCAAACACTTCATCTTTGTAACATTCAAAAAATTAAATCATATGTTTAATTCACACATTAAACATGATTTAATCTCAAATGTGTAACTCTCTTACACTTAACCTCTTAAGTTTTATAAAGTTACAAAGATGAGAAGACTCATTGTCTTCCTTAACCTTTCAAGTTTTGTAACATTTCAAAACTTAATCATATGTGTAAATACCTCTTAAGTTTTGTAACATTCCAAAACTTAATCATGTGTTTAATTCACACATTAAAAGTGTAACCCTTCTTACACTTTATTTTCAAAAGTTATTTTTCAAAAGTGTAACTCTTCTTACACTTTATTTTTAACCAACAATATATATATATATATATTTATATAAATATAACAAACCATGGTTTAACAAGGTGGTTTATGGATATGACAGCCTATCAGATGTATCTCATACGTTACCCATGCAGTAAGGCACCTTTCAGAGAGTGAATTGGCAGCAAGTAGAAAAATGGGAAATATGGAGTTGGTGGTGTTTGCAATGGTAGAAATGATGGTCGGCCCAACCAAGTATAGTTGCAGCAGAGTCAGCTTCTGGGAATGCAGAAAATGGGTCTGACTCCAAAAACTAACAAGGGGCAGAAATTTGTGGTAAGTGATGAATATCTTCATAGGATTGCCCAAGATTCTTTCCACCTTTTCCTCTCGGGCCCCACTTGTGCATGGCCACCTTGGTGCACACTCTCCTCTTCCGGAGGCTTCTTTTTGGTAACTTATAGTTTTTGAATTAGATACTCAAACCTGTTTTCACCTGAATAATCCCAGCTTTCAAAGATCCATCCTTGGATTTTCCTTAGGCAATAAAATGTTGATTTCAATAAATTTTTGCTGCCAAATTTCTCTTCCCGGCATGCATTTTCTTATTTTCTTTAGAATTAATTCATGTAAATGAATTGGGTTTTGGTGGGCCCAACATCATTGATTGAATATTGATTGACTTTTTTATGTTTTGTGATTTACATGTGATTACTCTACACTTGTGCACTAACCCTATTTCCATGTAAGTGCTCTCGTTTGTTGCTCAGGTATGCTCCCATCTCCATCTTGCTTATTTATTCATTCTTGTGCATACTTTGCTTTATTTTATATCCCAATCTTTGGTATCCATAATTAATCAATCAATTGCTACACTTGCTGATTCGTCCCCAATTGGTGTTCTGATTGATTCAGATCAATCAACTGATGTGCTTTGATTTCAATCCTCAAACGGGAGTTATCAACAAAATTTATAAACCTATTTCACCATATACTAGGGTAACATAGCTAGCATAGCATAGTGGCTCTAGGATCGTTCACTGGGATGGGTTTTCACTTCGCAATTGATATTAATTCAAAGATGAATTGGTGCTTTTTCATTTCAAGGTTAGCTTTAAAAGAAAACATAAATTTGCATTGAAAACGTATGGTTTTCAGCTAAGCAAACATAAAGTAAGTGAAATTAACTAGGAAGAAAAATGTTTCTTGGGATTTCAGGTCACTAGGATCAGGTGCCATCAACAAAAAGGGAGATTCTGGTCACTTGTTTCAATTCCTCGCATTAGAGAATTAACATGTAGTCAATTCTCTAACCGGTGTGGTACAGATGCTTACCATTAATGGTCTCAACAATAAATCCCTCTCACTGATCCATCTTGCAATGGCTCGTGCCTCTCACCTAGCACTTGCCATTCAAGGGGATCTTTAACCTTGGATTATCCTTCAAAAGCTCGCAAGAGATAACTAATGGATGTCTCCTTGGAGTCCAAAAGCTTACCAAGTGTTGGCTGGTCTAGAAAATCCTACCTTCAAGTCACCTCCCAGAAGCTCGCAAGAGGTAAACTAGTGCATCTCTATGGACGGAGATCACTTGCCTTACCAAGTGTTGGCTCAGGTGAATTGAGGGCGTTTGAAGTTAACTAAAAACATAGAAATCATTAACGGGTCACACTTTCTCTTCATTAAAAATGGAAACAACAAAAACTCACACTATTGCATGCCGGCACCTTACCTAGCTTCCTCCACCCAAGAGACAAAAAGTCTAGCCTCTCATCCTCTGAGGAAACATCCTCAGAGGATGTTTGGCTAGAAAGAAAATAAAAGAGAAAACAAAGACGAGAAGGAAAAAGAGAGAGCAAGGCTCTGTATATATCACTAAAAACTATACAAGGTGGTCTCTGGAAAAGCTCCCGAGATTTTTCTGATGAGTGTTACAAAAGAGTTTATATAGGAAGGTAAATTACCCTTCCTTCCATACTTCCTAGCTAAGGAATTACATAAGTGGCTGAATACAAGGAGAAAATGGGGATTTTTACACAAAAATATCAGAAGAAAAAGAGTCGGTGAACAAATATCCCATTTTCGCACGTTGCATGGTGGTGTGCGAAATTTCGCAAGTTGATTTCGCATGTTGAAATCCACTTTCGCACGTTGGACTTCAAGTTTTCAAGTTGCTAAATCACTTTCGCATGTTGGGCTTCACCGAGAATGCACAGCTGCCATCCATTTCCACTTCGCACGTTGGAGTTCCAATTTCGCAAGGTGCGAAATTGTCCCTCAGCTGGATGCAGTTGTCTTCCGAAAGCCATATCTTCCTCATTTCAGCTCCAAATCGCACACGGTTTGAAGCGTTGAATTCTTGACTTCCAGAGCTTTCCAAAGGTATATAGAATGCATAAAATGGACTTCGGGAAGTGCTCCAAAAGTGGGAAGGAAGACTGCAGCTGGCATGCTCTGTTTTCTTTACTCTGTTTTCCTCTCTCCTTTGTTCTTTCCTTGCATACTTTACCCGACTATGGCAAAGGACTATGAGGCTCCAAAGCTTGGTTCTTCATGAATTTGAGCTTCCAAAAGCCTTGCCATGAACTATATACAACTCTCCCTCATTCTTACATTGCTTTGGTGAGCAAAAAGCTATCAAAAACACCAAAACTTAACACAATTTGGTTAGAAACAATTGCAAGGGTCCCTAACATGTTAATTGGGTTAAAAGGTGATAATTACTACTCAAGAGAGTTCAAAAGAGTTAATTACAAGCTACAAAATAGCTCTTTTTGAGTAGTAATCACTTGCCTTAGCCGATTAGTAGAAACCTAATTTTTAAGGCTTAGATGGGTACTACTACAACTTACTATCGTACATTAATAGCTAACCCAACTCTCAGACCCCAACTTGATTTTCTTAAACCTATTTTTCCTTCATAGGAGTCACACTTACGTTTATTTTATTTTTTATTTAAAAATAAAATAAAAATTAGTGGTGACTCCAAAAATAATTTTCAAAAATCGGTTTTTCAAATGAAAAACGAGTCTTGCCATCGAATGGGAACACATGCAAAAAATATGGGTCCATAATATATCCCCGACTATTTTTTCTAAAGGAATGTGATATCTTTGCATATTATATCTAATGGATATTATATTCTAAGGTAGTATACATAATAAGATATGTTATGTTATGTTTATATTTAGTTTGTAAAATGAATAAAAAAATGAAATGGAATATATATTATTTTTCAATGTTTAATACTTGTTTAAAATAAAATTATATTGCATTCTAATATTCACTATTAAAAAATGGAAATTTTCTTTTGTTTAACAATATTTATGACCAAAAGATTTAAAATTTAAAAAAAAATTATATTATGTTATTCAATATAAAATAATAATGTAATATATATTAAATTAGGGTTGCAACTTAGATCGGTTAGTTGGGTTAATGGCTAACTCGATCCTAACCCAAATTAAAAAACAATCAACCCAAAATCAATCCAACCCAACCTCTAACTCAAGGTACTCAATCAAGCCTAACCCAACATCATTTTTCTAAGCTTGGGTTGAACTTGGGTTAGTCGAGTTGATCGAGTTAAAGTTGGGTTGATCAAATTAAACTCGGGTTGATTGGGTTAAACAGGTTAGACTCAGGTTAATTAGGTTGATTAGGTTGCATGATTCAAAATATATCCATATTATTTTTTGTTTTAAATTCTATATATTTATACAAAAATTTAAATAGTAAATAATAGAAAATTTCAAAATAACAATAAAATAAAATAAAAAGTAAACTTATATATCTCTCTAAAAGGAAAAATTATATCATATAATTATAATTGATATTTTTTCTTTAAAATCTAAAATGAAAATGAATATTATTTTAAAGGATATAAACACTATAAAAACATTAAATCAGGTTTGGGTTAGAGTCAGGTTATTCAAACCTTGGCCCGAACTCAACGCAAATTGAACTTTGGTTGAGAAAACCTAAGTCAAGCTCAACCCAAGTATTGAAAATGTTTGCCCAAACCCACCCAAACATCAAGTTAGGTTTAGGTTGGATCGGACCAACCCTTCCAAGTTGCACTCTTATATTAAATAATACATATATTGACATTATTTTACAATATATTTTATAAATATTTTTTACTTCTTTTATTTTTAACTATGAATTTAATTTTTTAATTATTTTTTATTTTGAAAAATAAATAATATAAAAAATAAATTTATGATACATAATATATGTATACCCTACATACATAGGTGATCCCTATATTATTTTTCAAATTAAATTCTTTATTACCTACTTTTGCTTTATCCATCTATATTAATTATTTAGTGAAAGTAACAATCTCATTTACAAATAAACAAAATTATTTCCACACAAACATAAGGTGTAACATATAAAAACCACCTATCAACCTAGTAGGATTAAAAACCCACATGCAGTCTCTCAATTATAGTATACAATTTTACCTTACCAGATGTACCTACTCCATAAGGTCTTCTATTATCAACACCTACACTTTTTTTTTATAACCTTAATGTAACACTCCCTTATGATCCTTAGAGGATCCCTCGAAATTTTTACAATGAGATTTCTCACCTTTGTTTAAAGTAAATGTACTTTCACGATAGATTTTTGAAAGGTTTGAGAAATGGAGGTTCAAGTTTTTTATGATCAATAGGTATACTCTTTTGGGTTCATGAAAGTTCAATTATTTTTAATAAAATATTTATATTTATACTTATAAAACTTTAGTATCTAATTATAAAGATTTTACTAATTTTAAAACATTCCAAAAAAAAAAAAAAAAAAAACTGTTTAGATCAAACACCAATATTAGAGTTAAACACAATTTTAAAACTTATGCAAAACAAAATCTGAAATTAAAATATAGTATAACCTAAATTAGGAAATTCCATTATGAATGCTTTAGTAACCATAATTACTTACCTAAAATTTTATGAATTTGAACAACTCAAATTCGAATATAAAGAAGAAGTTGGAAGTTGTCATTGTTGATGCAAGGTCAATTGGAGTCGGATCCTCCTTGCGTTGTGCCTCTCAGAGCTTCTACCCAATAATGAGGAACTAGGTATGCTTCTTTCTTGCACAAAGCATGTTTGGATAGGTGATCCGAACATGCCCCTTCGAAGCTCAAGTTAGACATAAATAGATCAGGCTCTCTCTAAGAGAGAAAGAGTAAGTCAACTTAAGTGGCCATACCTGGGTTATGCTTCAGGAGGGCTTTTTATAGTGCTCAGGAGAAAGCCACTGTAGTGCTGAATAGGCACTTTAACTTTCTCTATAATGATGGCTGCCCTATAGGTGGCAGGGCAATCATTACAGTTTTGGACGACTGGCAGGTGTCGTTAGAAGTTGTGTCATGATGTAGTTGCCCGTCATTTCAACTTGCTGGAAGTATGGGGTAGTGTGTGACAATCAATTAACATGGACGTGAGGATCGGGAAAGATCCTATCAACCACTTCCATGTCAGATGTAAATGATTACACGTAACAGGAGGGCCTTGAAGGCTAGTTGGAAAGTGTCGTTCACTTAGGGAGTTCGATGCCATTTGCCGCATATTCGTGTGGTCCAGATGAAGGCTGGAAGTTATCTGGGCAGCACCGAGGGGAGTCCCCACAATGCCCTCTTTAGCTCGTGTACCTATATCCGGACAGAGGTGGACGGGTTATATGTCTCTTCGAATCACCCCAATGTTGGTGGGACACGTGTCGCTTGGGAGATTAAATAAGGGTCGCTTTCACCGAGGTCGCTGTCAAACAGTACGTCGCTTTGGAGTGCGCTTCCAGGCAGCTTGTCTTTTGGGATCGTTAGGGTTTTGGTCTCCTTTAAATAAGGGACTCCAGACCTTTCGAGTTACCTTTTTAGGTGCGTTCGGCGCCACACCCTTCCGGCCACCTTTCTGGCATTTACCAGCCATACTAGTGGAAGCAATGTCCCATCTTGCTAACATACTGAAACAATGGGCCACATGAGACCTGCATGGCACAACGCCGATCGTTAAAAAATAGTCACTCGACCCTTCTGCCAACAGGCGGTGCCTCAGATGTAAAGCAAGTAGCCTATGCGGGTCTTAAGCCCACACTTGAGCAAGATGCCTAGCCTTACTTGCAAAGCAAGCCCTAATCAAGGACTCCCCCACCATACCACTGCAATAACCTGAAGCCAGAAGGCTTGGGTATACTCTTTAAGGGGCTAACAAAAAAGAAGCATGTGAAAAACCCTAGTTCTAACAAACGCTACCAATCTTTCCCCTAATGGCAACTACCTTCTCCAGGAAAGCACCAAAGCCTTATATTCTGGACTTTGCAGCATACACTATGAAAAATCACAAACTCCAGAAACAACCCCTAAACAACAAACAAATGAATAGTAAAAAAGAAGAAACCAATGCGAATAAAGTACGAGCTTACCAATATCCAGGGAAAGCGTCTGCTAGCAAAGACAAGGCTCGCCTGAAGTAGGCCTAGAAAAAACAAGGAAACCACAGGAAAGGATGGGCAGCAACCGGAGTTGAAGCAACGGAAATGTAGAAGACCAAAGGAAGAAAAAGAGCTCTAAAGCAAGAATATCCACAAAGGTAACCCAAAAGGTCTAGAGTCCCCTATTTAAAGGATACCAAAACCCTAGGGATCCCAAAAGACAGGCCGCCTAGAAGCGCACTCCAAAGCGACGCACTGTATGACAACAACCTTGGTGAAAGCGACCCACATGTAACCCCTCAAGCGACACGTGTTCCACCAACATTAGGGTGACTCAAAGATATATATAACCTATCTATCTCTGTCCGAACATAGGTATATGGGTTAAAGGGGGCATTGTGGGGACTCCCCTCCGCATGTCAATCCACGTGTCACTCCCTTTGGTGTTGCCTGAATAACTGCCAGCCTCCATCCGGACCACACGGGTATGCGATAAATGGTACCGAACTCCCTAAGCTAATGACACCTTCCAGCCAGCCTTCAAGGCCCTCCTGCTACGTGTAATCATTTACATCTGACATGGAAGTGGTTGATGGGATCTCCCCTGATCCTCACATCCATGTCAATTGATTATCACACACTACCCCATACCTCCAACAGGTTGAAATGACGGGAACTACATCATGACAAAACTTCTGACAGCACTTACCAGCCGCCCAAAACTGTAATGATTGCCCTGTCACCTGTAAGGCAACCATTATTACAAAGAAAGTCAAAATGCTTATTTAGCACTACAGTGGCTTTCTCCTAAGCACTATAAAAACCCCTCCTAAAGCATAACTAGGTATGTACGTTTAAGCTTACCTACTCATTCTCTCTTAGAGAGAGCCTAATCTATCTATGTCTAACTTGAGCTTCGGATGAGTGTGTTTAGGCCACCTGTCTGGACATCCTTTGTGCAGGAAAGAAGCTTACCCAGTTCCTCATTGTTGGGTAAAAGATCTAAAAGACACAACGCAAGGAGGATTCAACTCTAGTTGACCTTACATCAACAGTCATGAGATAGATAAGACCCATCAAAATAAGTTACATCCAATATGTAAGAAAGGAAAAGAATTACTCACCATCAATGGTAAAAATTTGAAGTTGGGCAGAGTGGATACCATAACATTTTGTATGAACATGTTTTCTAAAATATGTAACTTATGAAGAGTCATAAATTTTATATCTTCAGATATGAATCATGTCAACCAAAGATATCATTATTGATGGTGCTTGTTTACATGGCCAATCCAAGAAATAAATATTTGAAAAAAAAAAATACTATCCTTGAGTGCACAATTGCATTAGGTCATCCCCAAGAAAAGCCACACAAAACAACAAACAGAACTCCCAAGAAATAAGAAATACGCAAGATTAAATTGTAAAGCAATCATACTTTTGTCTGCAAAATATTATTAGTATTCTCGTTTTATGTTTCATTGTTCCATTTTTTATTCATTTCCAATTCATTTATTATGCTATTTCTCATCTGTTTGCAAATTTCAAACCCACTTCTTCTTCATTTGTTGATAGTGGTACAACTGTTAAACAACCTTTTGATGCAAATTGAGGTTTCTGTTTTCTACAATTCCTTCTTCGTTATCTAGTTAGTTGTAGTTTGATATGGTTGATTACTTGTCATTTTAATATATTTTATAAGTTTCATCAAATGGTAAGAAAAAAATCAAATCCTTATTTTTATTTATTTTTTAATTAAAATTACTAATTCCATTATAGGTATTAAGGCACATGTTTGGAAATTTAATTGGAGAAATTTTATTTGAATCGAAGATAATTAATTTATTTCAATTTTTGTGGAGATGAGTTTTGAACTAATATAGTAAATCATTTCTTATCCAAAATTTATGATTTTAGTGAAAACTTTTTGTTTTTTTAATAAGATATCTACACAAATCTGTGGAGTTTAAATTCATTGAAAAATTGGATGGGTAATGAGACAAAAACAATAGTTACATGTATTTGAATTTCTATTTTAATTTAAAAAATTTATGAATTTATTTTAATTTCATTTATTACCAAAATTAGGTGACGTACTTCTTCTCTCTTGTTCATTTTTAATCTTTTTTTCTCTTTGATTTAATGTATATTTTTGTAAACTTTTAACTACAATTGGTTAGTATGGATGGTGGCTAAGGGTTTGGTAAATTGCTATGCTTGACTATCTATATATTTTTTGTATTATTTTATTTTATTTATTTTCTATTGATGGTATCGTTTTATTTCATAAATCAACCATGATTTAAGGATGTGTAAAATTAGGTCATGGATATGATTATGATGAATTCAAATATGTTAAAATTCATATTATTTTTTAATTGTGTTATCAATTAGTCATATCAAATTGATAATATCTTTGCCTTTATCTAGATTGACGTAATCCATTCAAAAAGTAGTTTTAATAATTTATTTTTATTTTATTGATCTTTTTCTTTCAACCAAACTCCTCTTCCATGTTGTCCATTAAATGATAGTTCATTGGACAACATTTCACAATGAGTAAGTACTTACTCCGGTTCACATAAAGCAGTCAGAAAAGTAGTTGTAACAACTTTTAGACTTAATTAATCATCCTCTTTTAATTGTGGGCGTCGGATCAAATCACCTACTAGACTAGCCTCCAAGCTCGATCTCTATGTAGTTATAAGAGACTTTCCATCCACTTTACCTATCTACATTTTCGAATGCTAAGCCCCGATTAAGAAAGAGAGTAATACCTATGCTCCAGATACACCTAATCCAACCACATTATCTTAGTGATAACCCATTAATGATATTTCTTGAGCACTTTCATATAAAACATAATGTTTTTAGGATCCAACCTATCATTGAATAAAAAAAATTTCTAATTCACAAATCAATGATCAAACGGGTGGTTGAATCACATTTGAACTAGTAATCTCATAAATATACAATTTACATGTTATTAAAATAAAAAATAATTATACAATTTTAAATATATAAAGAAAATAAAAATTATTAATATTGTCAAACTAAATATATAGATATATTAATATTTTAACATTTATTAAATAAAAGATATGTAATGTTTAAATGTGAAGATATTTATTAAAATTTAATTAATTTATATAACCTATTATTTTATATATTTATTGGATGCTGAAAATAGGTTTCACCCGAATGCATTTGTGGGTTTGTAATTTTGATCATCATTATTGCATGGTTGGTCATAATTTAAAATGATGAAATGGGGTGTTACATTTGATGAAAATGGAGTTTTATAACTATTGTCGTTGCTTGTTTCGTTTTGAGATTTTCCTTTTTTCTGGCTGTTGGATTTGCTTGGTAGGGGAGGTCTCATGAAATTTTGATGAAAAGCCTCGGAGGATCGGTTGGGTTGTATTGCATTTGTGGTTGATTTTGTGTAGTTGTGGAAAGAAATGGAGGCCATAGACGTGAAAGAAAACGTGTTTGTTTCTGGACCAAATGTTGGTGGGAAAGAATTTTAGAAACTATCGAAAATTATTGATGGTAGAATCTATTAGAGTGAATAATTAGTTTTGGGATTGTATAATAGAACTGTGGTTTTCGCTTTGTTATGTATGTGTGCACGTGCTAGTAGATTTATCTCAGTTTTTGGACCATTAACTTTATTCATGCTGAAAAAAAAATAGGCTAAGTTTCCTTAAGTTAGAGAAGCCACTTACACTAGAGAACAATTTATGCCAGCAACCTCTCCACCCCAGGTCCACATGCGCATGGCCATGCAGGGCCACCTTCCAATACAATTCCTCGGGCCACGTGTCATCCTCCTAATTCATCTTTTGATGTTAAAAAAAAAAAAAATCTTTTAAAAATTTGATCTTTTAAAAATTCCATTCTCAAAATTCAATTTTCCAAAACTTTAATTCTCAAATTTAATTTTCATAGTTTCAATTCTCAAATAATTTTCAAAATTTTAATTTATTTTAAATTTAATTTCCAAAATTCCAATTCTTAAATTTAATTTTCATAGTTCCAATTCTCAAATAATTTTTAAAATCCCAATTCCTTTCAAAACTAATTTTTAAAACTCCAAATTCTCAAATAATTTTTAAAATTCTAATTCTTTTCAAATTTAATTTTTAAAATTCTAATTCTTAAATTTAATTTTCAAAACTCCAAATCTCAAATAATTTGCTAATTTCTTTTAAATTTATTTTTAAAAACTCTAATTCTCAAATAATTTTTAAAATTTCAATTTCTTTCAAAATTAATTTTCAAAATAATTTAATCATTGTCATTTTCGTTATCATTATTATTTTATTTTTTTTATTTTATTTTTAAAATTCCATCTTTAAATAATTTTTCAAAATTCTGATTTTCAAATTTAATTCCCAATTTCTAAAATTAAAATTTTCACATTTATTTATTTAGTAATTATTATTTTCGTTATTATTATTATTTTATTTATTTATTTTTAAAAAATTCCATCTTCAAATTTAATTTCTAAAATTTCAATTATTAAATTTCATTTTTGAGACTCCAATTTTCAAATAATTTTCGAGACTCCAATTTTCAAATAATTTTCGAGACTTCAATTTTTAAATAAGTTTCAAAACTTGATTTTCAAAATTTTGTCTTTCAAATGGTTTTATTTATTTATCTTTCATATAATTAATTAATTATTTATTTTATTATTTTACATTATTTTATTCGTTTATTTGTTATTATTATTATTATTATTATTATTATTATGATTGTTATTTCCTCCTTTCTTTCTTTTTCTTTTCTTCATTAAAATCCTGATTCACCAAAATCTAATTTTCTTAATAAACTTACTGCCATTTTTTATTCAAGCATGTATCTTGTGATTTTCTTTGGTTTTTAATAATTTTATCGTTTTTCACTATTTTTAATGAGCATGAATGAATTTTTCATAATTTCAAAAGTAATGGAATTTGTAATATTAATTCATGCAAAATAAATTGGGCTTTAGTGAGGGCCTTACATATGATCCCTTCTGATTGTCAATTGTTATGTTTAATGAATATTATTTGATCTTTGTCTTGCTCTTTGATATGTATGTGATGATTTTATGTTTGAGCTAACCTTGTTTCCATGATAGCACACTATTATTTGGTGTTAAGGTACGCTCCTACTTTTACTTAATTTATTTATTAATTCTCATGCTCGATTTGTTTTATTATTCGATCATTTTGTTGGTATCCATTGAATTCCTTATCAATCGTCACGCTTGCTTCACCTTATTTAGTAGAGACCCATTTTTAGGGGCTTAGAGGGGTGCTACGGTCTTTACCATATCTTCCCAATGAGTAACCTGACCCCTAAACCTAGACTCGGTTTTTCACAGACTTGCTTTCCTAAATAAGGAGTCACACCTAAGGTTTTTCTTTCTTATTTTGTTTTCCTTTTAAAAATAAAACAAAAATAAGTGGCGACTCCAAGTCTTTTTCTAAAAATCATATTTTCACCAAATCAATAAAAAAACGAGTTTCGCCATCGAGTGGAAGCGCATGAGCAAAAATGTGGGGTCCACAACATGGCAATTACCATACCACATGATTTTTCTTGTATCTCTTTGCCCTCCTCTATAATATCGTCATCTTCTTTTTGTTTTTTTTTTAAATATGTTAGGTTGATGAAATCTTTTTAATTTAATTTTTTTAATATTTATTAATTTTAATTATTTATAGACATTTTTAAACATAAAATAATAATATATAATAAATAATTAATGATAATAAATTTAATATAAAAATAAATACGTAATGAACAAATTTAGAGATTTAGGACATAAATTTTTCTATATTCATGCTAAATAAAATATTTATTTATTTTATAAATCTTATCATATTGTTATATTATTTTATTATTTATATTTTTAAAATTTTAAATTTGTACGTGAAAATCATAGTTAATGATTATAGTTTTAACTTTTTGCTTATAAATTTAACTAACCTAAATCACAATTGAAATTTAGGACACAAATTTTTTTATTTGGCTAAAATGTTTAATATTTTTAATCAAAGAAGATGAAAATTTGATTGTGTTTAATTTTTTATTTATATTTTTCATTAAAAAAAATTATTTTATCATGTATATTAATTTTATTAAAAATTAAAATTTTTATATACTAACATTGTAAATTAATCAACACAACCATAAGAAAGACATCAATCTTTTATAAAAAAAAAAAGGTACCACTTTTTTTATGAAAAAAATAATATTTAAGTGTGTTAAAAGTAGCACAACGCAATTTAGTGTTACTATTTTTTTTCATAAAAGAGTGGTACCCTGTTTTCCTTGTAAAAGAGTGGTGCCATTTTTTCCTCATAAAAGAGTTCTATAAAAATTTTAATTTTTAATCAATTTAAAAGAAAATTAACATAAATGATTAAATAAATTTTTTATGAAAAATATATTTTATTTTTATTTTATAGGAATAAAAATTAAAAATTTTAATAATTATTATTATATGTTGGAAGCTTCCAAACCAAAAATACTTTTTTATAATGAATTGGATAAGAATGAAAAGAGAAAAAATTATCCCTTTTCAGATTTTAAATATTAAAAGTATTAATTCAATTATTTTTATCTACGGGTTTCCTAAGGAATTAAAGAAATTCATGATTTTTTTTTTTAATATTGCATGCTTTATTATTAAAAATATAAATTAAAATAAGAAACTCATGGTGTTTCAATCTCCCATAATTTCATAAAATAATTCAAAATATGATGCAAATAAAAATAAACAAATTCATGTAAATTAAAATGAATAATATTGCACCCTAATTAGATGGCTTATTTCCTATCACAGTTTTAGAAATATTTCATATGTTATTATATTTGTCATCCCTCCCTTTTTAAAAACAAATAATTGTGTTATATATTTATAAATTATTACTATCAAAGAAAAAGTGTTAGTGCTCTACAAAAGAAAAATAAAACATTACATTGTGTTTGATATTTCAATCATTGCTTCTAAAAAATTGAAAGATTATTTTAGAATTCTCATACTATGCCAAATAATTCTAAAATGATAATTTAATGCTTCCTTTAATTATTTTTCCAATTATTTATTATTTTCTTTCTTCTTTATTTTCTAAAATTTGAAGGTGAAATTATTTTAATGCTAAAAGTTCCTAAAAATTTGAATTTGTCTTCATAAAGTAACAAAATATGGTTAAATCCTAAATTAAACAATACATAAAAAATAACAAAACTTGAAAATAAAAGCAAAGGATGTCGAAATTTGAGCGAAGTATGTAAGTTTCAACTCATAGCAATTATACATCCCATTTCTTTCTATCCCATGGAAACAAATAGTAGTTAATCATGCAAACATCATCCAACTAAAAGTATCTAATTATACAAATATGCTAATAACTTGGAAAGGCTATCATAAGCAAAATAATAGCAGGAATATATACATTCCTCAATAAAATTGAACCATCTATGACACCAATAAGGATTGATGTAAAGGATGGTAGCGAATCCTAACAAGATCATGATATATAAAGTAGTAAAACTTGCAAAGAAAACAACATGATTGATATCATACCATTTTGCCTCACTTTCAAAAGATTGTGATGGTGCGCATGGTGGCTCAATACTTATATTGCATTTTCTCTTTAATAGTGCCCCACAAAGAAAAGGATTACCTTCATAGTTGCTTTCATCAAATGTCCCAAATTGTGCTTTGGTATTTGGAATTCTACCAGAGAAGTTGTTGTAAGCCACACTAAACACCTCTAAAAAATTGAGTGCAACTAGCTCTAAAGGAATTTCTCCACCCAGTTTATTATAAGAAAGGTTCAAGCTCTCTATTAGAGAAAGATTAGAGAAACTCTTTGGAATGGAGCCATTCAATTGATTGTGAGACAAGTTCAATGCACGAATTGAACTTAGCATTCCAAGTTCATGAGGTATTTCGCCTATCAAGTTGTTACATGATAAGTCCAATCCAGACATGAATTCAAGGATGCCACCTTTGTAGGAGTCACGCCTGTTCTTGGTGGCAAACTCAACTTCATTTTTTTCATTATATACTACACTCAAGGGGCCCAGATATTTCACCAAGTAACCTGCATATACAAGAGAGTTCCATGGATACATAATTTCAAAGAACTGTCCAAACATGTTGTTCTCCTTTTTCATCTCCCCAAATCAGATATGGCTAAAGCATCTGGGAATTGGCCCTGAAAAAAAGTTGTTTGAAAGATCCATCAAGCTTATTTCAGTCAAATGACAAAGATGATTTGGAATGAAACCACTGAAAAGGTTTCCTCTTAGCAAAAGAATCCTTATCTCCAAAAGTGCAGAGATTGAATTGGGAATACTTCCAAATAACCTGTTATCTCGCATATCCAAAGTCAATAGATCTAAGGAATTGAGAAAATCTCTGGGTATTAATCCTGTAAACATGTTCCCTTGCAAATGTAGATGCTTTAAACTCAGCAGGTTCTTCAAAGAAGGGAGAGATCCCGAAAGAGCGTTATGAGAAACGTCAAGAAACTCCAACTACTGCAATTGAGAAACCTCAGGTGCTAATTTGCCTTAAAACTATTGTTGCCCAACATCAGTGTAGTCAAACGGGTCATGTTACCTATCTGGCTTGGAATTTCACCTGACATGTAGTTGTTGCTCACATCCAGCACCCACAACCAAAAGCTTCTGGAGATTACATTTGACAGAGTTCCCGTGAACTGATTATTGTCCAAATACAAAATATCCAACTGAGTCAAGTTAAAGTCCCTTGAAAAGATTTCACCATGAAATTTATTATTTGATAATTTTAGAATATGTAAATATTTTGTTGCAAGCAACTGCTTTGGTACTTTTCCCGAGAAATTATTGGCAAACAAATCCAACGCCCTTAAGTAACTCATTTCAGCTATTGAGGATGGGAGAATACCTTCAAAACCATTGTTGGATAAATTTAGATATTTCATATCTGGAATCATATGGCCCACATTTCTTGAAGTTGTCCATCCAACTGATTGTGTGAGATATCCAATGAACTGATACGGGTATTAGGTCCCAGGGGAAGTAGTTGACCCATTAAAGAGTTATTCCTCAGGAGTAGAACTTCCAGTCTCGTATTGTTTTCAAGCAGCCAATTGGGGAAACTTCCTGTCAAGTTACTATGTGAGAGATCAACCCCCACTAACCTGAATTGGTATTGAAGAAAACCAGGAAGGTCACCGGTGAGCTTACAGTTGGATAGCATAAGACCCTTCAACTGAAACAGGGGAACCCAACCAACTGGATATTCAGTTTCTACCTCAAATTTGTTGTTATCCCTTCCAACTACTTCAAAGTTGTTGTTATCCCTTCCAAGTATGACCACTTGAAGCTTGGAGTGATTAGCAAAAGAGCTGAAAGAGAATGAACCCTCAAACTGATTGTAACTGAGATCGATGTACTCCAGGGATGTGAGATTAGGTAACAGAGGGGAAAAAGGATTTCCTGAGAATTGGTTGCCAGAGAGATCCAATAACCTCAGAAATGTGAAATTATTCAAACATGGAGGAAGGATCCCTTGGAATAAGTTGTAAGAAAGATCTAACTTTTGAAGCTTATTCAATTGGCAGAAACCTACAAAAGAGAATAAGACATGTAACTAATCATCTTCTTGAAATGTCTGACTCCAAACTTACAGCCAGCTATTACTCACCGTTAATGAGGTCTTCATGAATTAAGAGCTCTAGATGAATTAAAATAATGTTTTTCATTTAATTACCATAAAAAACAACATATTAAAAAAATTACAAGACATCAATTATTATTAGAGAATTCATTATACAATAGATTTTCTTTCTATTTTCAAATTCTTGTAATTAGTTGTAGTTTCCTATTTTTGTTGTACTTCCCTAATTCTAGGATTGTTTCCTATTTTTGTGTTTTGGGCTAATTTTAGGATTGTTTCCTATTTTTGTTGTACTTCCCTAATTCTAAGATTGTTTCCTATTTTTGTGTTTTGGGTAAATTGTTTCCTATTTTTGTGTTTCAGGTTTGTGTATATATATTCATTCTTAATCAAGGGAAAAGTTAAGCCATTGTTTCTCAATAATTCTCTATCTACTTCAACATGGTATCAAGAGCCTAATCTTCTTGGGCGTATTTTCTTTCTTTTTTTTTCCTTCCCTCAATGGCTTCTAGTGCATCCTTCTCTTCCACCAATGATCCTATCACCATCCAAAACTCCCAAGATCCTCAACATCCCCTCCTTACAATCAATCTCTCCAATATCACCAAATTGTCATCCACCAATTATCTCACACGAAGCCTTCAAATCCAATATTTTCTTGAAGGTTATGATCTTCATCACTTCATTGATGGCACTCATACTTCATCACCACCCACCGTCATCGTCATTGGTGTTGCATCCCCAAATTCGACATACACAACCTAGAAGCATCAGGATCGTCTCATATTTAGTGCTCTCCTTGGTGCTATCTCCATTTCACTACAACCGCTTATTGCCTGCACCACCGCTTCCCTTGATGCATGGCAAACCTTAGTCAATACCTATGCCAAACCATCTCGTGGTCATATTAAACAATTGAAGGAACAATTAAAGTTGTGTTCCAATGGCTCAAAATCAATTAGTGAATATATGTAGGCGATAAAAACTCGTGATGATGAACTTGCCCTTTTAGGGAAGCCAATTGATGATGATGATCTTATTGATCGGGTTCTTAAAGGACTAAGTGATGAGTACAAATCCGTCATTGATGCAATTAATGCCCATGACACGTCAATTTCTTTTTCTGAGCTCCATGAGAAACTTCTCAACAAAGAAGCATATCTTCAAATCACTCAACCATCTCCTCTATCACTACCAGCAAAGGTAAATCCCACAGCCTTCCGTAATCGTCCAAATTGGCGTCCACCACCCACCACTCCACAACAACTAAGCCCTACCACTACATTTTCTCCTCATGATCAATGCCAACCCAAACCTAATTTGGGTCATTGTCAAGCATGCAGTATTCAAGGACACACTGCCAAACAATGCCCAATGTTTCGACTTGTCACTAATCAACAAATCCTTGACACCTTGTTTTCAAGGGACTCAGGGATATCGCCCCTCCACACCCTGGCAACCATGAGCCAATCATGCTGTTCTTGGCCACAACACTACTCCTACTTGGTTGCTCGATAGTGGAACATCTCACCACGTTATGTCTGACTTAAGCAATCTCTCTCTTCATAGCCCGTATCAAGGATCTAATGATATGATGATCGTCGATGGATCGGCTCTTCCCATCACACATTCCAGTTCTACCACCATACCTACTTCCTCTCGCACATTTGTTTTACAAAACGTCCTTTGTGTCCCTTCCATGCAAAAGAACTTAATTTCAATTTATCAATTTTGCACTAATAACCATGTTTTTGTTGAATTATCACCCTCTACTTTTTAGGTGAAGGATCTAAACATAGGGGCAATCCTTTTGATGGGTGAACCTAAGGATGGCGTATATGAGTGGCCAACTACATTCCCTTTTGTTACTTCTTCACCATTGCTTGCATTTTCCAGTGTTAAGACCATTTCATCCAAGTGGCACTTTAGACTAGGTCATCCATCATTTACTATTATGAAAAATATTGTCTCCAAGTTTTCTTTACCATTGTCTAGTCCGTTATCCTCTTCCACACACAGTAATGTCTGTTCATGTAATAAAGGTCATAAAATTCCATTTTCTTCTTTTACCTTAACCTCATCCCATCCGCTTGAACTTCTCTTTTCTGATATACGGACCTCTCCTATTTCTTCTGTTGATGGTTTTCAGTATTATGTTATTTTTGTTGATCATTATACACGATATATTTGGTATTATCCACTTAAAAAGGAAATCTCATGTGTATAATGCCTTTGTGCGTTTCAAGGCATTAGTCGAAAACAAATTTAAACATCGGATTGTTACCCTCTATTCAGATAATGGTGGCGAATATCAAGCCCTCGATAATTTTCTCTCCACCAATGGTATATCTCATCTTACTACACTACCACATACACCTGAACATAATGGTTTTTCCGAAGGACGTCATTGCCATATTGTTGAAACCGATCTATCTCTTCTCACTCATGCATTGATGCCTCTAACTTATTGGACTTACGCTTTTGCCACTGCTGTATATCTCATTAACCGTATGCTCACATCCACACTACATCTCTCATATCCTTTTGACAAACTCTTTGAGTCTTCACCCAACTACACTAAACTTCGAGTGTTTGGTTGCTTATGTTATCCGTAGCTTCATCCTTATTCTCAACATAAACTTGACACTCGTTCCACTCCTTGTGTTTTTCTTGGTTACTATTCAACACAAAGTGCCTATATTTGTCCTGATCTGTCCACTTCTAAAACATATATTTCTCGTCAGGTCAAATTTCTTGAAAACTTTTTTCCCTTTACCACTCACCAATCCCATCTAGCTCGTCCCACCCCAGAGATCATTTCCAATTGGCTTCCTCCCATCCAAACTCTAACCATTTCAAATGGCTCACTCAATACGCCTCCACAAAGGGATTCCTCGTGTCAACATCTGTCCCAAAAATCCCAACTAGTCGACCTCCCTCCTCACCAATTGACCGTTTACCACCAGAACCACACAATTCTGAGACCTCTTTTGCTTCAATCACAACTCCACCCACCCATCAAAATACCCATCCCATGACCATTAGAGTCAAAAACAACATCCACAAACCCCTAACCAAGATGAATCTCAATGCTATCCTTTTTCAACCATCAGACATTGAGCCTTATATTGTTAACCAAGCCTTAACCGATGCCAAATGGAGACAAGCTATGAATGATGAATTTGATGCTCTTGTTCGGAATGGAACTTGGGAGCTTGTTCCATCTACTTCTATGCAGAATCTTGTTGGATGTAAGTGGGTTTTTCGTATTAAACGACTTCCTAATGGCTCTATTGACAGGTACAAAGCTAGATTAGTTGCCAAAGGTTTTCACCAGCGACTTGGTGTAGATTATCATGACACCTTTAGTCCGGTTGTCAAGCCGATAACAATACGACTTGTTCTAAGCCTGGCAGTCAGTAAAAGTTGGCAGTTGCGACAGTTGGATGTTAATAATGCCTTTCTTTAAGGCCATCTTTCTGAAGATGTCTACATGGCCTAGCCTTCGAGATTTGTTGATAGAGACAATCCAACACATGTATGCAAATTAAAGAAGGCTATATATGGACTCAAGCAGGCCCCACGGGCTTGGTATCTTGAACTTCATCAGTTCCTCATTGAGTCTGGGTTCACAAACTCTCATGTAGACACTTCTCTATTCATTCCTCACTCAGCTGACATTACTATATATCTACTTGTTTATGTGGATGACATTATTATCACAGGTACCAACACCAATATTATTCAACACTACATTGACTTCCTGGCATAAAGATTTTCAATCAAGGATCTTGGCACCTTGTCCTACTTTCTTAGCATTGAGGTTCTTATCACTGATTACTACTCAAAAAGTGCTCTTTAATAGCTTGAAATTAACCGTTTTAAACACTTTTGAGTAGTGGTTAATACCTTTTAACTCAATTGGCACATTAAGGAACCTAGCAAGGGTTACTAATCAGTTTTTGGTAAGTTTTGATGTTTTTGGTAACTTTTTTATCATTGAATCAAGCCAAGAATGAGGGAGAATTTTGTGTAATCCATGGCAATGCAAGTTGAAGCTCAAATACATGAAAAATCTGAGCTTTGGAGTACTTCATAGCCTTTGCCAAGCCAATCAGTGATGCAAGGAAGAGAAAAACTGAGAAAGGAATCTAACCTAAAGCAATTTTGCATGGCTATGCAAAATCTTCGCATAGCATGCGAAAATCAACAAAAGAGCAGCTATAGGACTGGACAATTTCGCACCCTGTACGAAATTTCGCAAGCTTTGCGAAGCCACAAACTGCAACAACTAATGAATTCCGCATACCATGCGAAATTTTAGCATAGTACGCGAAATCTTCTTGTGCACCGACTCAGTTAGATTTTTATCTCGAGATATTTGTGTAATTTCCTATTTTCTCCTTGTAATCAACCAATGATAGGATTTCTTGGTTAGGAAGTTGTAAAAACCTCTCTATATAACCTTTGTATCATCTTTTGTAAGACACTCTTGACATTGAAGAATTTTACACTTGTAAAATTCCCGTAATAGAATATAGGGCCTTTGCTCTGCCTTTCCTTCTCATTTTTGTTTTCTTTTTCATTTTCTTGCTGGCCAAACATCCTCTGAGGATGATTTCTCAGGGGATGAGTGGGGCTAGGTTTCGTGTTTCTTAGAGTAATGAAAGCTAGGTGAAGGACCCAAAGGTAAAAGTGAGAGTTTTCCTTGCTTTGAATGAGGGTAGTTGGTAACCATTAATGGTCTTTATTTCAAGGTTCAGCCTTAAATCCCTTCGAGTCACCTTGAATGGCCAATACTTGGTAAGCTTTTCGAATTCTATGGATGCTTATTGCTAGATCCATGGATGTCTATTAGTTATCAAGTACGAGCCATTGGAAGGTGGTTTAAGGTGAGGGTCTTTAGTGTTTGAAGCCATTAATGGAAAGTAACTACCATTTTTCATGAACCCTTTGAATCAAGTCTTAATTGCTAAATACAAAACCGGTTCGGGAGATAACCATCCTTTATGTTATTGTCCTCAATGCGAGGAAAAGATCCGGAATCTCCCCCTTTGCCTAAGGAACCCGATCCTAGTGACCTAAAGCTCCAAGAGACCTTTTCTTTGTAATTAACTTCAATTCTAGTTTTTGCTTAACTTAAAAAGCAACATTTTCAACTAAAATTTCATTTTCTTTTAAAGCTAATTTTCATAAGGAAAAACACCATTCCATTAACTTCAGTAAAGTCACGTGTACGAAGAAAACCCATCCCTGTGGACAATCCTAGAGCCATTATACTATGTTAGCTATGCTACCCTAGTGTACGGTGATTTAGGTTTTATAAATTTTATTGATAACACCAATCCGGGAACTAGAATCAAATGGCACTGTATAGGGACGAATCAATTGGCGCCGTTGCCGGGAACGAATCAATTGGCGTCATTGCTGGGTATGGTTCCAAAGTATAATGACGTTACATTTGATGAACACTTGTGATTTTCATCACAAGTTTGGTGATTTTTCTTTTACTAATTCTTTTCATTTGTCTCTATTTTAACTTATCTTTTATTTAGTTTTTAGCTAACCTTAACCTTTTCCTAGAATTGTATTTCTTTTGTTTTCGTTGTTTTTGTTTCAGTAATCTCTAATTGTGCATGCCCTATTGGATAAGGGATTTTGAGGGAAGACTTGTGAAGATTGAAACTCCTCAAGAAACTGACTTGGAAGTTTGCGTGAACATCATGGATGTTCCACCTGAAGATCAGAATAGCCAACATGGTCAAGAGGATAATTTCAACGCATACCGATCCATGAGGGACCGCATGCATCCACTTCGTATGAGTGTACCTTCATGCATAGTGCCTCCTACTGAGCAGCTAGTGATCTAACCACACATTGTGCCACTCCTACCTACTTTCCATGGGATGGAAAATGAGAATCCCTACTCGCATATTAAGGAATTCAAGGAGGTTTGTAATACATTCCAGGAAGGAGGAGCTTCAATCAACTTGATGCAGCTCAAGCTATTTCTTTTCACCTTGAAGGATAAGGCCAAAGTTTGGCTCAATTCTCTAAGGCCAATGAGTATCCGAACTTGGACTGATTTGCAAGTCGAGTTTCTCAATAAGTTTTTCCCTACTCATAGTACCAATGGTTTGAAAAGGCAAATTTCTAACTTCTCAGCTAAGGAGAATGAGAAATTCTATGAGTGTTGGGAGAGGTACGTGGAAGCTATCAATGCTTGTCCTCACCATGGTTTTGACACATGGCTCTTAGTCAGCTACTTTTACGATGGTATGTCTTCTTCAATGAAGCAACTCCTAGAAATTATGTGTAGAGGAGACTTCATGAGTAAGAATCCGGAGGAAGCCATGGACTTTTTGAGTTATTTTGCTGAAGTTTCAAGAGGATGGGATGAACCAAATGCTAGAGAGGTGGGAAGAATGAAGTCTCAACCTAATGCTAAGGGTGGGATGTATGTTTTGAATGAAGACATTGACATGAAGGCAAAGGTTGCAGCTATGGCAAGAAGATTGGAAGAGCTAGAAATGAAGAAAGTACAAGAGGTGCAAGCCATTTCTAAAACACCAGTGCAAGCTATGTCTTGTTCCATTTGTCAATCCTATGAGCATAAGGTGGAGGAGTGTCCTACCATTCCAGCAGTCAAAGAGATGTTTGGTGATCAAGCAAATGTTATTGGTCAATTCAAGCCCAATAACAATACTCCATATGGCAATACCTATAATTCAAATTGGAGGAACCATCCAAATTTCTCTTGGAAGCGAAAGCTACCTCAATACACACAGCTTGCTCAAGTACCTCAGCAAGCCTTGAATCTTGAACAAGCTATTATAAACCTTAGCAAGGTTGTGGGAGACTTTGTAGGAGATCAGAAGTCCATCAATGCTCAACTGAATAAGAGAATTGACAGTGTGAAGAGTACATTGAATAAAATGATGGATGGAATGCAAAATAATCTACCTCAGAAGATAGATAATGTCCAATATGCAATCTCAAGGCTTACCAACCTTAACACAGTGCAAGAGAAAGGAAAGTTTACTTCTCAACCTTATCAAAATCTTAAGGGTATCCATGAAGTGGAGGCTCAAGAGGGAGAATCTTCAAAGGTGAGGGAAGTCAAAGCAGTTATCACCTTGAGGAGTGGTAAAGAGGTTGATTAGCCCACATCCAAGTTAGAGCATGAAGAGGAGAGAAGAAATTCTTCCCTTAATCAATGAGAAGGAGACACAAAGAGCTGTTAAGGAGGAGCCCCTTAAGCTTATTCTTAAGCCACTACCCACAGAGTTGAAGTATGCATACTTGGAAGAAGATAAACAGTGCCTGTTGTCATATCTTCAGCTTTTACCATTCATCAAGAGGATTGTCTTCTTGAAGTCCTTAGAAGATGTAAAAAGGCAATAGGATGGCAAATTTCTAATTTGAAAGGGATCAGCCCTTTAGTCTGCACCCATCATATTTACATGAAGGATGAAGCTAAACCAGTTTGTCAACCTCAGAGAAGGTTGAACCCTCACATGCAAGAGGTGGTGCGAGTTGAAGTTCTTAAGCTACTTCAGGCCAGCATTATCTATCCCATTTCAGATAACTCATGGGTGAGTCCTACTCAAGTTGTGCCAAAGAAGTCTAGAATCACGGTGGTGAAAAATAATAAAGGAGAAGATGTCTCTACACGCCTCACCACAGGTTGGAGGGTGTGTATCAATTACAGGAAGTTGAATGTAGTGACACGAAAGGACCATTTTCCGTTGCCCTTTATTGATCAGGTGCTGCTTGAGAGGGTCTCTGGGCATCATTTTTATTATTTCTTGGATGGCTACTCCGGGTATTTTTAGATGGAAATTGATGTTGAAGACCAGGAGAAAACCACTTTCACATGCCCATTTGGTACCTACGCATACAGGATAATGCCTTTCGGCTTATGCAATCCGCCTGCAACTTTCCAAAGATGCATGTTAAGCATTTTCAGTGATATGGTGGAGCATATTATGGAAGTCTCTATGAATGATATCACCATTTATGGAAGTGCATTTGATGAATGCTTGGTCAACTTAGAAGCTGTTATGAACCGATGCATTGAGAAAGACTTAGTGCTTAACTGGGAGAAATGACATTTCATGGTACAACAAGGGATTGTCCTTGGGCGCATCATCTCCAAGCAAGACATTGAAGTTGACAAAGCAAAGGTGGAACTCATTGTCAAGTCACCATCCCTAACAAATGTCAAAGGAGTAAGGCAATTCTTTGGCCATGTTGGGTTCTATAGGAGGTTTATCAAAAATTTCTCTAAGCTTGCAAGGCCTCTTTGTGAATTATTGGTGAAGGATGCTAAATTCATATGGGATGATAGATGTCAAAAGAGTTTTGAAGAATTGAAGCTATTTCTGACAACCGCATCGATAGTGAGAGCTCTCAACTAGCAACTACCCTTTGAGGTAATGTGTGATGCCAGTGACTTTGCTATAGGAGCTGTTCTTGGGCAAAGAGAAGATGGAAAACCCTATGTGATCTACTATGCGAGCAAGACATTGAATGAGGCGCAAAGAAACTACACAACCACCAAGAAAGAATTGTTAGTTGTAGTTTTTGCCTTGGATAAGTTTCGTGCTTACTTGGTGGGGTCTTTCATTGTGATTTTCACTGATCACTCTACTTTGAAATATCTGTTGACTAAGCAAAATGCTAAAGCAAGGCTGATTAAGTGGATCCTCTTGCTTCAAGAGTTCAATCTCCAGATCAAAGACAAGAAAGGAGTGGAGAACGTGGTAACAGACGACCTTTCAAGGCTAACAATCACACATAATTCCCATGGTTTGCCCATCAATGATGATTTTCCAGAGGAGTCTCTCATGTTGGTGGAAGTTGCTCCTTGGTATGTTCACATTGCTAACTACCTAGTCACAGGAGAAATTCCAGGTGCGTGGAAAGCACAGGATAAGAAGCACTTCTTTGCAAAAATTCATGCCTACTATTGGGAAGAGTCATTTCTATTCAAGTATTGTACGGATCAAATAATAAGGAAGTGTGTTCCTAAAGAAGAGCAATAGGGGATCCTCAGTCATTGCCATGAAAGTGCTTGTGGAGGCCACTTTGCTTCTCAAAAGATAGTCATGAGGGTATTGCAATCAGCTTTCTATTGGCCATCACTTTTCAAAGATGCCCACGCCATGTACGAGAGTTGTGCTCGATGCTAGAGGCTTGGAAAGTTGACACGCAGGAACATGATGCTTTTGAACCCCATTTTGATAGTCGATCCTTTTTATGTTTGGGGCATTGACTTCATGGGACCTTTCCTTATGTCTTTTGGTTACTCTTACATCTTGGTAGGAGTAGATTATGTTTCTAAGTGGGTTGAGGTAGTCCCATGCAAGCACAATGACCATCGAGTTGTTCTCAAGTTTTTCAAGGAGAACATCTTCTCAAGATTTGGGGTGCCCAAAGCCATAATCAGTGATATGGGTACTTATTCTTGCGACAAGCCTTTTGAAACTCTCCTAGCCAAGTATGGAGTGAAGCATAAGGTAGCTACACCTTACCACCCTCAAACTAGTGGCCAAGTTGAGTTAGCAAACCGAGAGATTAAAAACATATTGATGAAGGTGGTGAACACGAACAGAAAAGATTGGTCTATTAAGCTCCTTGATTCACTATGGGCATATAGAACAACTTACAAGACTATTCTTGGGATGTCTCCTTATTGCCTAGTCTATGGCAAAGCATGCCATCTCCCTGTGGAATTGAGATACAAGGCTTGGTGGACAATTAAAAAACTCAACATGGATTTGAGCAGAGCTGGGTTGAAGAGGTTCTTGGACCTCAATGAGTTAGAAGAATTGAGAAATGACACCTACATCAATTCAAAAATTGCAAAAGAGAGATTGAAGAAGTGGCATGATCAGTTGATTTCTTGAAAGGATTTTTAGAAGGGACAAAGAGTCTTGCTCTATGACTCTAAGCTCCACATCTTCTTGGGCAAATTCAAATCAAGGTGGACAGGTCCTTTTTCTATTCGCCAAGTACATTCAAATGGAGTAGTCGAACTACTCAACTCCAACAACACCTAAGCTTCAAAGTGAATGGCCACCGTCTCAAGCCCTTTGTGGAGCCTTTTTCTTGTGACAAGGAGGCATTCACCCTCCTTGATCTACATCAAGCTTGACAGGACCAACTTTTGATGGACTCGGTCTTTTTAAAGACTATGAAGTCCATAATTTTTGTTTTATTTTTTATTTCAGAGTTTTCTTATGTTATTACTTATTTTGATTTTGATTTCTCGCTTTAATTTTGATTTTAATTTCACTTTGGTTTGTTTTAACTTAAATTTTTGATGATCAATTGCAGGGGGGACTTCAAAGCAGATGGGAAAGTCTTTAAAAATAAGTGGCAGAGGAACAACCCAGTAGAAAAAGGTATTTTTGCACACAATTTCCTATTTCTCACAGGCATTCCCCAATTCGCACACTATGTGAACCAATTTCGCAAGCCAATTCTCAATTTCACATGTTGTGCGAAACCATTTCGCACTGTGCGAAATTAAATCCTTCACTTCGAATCCCTTGCAAAAGCCCCCGTTCCCAATTCGCAAACTGTGCGAACCAATTTCGCACAGGCATTCTCCAGTTTACACACCCAATCTCAAATTCGCACCCTGTGCAAAAATATTCGCACCATGCGAATTCAAATTTTCCAAATTTGCACCCTGTGCGAAATCATTTAGCACTTTCCAAAAATCCCAAATTCGCATCTCGTGCGAAACAAAAGGGGCGCGTGTGAAATTCCAAAAACTTGTGCGAAAAACCAAAATGACCATTTCGGAAATTGAAATAGCTCTGATTCTCTATTTAAACCAACCTCGAGCCCCATTTTTTCTCTCATTTCGCAAGCCTTCTCCCATTTTGAATCCCTCTGCCACCCTGCGACCTCATTTCTTCTTTATTACCTCATCCCGCATCACCCCCCATTTCCCCATTTCGCGATTTCTTTATGGCTCGCACATGAGGAGGCCTTGCTTCCACTTCGCCGAGATGCACTTTGAGGCAGAGAGCCTCTTTTTCTTCTTCTTCTTTTTCTCAGGATGCTCATTCTTCGCCACCACAGGCCACAGAGGCCTTGCCGATTCCACCGTCTAAGAGTGGAGAGCCCAATGATCCCTCCTCACATGCTCCTCACCATAGATATCCGACGAGAAGAGCGGCTACTACATGAGGGGTGACAGCTTCGCGCCCTGAGAGTTCAGTGAGATGCCCTCCTGCCAAGAGGGCCACGACTTCAGGCCCAGGCAAGTCGTCCAGAGCACCGCAGCCTGTGCCTCATTCAAATACTGAGATTCCTTTTAACTTGCCATCGGAGTCTATTATCAGACGTCCAATGCTCACAGCACCTCCCATTGAGGGCAACTTAGATTGTAGGTCGAGACCTTATCATTTAGAGATATATTTTGATAAGGACACATTCAAACAGCAGCCCGAGCTCCGAGATTCTTATGGCATACTCCAGAGGTACCATCTTGAGCAGCTTATGACTCATCGGGGGTTTTTCTATCCTCGAATAGCATTGGATTTTTACCAGTCCATGACTACTTGTGGCATTCGGAGTCCTACCGCGATTCATTTCACTATTGATTGACGCCATGGTATCCTAGAGGCTAGACATATTACAGAGGCTCTTCAGATTCCGTTCGAGCCAGCTGATCCTTTCGTTTTCTGCGAGTGGTCCCCGTTATCTCAGAGGGACATGGTCCGTATATTATCCAGGGTACCTTTTCAGATTCAGTCCTTCTCAGGAAGGAGCTTCCACCTGGGATGCTCTTTGTCGATGTGGTGCTACGCTCCAACATCTTTTCGCTACAACATTCGGTAAAGAGGCAAAGAGCTATATTGGATGTCTTGTTCCGTATTTATGAGGGCTTCTACTTTGGCCTGCACCACTTGATCATGGCCTCTCTCATCTACTTCAAGGAGAAGGTCCATCGGAAGAAGCTTCAGAGGGCGGACACCATTTCATTCCTATTCCCGAGGTTGCTTTGCTAGATATTGGAGTATATGGGTTTTCCTATTGACCCTTAGCTCGAGCGCCACCGCCTTTGTCGAGAGCAATTCACTATTGACAAATGGAACCAGTTGGCGGGCTATTTTGCACCTCCAAGAGCCCCTTCTATGGTAGCACCTCCAGTGCCCCTGCAGGCTGAGCAGGCACAGGCACCACTAGTGCTCATGCCTGAGACTGTTTCTATTCCTCCCCTTACTGCCCCTACTGTTCCTACCTCCAGTGCTCCTACTACATTTGAACCTTTCATTACCATATCTGCTTTAGAGTTTCGCGGCGTTGTACAGACCTTGAAGACAGTGACCACTACACATACTGCTCTCTTCCAGCAGATGGCTGCTATGCGTGCATAGTAGGACAAGCAGATGGTTATACTTCGCCAGATTTAGCAGCATTTGGGCTTTGCCTCCACCTCAGCCTGACCTTCCATTGTCATCAGAGCCTGTTGCTTTAGCTGAGGATACTATCCCACTTGAGGATGCGTCATTTCCACCTTAGGACCCCTCTACTTGATCATACGACATCTCTTTTTGTTTTTGTATTTACTTATTATATTAGTGGAGATTGTTCTTTCTTTCGATGCTTTATAGTCTGGGATTGGATGTATTACCTGATGATATCTCATATTGTACTTTCTCAGATTACTATATAGACATCATTTTTTATTATATTACTTGGCATTTGTCTATCTTCTCTACTCATTACTTTTTTATTTTTTTGAATCATATGGTTTCTCCTATACAACTCAGACTCCATTTTATTCAGGAGATACCACTTCCTCCCTTTATATTCAACTGCTCTTGACACATTGAAGGTAATGTTGATCATGGTTGGGGGAGAGTTGAGGAGGGAAGTTTTGTTAATAATGCTAGGTTAATTTGTTAATTTAGTTACTTTTTGCTTAATTTTAAAAAAATTTTACTTTTCTCTCCATGGTTATTAAGGAAAAATTCTCAAAATAAAATGGGAGAAATTGAATTCTTGCATTTTTACTTGAATTTTAGAGTTTGTTTTATGCTTATTGAGGTTGATGAATTATTGAAACTCCTATTGATGAATTCAACCTTATTTCTTCCACTTTAATCTTACCACACACTATGCACATTAGGTTCCGATTATAAGATGAAAAACTATCTTACCCCCTAAACTTAGGAAAATTTCGACTTGGTACCTTTGACCTCGTTTTAATAGTGTTAGGACACCTTATAAAAGGCCAATGAGCCTTTAGAAAAAAAAAAAAAAAAAAAAAGAAGAGAAAGAACAAAGTGTTACACTTGCCTTGAAACTTGAGTAAGGTTCGAGGGGTATATGGCGAAAGTCTTTAAAACCCGGTGCCCTAAGCCTTATTGGTTGGGAGTCACCGACCTCAATGCTTGTTACAAGGGTGAACAGGTGGAGTTTGACATATTGTAGGTGCTTGGGTATTAAATGTCTATCTCAAAAGTTAGGGGTGAAATATGAGGAGTTAGTGGTCGAAAGATCCTTAAAGCTTGATGCCCTAAACCTTGATTGGTTGGGAGTCATCGATGGATCCCTGTTACATGGACACTTTAGAAAACAATACCTTTAGCATTGCACTCCTGCAATGAAAAAATTTGTGAAATAAAGGAGGTGCGTTCTTAGCCTATTGGAAGTTGGTCAGTTTGCTAAGGTTTGAGAAAGAACTAGGTTGGGGGGGAGAGAATAGTTTGACATACTATAATCGGAAACTAATAAGCTTAACACTTAGATTTTTGTGGAAGAGTAAGGGTTAGACCTTTGGGAGTGGAAATTCTTTTAATGCTTAAATTTGCATAATGCCTACTCTTTATAAATTGTGATTAGGTAAGAGATTTGATGACTCTTGTTGAAGGTTGGGTTTTGCCTCTTTGATATTCCATGAGAGAGTATGATCAGCATCATGCCACTTGAAATTTTTTTGAAGTGATTAGCATGATTTTGTAAATTATTCTACTATCTTTTTTTTTTTTATCTTTCCTTCATTGCTAAAGGACTAGCAATATGTCGGTTGGGGGAAGTGATTACTACTCAAAAAGTGCTCTTTTATAGCTTAAAATTAACTGTTTTAAACACTTTTGAGTAGTAGTTAATACATTTTAACTCAATTGGCACATTAAGGAACCTAGCAAGGGTTACTAATCAGTTTTTGGTAAGTTTTGATGTTTTTAGTAGCTTTTTGATCATTGAAACAAGCCAAGAATGAGGGAGAATTTTGTGCAATCCATGGCAATGCAAGTTGAAGCTCAAATACATGAAAAATCTGAGCTTTGGAGCACTTCATAACCTTTGCCAAGCCAATCAGCGATGCAAGGAAGAGAAAAACAGAGAAAGAAATCTAACCTTAAGCAATTTTGCATGGCCATGCGAAATCTTTGCATGGCTATGCGAAATCTTTACATAGCATGTGAAAATCAATAGAAGAGTAGCTACAGGACTGGACAATTTTGCACCCTGTGCGAAATTTCGCAAGCTTTACGAAGCCACAAGCTATAGCAACTAATGAATTTTGCATACCATGCAAAATTTTAGCATAGTATGCAAAATCTTCCTGTGCACCGACTCAGTTAGATTTTTATCTCCAGATATTTGTGTAATTTCCTATTTTTTCCTTGTAATCAACCAATGATAGGATTTCTTGGTTAGGAAGTTGTAAAAACCTCTCTCTATAACCTTTGTATCATCTTTTGTAAAACACTCTTGACATTGAAGAATTTTACACCTATAAAATTCCCGTAATAGAATACAGAGCCTTTGCTCTGCCTTTCCTTCTCATTTTTGTTTTCTTTTTCATTTTCTTGCTGGCCAAGCATCCTTTGAGGATGATTTCTCAGGGGATGAGTGGCTAGGTTTCGTGTTTCTTGGAGTAATGGAAGCTAGGTGAAAGACCCGAAGGTAAAAGTGGGAGTTTTCTTTGCTTTAAATGAGGGTAGTTGGTAACCATTAATGGTTTTTATTTCAAGGTTTAGCCTTAAATCCCTTCAAGTCACCTTGAATAGCCAATACTTGGTAAGCTTTTCAGATTCTATGGATGCTTATTGCTAAATCCATGGATGTCTATTAGTTATCAAGTACGAGCCATTGGAAGGTGGTTTAAGGTGAGGGTCATTAGTGTTTGAAGCCATTAATGGAAAGTAACTACCATTTTTCATGAACCCTTTGAATCAAGTCTTAATTGCTAAATACAAAACCGGTTCGGGAGATAACCATCCTTTATGTTATTGTCCTCAATGCGAGGAAAAGATTCGGAATCTCCCCATTTGCCTAAGGAACCCAATCATAGTGACCTAAAGCTCCAAGAGACCTTTTCTTTGTAATTAACTTCAATTCTAGTTTTTGCTTAACTTAAAAAGCAACATTTTTAACTAAAATTCCATTTTCTTTTAAAGCTAATTTTCATAAGGAAAAACACCATTCCATTAACTTCAGTAAAGTCACGTGTACGAAGAAAACCCATCCCTATGGACAATCCTAGAGCCATTATACTATGTTAGCTATGCTACCCTAGTGTACGGTGATTTAGGTTTTATAAATTTTATTGATAACACCAGTCCGGGAACTAGAATCAAATGGCACTGTATAGGGACGGATCAATTGACGCCGTTGCCGAGAACGAATCAATTAGCGTCGTTGCTGGGTATGGTTCCAAAGTATAGTGACATTACATTTGATGAACACTTGTGATTTTCATCACAAGTTTGGTGATTTTTCTTTTACTAATTCTTTTCAATTGTCTCTATTTTAACTTATCTTTTATTTAGTTTTTAGCTAACCTTAACCTTTTCCTAGAATTGTAATTCTTTTGCTTTCGTTGTTTTTGTTTCAGTAATCTCTAATTGTGCATGCCCTATTGGATAAGGGATTTTGAGGGAAGACTTGTGAAGATTGAAACTCCTCAAGAAACTGACTTGGAAGTTTGCGTGAACATCATGGATGTTCCACTTGAAGATCAGAATAGCCAACGTGGTCAAGAGAATAATTTCAACACATACTAATCCATGAGGGACCGCATGCATCCACCTCGTATGAGTGTACCTTCATGCATAGTGCCTTCTATGGAGCAGCTAGTGATCCGACCACACATTGTGCCACTCCTACCTACTTTCCATGGGATGGAAAGTGAGAATCCCTACTTGCATATTAAGGAATTCGAGGAGGTTTGTAATACATTCCAGGAAGGAGGAGCTTCAATCGACTTGATGTGGCTCAAGCTATTTCCTTTCACCTTGAAGAATAAGGCCAAGGTTTGGCTCAATTCTCTAAGGCCAAGGAATATCCGAACTTGGATTGATTTTCAAGCCGAGTTTCTAAAGAAGTTTTTCCCTACTCATAGGACCAATGGTTTGAAAAGGAAAATTTCTAACTTCTCAGCTAAGGAGAATGAGAAATTCTATGAGTGTTGGGAGAGATACATGAAAGCTATCAATGCTTGTCCTCACCATGGTTTTGACACATGGCTCTTAGTCAGCTACTTTTACGATGGTTTGTCTTCTTCAATGAAACAACTCCTAGAAACTATGTGTGGAGAAGACTTCATGAGTAAGAATCCGGAGGAAGCCATGGACTTTTTAAGTTATGTTGCTGAAGTTTCAAGATGATGGGATGAACCAAATGAAGGGAAAGATTGAATAATCCAATTGAACTGCTAGATTATTTTCTTGATTTACAAACCTATCAATCTAACATTACTTAGTAATCACATGATTTACAATTAAATTGTTGCATAATTCAATGGATTGAAATTCAACCACTCAACAAAATCAAATGCTTAATACCTAAACTATTTCTAAGAAGTTTCCAAAAAAAATATCATATGATTTTTTTAAAAAAAAAATGTAAAAAGAATATGTTTGGAATGTAGTTGAATTTGGATGAGGACCTCCATTAATATTTGATGGAAATAGTAAATCCACTACTAAACTAAAGGCAAAACATGAATAGGATAAATTTGATAACAAAGACCATGAGAAAAATTGAGGCCTTTTATAGCATCTTTAAATATGCTAGTTCTGATGACTTTCATAGGATTGCAACATGCAAAACATGTTGCTATGAAGTTTGTTGAAAATATAAATGTTACATGTCAAGTTTGAGGGTATTACAATGTGTGGAAAGATGAAATATTTTCTAAATTCTATGATGAGTTGAGTAATATTTGCAACTCAAGCTTAATGTAGGGGAGAAGATTCTTGAATCTAAGCTAGTTAAAAAAATCCTTAGATCTCTTTCTTCCTTGTAGGTACCTAAGGAAACTACCATAGAGGAAAACAAAGACAAAGACATTTATTCAATTAGAGTTAATGAACTTATGGAATCCCTTCAAACTTACAAGATGCCCTTACCTAGTTCTATGAGGCCTAAGGATGAAGCCCAAAAAGCTTCTATGAAAGAAAGTAATGAGTCTAAAGAATATAATGACCAATGTTTAACATATGTTGAGCTTTCATTTTTCTTTAAAAAGTTTAAAAATGCCATGAAACCTCACAAAAGATCTTTCACTAAATTAGACTCTAAAAAGCGAAAGGGATTTGAATTAAACAAAAGGAAAAAAGAAAAGAGTTCATCTAAGAAAAAGAAAATTGAGTGCTTTAATTGTGGGGGAATGGGACACATGGTTGTTGATTGTCCTTGCCTTAAAAGCATTAGGTATGAAGGCTATGTAGGTGACTTGGAGTAATTCCATGTTTGATGATTGTAGGGCTAAGAACTCAAATAAAAGTAAAGATGTACAAAATGATAATCTTATTGCTTTTGTTCATATGTAGCTAATTTTGATTATGATCCATTGGGTTAATTGAATCCTAAAATAAAAATTGAGTTTCATTTTAATGATGTACATGGGGTCTATGATGCATTATTATAGGAAAACTAAAAACAAAGGTTGAAAGCATAAAAGTGAATAAAAAGACATTAAAATTAATGAGCTCTATGATTTTTTGAAAATTAAAAATATCAACATATTAAATGAACATATTGTTAATGAGGTGAAGTTTCTAGGGACTAAACATAGAACTATCAATGATAAAGATAAAGATTTAACTTTAAAAGTTGAAAAATTGAGGAATGACATGACCAATACTAATGAAATATTTAATCTTAGGTCCAAGATCATTAAAGAAATATTTAGTAAAGAAAAATTTGTCTATGATAAACATGGCATATAATATATTAGCAAGGTTAAGACTCCCACAAGTGGGAAAACAACCTTTGTAACAGTTAAGTAAGGTCTTTCTTATGTGGAAGCATCCTCGAGCACTACCCCTTTTTGCACAGTGTGCAATAAGTTTGGACTTGACCAAAGTAAGTGCTATTGCAAATTCTTCAATAGGTTTTAGTCATGTGTTAAATTGCTAGTAAATGAGTCCAACTTCCTTATATTTCCTTTTTTACAAGGCCAGTTGCATGAAGTACCCAAAACAATTGTTTCTATTACTTAGTACTTTCATTGCTATTAGATGACATAGATTCTAGTATTATATTGAGCATTGTGGGTGTCACTGCATATTCCACCCATTTTGGCTCATATTATACACCTTGTCATTTTTCATATCATTTTAGGAAGTTGTAAATGAGAAATTAAAGGTAATTACTAGAGGTTTATAATTTTCATAGGTAAAAGGAATTTCCTCAAGGATTATATATGGATAACTAATAATTAGTTCTAGAATGTTAATTAAATTATGTTTTCAAAATATATAAAATGTTGGTCCTAATGTGAAATTCCACATCACCTAAGGAGAAAAGTTTCTACGACTTTATATTTAGTAGACTTCTCATAAACGTATAGAGATATTTTAAAGTAGGCCTCGACCCAAAGTGAATAACATCTATATAGGAGCTAGTGAGCCCTTACACTTAGGCCAAAACTTTTACTTGACACACGTTAACCATCATTGAATATAGTACGAATTTAATTAATTATGACCTACCATTCATTTTGTAGTTTCATATATTGCATAGTTATTTGAAGACTAATTTCAAATTTTGATTATTTGTGTGTGTGGGATTATAATACTAGCCTATGAACATCTATTGATAAAAGAGTTTAATTATGCTAGTCACAACTTTATGTAGTTATGGTAATTTAAATTGAAGTTCTTTTGATCAAATTTAGGAAACCCCATCTTCAACAAATATTGACCATTAAATCCAAAAGTAGTCTAACCTCTTCAATCAATATAAGGTATAAGTTAAATTATGTTATTTATGACTTTTCTCTTTGATTAAATTGGGAAGACAAATATACTTCTAGCCTAATGCTTAAACACTAAGCATGGGTTGATTTTTTCCATTTCATTTTCCTATGTAAAATGCTAAACAATATCAAGAAAATCCAAATAACCAAGTAATGATAATAGATAAAACAATTTAATTGATTTATTATATGTCCTAAATATAATGATAATTCTAATTAAAATTTACCTTGGATTGATAGGTAGCCATTGAATCTATTCTTTCTTAAATCCAGTGTCATCAAGTTTCCAAAAATAGATAATTTTGTAAGATGGTTCAAGAAAGAAAATAAAATTGAAAAAATAAATTATGGTAGAGTGGTTACTAAGGATATTAAAAGAATAAGCAATACCTTGGGAAGGAAAAAGTCCCTCAATATAGTTGTTGCTTACAACTAGTGTTTTAAGGGATGTGAGTCCACTCAACTGTTTTATAATGGTCTTGTTGAACCAATTATAACCAAGGTTTAAGATTTCCAGCTTTTTCAACTTAGGCAAACTTTTAAAACTACAAGAAGATCAAAGAAAGTAAAGATATTAATATTTCATATTTTTAAAAATAAAAAGCTCGTAGTTGATTATAACCTTGGTAGTTGCTAAACCTTTAAAAATATTTTCAATATATATTGTTTAAACTCTCAAGAAATAATATAATTACCTTGAATTTGATGCAAATTGAAAGACAAAAAGATCCACTTGTGACTATGCATATAAAGTTGAATTTAGTTTAAGTTCAACAATGGATTTGGATATATTTTTTATAATGTCATACACTATTGGTTGATTTTTATGTAATATATGAAGTTTTAAAACATCGAGGGCACTTTGAAAACAACATGATTTATGTGATTTGATAGTGGTGGTTGTTCATAGAGCTTTTGATAAATGAAGTTAGTTGTGCTACTGAAAAATTTTGGATTTTTTTTTTTTTTTTTTTTTTTTTTGTAGGTGTAGTTGTAATTCTATTCATTAAAATTTTCAGCCATATTAGGTTTGAGGACTAAAATATTTATTTCCTTTTTAGCAATGTTTATTTTTTTTACTTGAATATGCAATTATTGTTTATCCAATCTTTAAAATTAATCAAACCATCCTTTATATAAGATGAACCCTCCTTCACCTCTTAGTCATACACACCCAATAGCCTAGTGTCCAATAATTTTGTTGTCTTCCAAATTTTTAGGAATTACAAAACCTATTGAATTTTAAATCTAAGACTAGTTTGTTCTTGTTTGATGTATAAATTAAATTCAATTAATATGTCCTTTTCAAGAGTTTTTATAATTTTTGTCTTTGTTTAAAGCACAAAAAATAAAAATAAAAATCAACAACTAAATCCTAATGCTTAAACATTGTTTTGATGATTAATTGCCTACATTTCACTATCTTGTAAAGCAAGTTTCAAAGGAAGACTTATTTGTAATCAAGTTAACATTGATTAGTGACTTAAATTCAAGTAAATTTTAACCTACTTGTGATTGGTAAATACTCAATAAGGAGATTAGTATGTGAGAGAAAACATAATGAGATATGGATGACTACTTAAATATACCCAACAACTAGAAGGTATTTTGAAAAATTTATGTGTTCTTTACTAAGTTCGATTGATTTAACTACATCCATTATAAACAAATATCAATAATATCTTTTAATTCAAATCAAGTTATTATTTATAAGCAAGGTTTTTATAGAAGTTTTAAATTGGACATTAAATGTATTGATCACTTAAAATCTAACAAGTGATTCCTTAGAAAAGTTCTTACTTTCTATCTAGAACTTCTATTACTCCTCTAATAGGCATTTAAAAAATCAATAAATTTTAGTTAAAGTTTTACTTGACAATCTTAACCCTATGATTTCAACTTGCTCAAAAGTAAGTTCATCAATATTTTCTACATCTTCATGAATGCTATAGATAGCTTGAGTACAATTCTCTTCTTGAATTGGTTTCTCTCCATTTATTATAAACAAATTAACATGAAATTTAAAATATTCCTTTAAAACAATTTGAACAATAAGAATTATGATACCAAACTCTATTGGTGAAATTTCTTACTAACTATGCCCATAGTTATGAATTTGTTCTTCTTAAATTTATCGCCCTAATTAAGTTCTCATGAACCTAGGTAGAGTTGCATGAATATTTCCACAAATAGTGTTGTATGAGCTACCTTATAAGCAAATATTCGTTTATTTAATCAACTCATATTAGCATTGTCAACATCAAGTATGTAATTATTACATCTATCTCTTGACACAATGACTCAATGTATTTTATTTTCAAACAAAAATGTTGATTGTAAGCATCAATTGACTCTAAAAAAAAAAGGAGCATTCTATGTTTGTGACCATCATAGTGGTAGTAGCAAATATAGTGTTCACTATTTGTTATTTGACTTTAAAAAAACATCATGGTTATGGTATGTATAAGGTTAGAACATTATGGTTATGTTATATTTCTCTACTTGCCACTAGATCAAATAAATGCTAGTATTGCCTCTGTATTTTTTATCCCATGACTCATATACATGTAAGACCTTATAATCTTCCTATTGCTTTCTCACCCACATATACATTTGAGAGATAAAAATTGAAGGTTAGAAATTCAATTTTTGATAATTCAGTAGTTTCAACTATCAATATGCTTGTAAGTAATGCTAATCTCCATAAAGATCAGGAACCTCATTTCTAAATGTATAATAAAAGTTACTAAGTGTTGTCACCATTATCATCACCATTATTATTCTTCATAGTTTTCTTGACTACATTTTTTATGTCACTACACTTAAAATACATTTAATACACAAAATAATAATTATAGGAATAAAAATGTTAAAAAATAATAATTATTCTTTATTCATTTGGTTATGATAATGGATTTAATCCAATATTTAGCATCTAATTAGTTTTTATTTCTTTGAAATTTGTTTTGTTTTTTTTAATATTCATCTGGTTCAAGTCTAACTAAGTCTATCTCAAAAAACCTTATTTAGTGTTCATATTAATCTATGTATATATATTTTTTTTAAATTTTAATTTTAATTTTATTTATTTTTAATTTTGTTTACTTCTCTATCTGTATTCTTGACCATTTTATTATTATTTTTACTTCTTAAATTTTTGTTTTCATTTAGTTTTTTTTTTTAAATTTCAAGAAGATTAAAATTTTCTATTTTATTATATATTGTTTCTTATTGATATTTTTATTTAAATAATTATATGTACATTTATGGGTGTCTACCCTTGTCTCTCTCTCTCTCTCTATATATATATATATATATATATGGATGACCCATAAATGCTTAAATTCTTAAGAAACCCAAAAACCCACATAATTGCCTAATTTTTTTTTGTTTTAGCGATAAGATGAAATAATTATTTTAAAATGGAATAGTCATTCCATATAACAAAAGAGATGTCAAACTTACTAATACCATGGGATTTTTATTTTGTTTCTGCACCTATTATATATATCAAACATGATTCTAGAGTTTTTTCCAATCAAAGTATAACTAGATTTCTTTTGTTGATCAATGAGCTTAGCAATGCTATTGATACATTTTGTATAGCCTTTTGTAGCATAAGTTGTAGCTTTATTGATCATCAAAAAATTGCAAACCTAATCATCAATTCAAAATCTAAAGTATTTTTATTATCTTTTATTCTTAGTTGCAATTATAGTTATAGAAAACATTGTTTTATTAATTTTTACATTTCAAAAGTATATTACTAATATTAATTATCTTCACTTTTTAGGTTGTAAACCTTATAGCCTAAAATAAAAAACTCTTTGTTATCTAGAAAATTTCGGGATAAGTTAAGGAACTAATCTTTTTATTGTCCATTGATATGTAAAGTCTAACTATTATACATTTTCATGATTTTCTCTTAGATCTAACCTATACATGAATATAAAATTACAAGAAAATTATTTTTCAATTATTAGAATTTTGTTGCATACATTGATTACCATGTTTTTCATTGTGCCGTGTAAAATTCTTAAATGTTGTACACCTAAACATTCTTTCAATTTTAAAAAATTATTATATATATTATTCTTTTTATTATTCTTTTAAAAAAAATTCATTTTTTGTTTGTAGTTTTAAATATTTTTCTATATATATATATATATACATACATGTGTGTGTGTGTGTGTGTGTGTGTGTGCGCGTATGTTACTAAAACTAAAAATTAGAAAATTAATAATCATATGGGTGACTTATTAATTTTCAAATTCTTAATAAACCCAAAACCCCAAGGATTTCTTTTGTTGATAAATAAGCATAGCATTGGTACTAATACTTTTTGTATAGCCTTTTGTAGCACTAGTTGTAGCTTCATTGATTATCAAAAACTATAATATATCCTAACTATAGATTCAAAAACTAAATTACTTTTATCTTTTTTACATGTCAATCATTCTTAGTTATCGTCATAGAGAACACTGTTTCATTAATTTTTACATTTTGGAACCATATTGTTAGTATTAACCATCTTCACTTTTTAGTTTGTAACCCTATGGCCCAAAATTTAAAACTCTTTGTTATCTAAAAATTTTCAAGAATTGTAAGTTAAGGAACTCCTAGACATCAAATTTAGGACTAGTCTATTTTTTTTCACCCATACATAAAGTCTAATTAATATACATTTTCATGATTTTCTCTTTGATAGAACCTATATGAATTTAGAATTGCAAGAAAATAGTTTTCAATCATTAGAGTTTCAATGCATATGTAGATATTATTATGTTTTTCATTGTCCCATGCATATAAAATTCTTAAATGTTATACACTTGGGCATTCTTTTAATTCTTTTTCCAAGGAAGTTAAATACTAGTGACGCACAAATTACTGAGAAAAGAATGTTAATTTTAATTATGCTCTTACATGATGTATATAATCAGAATTTCAATTTTTATTTACCTTGCATACTAGTGAGGTCATTATGGCTTAGGTCTAACATCACCAGGTTTTCCAAAGTACATAATTCTGCAACACCATTGAGAGGGAAAAAAAAAAAGAAGATAGAAGATGTTGAGAATTTTAATATTTCACAGTTTAAGAAAAAATTACACATACCTTGGATAGGAAAAAATCCTTCCAAATAGTTGGATTGTAAAGAAAGACTTTTAAGGGATGTGAATGTATTCAATCGTTGCATGGTAGTATTCCTGAACTTGTTGAGATTGAGGTTCAAGGTCTCTAGCTTTTTCAATATGGACAAACTTTGTGAATCTACAAGAAAATTATAAGAAACTATAAAACTTCAAATTTCACATTTGCATATATAAACAATTCAAGCTTATAAACTTGTTAAAGGTTTTATATAAAGTGTAAATAAGTATCACAATTAACTTGTTTATGTGCTTCCTCATATTAAAAACCATATACAATTTCTTTTAAATATTTTATTTATACTTTTGAACTAGTTTTTCAATCAAGGAGCTACAAGATTCTTAACCACATAGACACAAGAACTAGAGGAAATGTCAATTATTTGATAATAGATATTTATATTTTATAACAAGATTTTCACCTCCTATGATCCACTATTCTTCTATGTACATTTGTTACAAAGGAACTCTTATTCATATATTATTTTTTTCAAACCCATCTAGTTTTTGAAGAGCAACTTATATGGAATCATTTCTCTTTTTTCTTTAAGAATCAATTTCCAATTCCTCCTATATATTTTTTTTTAATTATTTTTAGGATATTTTAACTCCATCATTTCCATTATTTGATGATGATCAAACCTTGTTAAACATCAAGTAACATAATTCCATTTATGGCTAGTATTTCTTAATTTAACAATTAAGTCGGTCTTTGGATGCACTTAATTTAACAAAGATCAACTTAATTGGGAAAAAGGGAAACTGTTCTAATACTATTTTAAAATATCAATAGTGTATATATAGGTATTCATTGATAATCAAGTTAATTTATAAAAAATGTATTCCATTACTTAAGAAAATATTAATTATATCAAATATGTTTCACAAGTTAGTGTCATGCATCTAATAGGAACTTATAATTTTATAGGATGATTGAGACTATTTCAAATGAAAATTTATGATAATATAAAAGAAAAATAACTAATGATGAGGAATTGTTGGTTAATTTGACAATTAATTTAATAACAAAATATCATAAGTTTTTTTACCAAGTTAATAAAATACCTTGCACTTGTTGAAAGCTTTCCAAATCATTAAAGCTTAGATCTAATGCTTCCAAGTTTCTCAAACTAGCTAACTCTACACCAAATATGAATAAAAAGAGAGATTGACTAAGGAATTTTAAAAACTAGAAATATATTATATTTGATTTCAAAGAAATAATATAGAAATATAACATGCCTTGAATGGGAAAAGATCCCTTCAGTCCTATGCCGCAAAGAACCGGTGTCTTGAGTGATGTTATTGTACTCAAAGATTTTATGACACTTTTGTCAAACTCATTACCACTAATGTCCAAGATCTCTAACTTCTTTAAACTTGACAAACTTTTAAATCCTGCAAAGGAGCAATAGAATTTTAATTAAAGGAATGTAGATATTTTATTTTATTTTTTATTAGTTAAAAATTATTTTTAAGAATAAGTTTCTAAATAATCTTATTTTGAGAAAATAATAATATTATTGAAGTTGGAAAATAAATTTTAAAAGAAGTTTCACAAAACAAGTATTCATTTTTTTTTTTTTTTTTTAGAATAAATACCTTTCATGTGGAAAGATAGAATTTAAAAATAAAATAAAATAAGATAAGCAACTTGGACGTACCTATACATACAACTATACACCATGTAAATGCAAACAAAAACGAAAATATCGAGATATATCAGTAATATATTGTGTATCAAAGAAGATGAATATAATATATAGGTAAGATATATCAATTGACGAAAATATTGGATTTTATCGAGAAATATTGGCTATTATCATCGGTGATTTCCAATATATTAGTGACAACCAAAAAATCGACCCTGAATGGAAAAAATAGCTAAAATTTTAGAGATATATTGGTGAAAAACAAGGATATATCGATGATGTCTAATGCCCAAACTTTTAATTTATGTCCAATGGGCCAATGTTGGATTAGCCTAACCAGCCTATAAATGATGACTTGACTTTTAAATATTCTATAATGGGCCGAAAGATGAATCAAGCTCAAATGCACTCGAACACAAATGCTTAGGTTTAAAACAAATGGTTTTAACCATTAAATCAAACTTATTTTATGATTTATATGTGCTTAAAATTGTTTTTATATATGATTATTAGACATATATTTTTATATATTATAATATATTTTATAAATTAATTAAAATAAAATTATTATAAATTAATTAATTTTAATTATCTTATAATTTATTTTATATACTAATTAAATATAAAACAAATATAAAATTATAAATAAAATTATCAATGTTTTTAATAATTATCTATATTTCTTTGATATATCCGATATAGTTGTAAAATTCAAGTCTCAATATGTATGATTACCAATATTTTATCTTTGGATGTAAATGAGGAGTTTAGATTGATAGGTGATGACCCAATCGCATGTAAGTTTGAATGAATTGAATGGGGAATGATTAGGGATGAGTAAAAGTGTGGGCTCCATGGTCAATAATCCATCCATGCAAGTCCACCATACATATCAACCACAAGAACTCTTCACCCTTCCACCACCTATCTTTTTTCCCTTTTTTTTTTTTTTTTTTCTCTTTATATTTATTTTTAAAAAGATATAGAATGAAATTTGGAAACTTTTTTAAAGAATATTATTTGAAATATATATATATATATATATATATATATATATCTATGACACTTTGACCATTTTATCATACTTATTTTGTTTTTATATTGAATTTAATTTCTAAAAAGACATTGGAAATTTTTATACTTAATCCGTCTTTTTCAAAAGACAAATTTCATAAAAAATTATTTTTGATAAAAACTTATTTTTAATTTTTTTTTAAGAAATTATTATATTTGTGCAAAAGCCCTTGAAATCTGGGTTGGAAGGAATACATAAAAATATTGATAAAATTAAAATACAAAAGAATGGAGCACTTTTAAATGAAGTATAAAAGTATTTTGTGCAAAAACCCATGAAATCAGGATTGGAACGACGACCTAAAAAATTAATAAAATTAAAACACAAACAACGAAGCGATTTTATATGAAATATAGATGTGTCAATTTTCTGGTCCTTTAACTGAGCTCTGTCAATTGGAAATTTTAGAAACCAGGACAGAAATGACCAACAGAAGGCTCAACACAGAAAATCGGACCAGCCCATCCTCACCTCTGCACCAACCCAGCATAAAAGGGACCATGGGCAACCCCTTGCCAATGACTGTACCGGCCGGCGGCAAGGAATGGTAAGTGACACTCAGAAGTGGATCGAGGACTTCATCCAGGTTTTTGGTCAAAATGATGCAGAAGAGGCTTTTTTGGAATGGAAGGTGGCTGATTGGTGGGGTGATCTAAGTATTTTTAAGAACATGTGCTAGTAGGTCCTTTGGAATGTATATGAAAACCATTCTATAACTGTTTAGAGTACAAGCCAAAAGAAATTTAAAAGATGAGAGCAAACATACCTTCATTCTTAATAAACCCATCAAATGAGTTTGCGGACAAATTTAGATCATGAAGCTCTTCAAAAGGAAGGAATAGAGATGTATTTAGTAACCAGAATTTGTCATTTTCATAATATGGCCACCACCAATTATATTCTTCCAAGAAAAATTGTTGTTGCTTTATATCGTTGAGAGAAAGCTTCTTAACTCGACTTGTGGTGGGATCACAAATAACTCGCTCCCAACTACAACATTCACTGATGTTGTTATCTATCCATGAAGGGAGAAGAAGATCTGCATTCTCATTATTCAATTTTAGAAAGGCCTTGAATTCAAGCAAACCCATCTTCTCTTCTTCACTGCAACCTTTGCATCTACATATTTGAATCAAGAGTAATAATAAAACCCATGACAAATATTTTGATGACAAGCTCTCCATTGAAAGTCCACACATGAGAGACATAAGAAAGCCACTACCAAACCACTCTTAGATATACAACTTAATAAGAGTATTTAATCTAATTGGAACATCGTTCTTGTATACGAAGGGTCTTGACCGGTAGTTTGATGGGCCCATGGTGTATCATATGTTGAAGAAACAGTTCTTTCCAATCAAATTTTTCATGTGAGAGTCAATTCAAGTCATCTTTATCATCATATTAATATTAAATTTGCGATTCTTATTTACGTATATATTTAAGCATGCAAACAAACTAACTAGGTTTTTTTATTTTTTATCATTGGAAGTGGTTGATTAAAATCAAATGAATAAAGCAACCCCTTTGATATATTTCTTTTATACTATAAATTAATAACTAAGATATTCTAAGTCACTTTTGAGTTTCAAATTAATGTTAAAATAATAAGGTTTGTTAAAATGATAAGGTATAACTATACCATACTTGGTGCATTCTATAATATATTGGAAGTGTAAAAAACCCGTCTTGATTTTTGTAATCTATTGTTTGAGATTGATTTTAAAGAGTACATACATCCATGGTACCATGAAATTTTCTAAGAAATATATATATATATATATATATATATATATATATATAAACTTCAATACCATTGAGAAGACATGATCTTTCATTTATCAATGCTATCAGGTTTGTGTCTAATATTTTAGCGAACGAATTAGGCTTCATTGGCCATGGCATTGGCAAAACATTATCTAACATCAATAATGTGTAGGTTTGTTTAATTAATTCATAAATTGGCTACTGTTTCCTTTCTTTATTCTTAGAGGTCCAAATCGGACTTTTTTTTCTAACATCAATAATGTGTAGGCTTGCTTATGATTTATTCTAGGATAATTTTGTTTCTTATCATGTTTCCAAATATATTAATGAAAAGCCAACATATCCATTTTCATCTAGGAAAAATATAATATAAAAATTTTACTATATAATAGATAATATTTTATATTTTATAATAAATTAAATAAAATCTTCATCTAATATTTTCATCTAATGCCTAATAAACTATTGAAGAAAACCTACTTTCAAATTATATAAATGATCATTTTTCAATAGTGCAGCCATAAATGCATCATGAAACACCTCTTGCTTTTTGAAAGTTTTATTAAGAAAAATTAAATTTAAAATATATAGAGATATTTTGTTAAATTAACAAAAAATGCATGCATTATTATTCATTACCCAATAAGTTCCATTATAAAATTGACATAAATGAATAAATTACTTACTAGTATTTGTGAAATGATTGAAGTTTGAAAATATTAGAATTATTAGTAAAATGAGTAGTTAACTTAATTGAAATGATATAAAGTTTGTGAGTAATCAAAGAGTTATGAAATTACCAAATTTAAACAAACATATGCGGTTTCAAGGATAATGAATTGTAATCAAGTACTCACTAATTTAATAATGCACTAAAAAGATTAACTATCTCGTATCAAATCTTTATATTCTCACCTACTGGTAAAAAAGCTAAGCATTGTTTGAAAATTGATATATTTTTTCATTTTTATTTTTTAATTAGTAAAAAATGATTGAACATTTCAATTTAAAAAAGAAGAAGAAAATGTACAAGTAAAAAATGATGTGGTATTAAAGAAATATTCCTACTTTCCAATGATGCCTTCACTTTTATACAAGGAAGGACGTAGGTGACTAACTTTATTCATGAATGGTAGTCCAAATCAAAAAAGAAGAATTCACTTTCCAAGTCATGACTACACCTTTTTATTAACAAATTAGAAGATGAACACTTGGTAAAGGAAGACAATTCATGTTTCCATTACATTGTTGATTTGACACCATTAGTATGGTGATTGGCTTATCATTTGTGAAGTTATATATGCCTTATTTGACTATATTTAATATGGTTAGTTAATGAAATTTGCTGTAATTTAAAAAAATAATAATTTAAAATATATAAAATCACTTGATTAAATTAATATAAAAATGCATAATAATTTTAGTAAAATAATAAAAAACTACGAATAATTTCACATCTCCAAAAAATTTACTTTTATTGATTCTAATGAATCTTTCCAAAGTCTTCTTAAGAAAAATTGAATTCAAAATATATAGAGATATATAATCAAATTAACAAAAACCGGAGGCATGATGATTCATTATCAAACTTTTGATATAAAATTAATATACTTGAGTAAACTAATTACAAATACTTAAAAAATGATTGGATTGTGAACAAGATAATATGATATTACCAATGATTATGGAATTGTGAGACAACTAGAAATAAAAGGATTTAAAAGTTTCAACAATAAAAGTAAATAGTAATAAAGAAGTAGGTAAATTCACAAAAGATAAATCAATTATTGTAATAATAAAGTTGTCAACTCAGAGAAAACTAGGAAGAAGTAATGGTAAAATAACTTGACCTCGACAAGGTAATGTAAAGTTTATGAGTAATTAAAGAGTGAGGAAACCATTAGACTTAAATAAATAATTTTAGTTTCACAAAAGATAAGTTGATCAATAGCATAATCAAGCCAGTCCAATCAGGTATTGAAAGGATTAATTATCCATTACCAAGTCTTAATATTCACACATACAAGTAAAAAATTTGGCAACTTGAAAATTAACAAATTTTCACCTTTTTTTTAATTAGAAAAACATATTCCAAGCTTGAAAAAAAGGATGATAGCTATCTAAAAATTCCTATTTTCCAAATGATGCCTTTACTTTTATACAAGGATGAGCCAAGTGAAAAACTTTGTTCATAAAGTATAGCCAAGTTGAAAAAAGAACTACTTTTTAAGTAATGACTAAAGCATTTTACTAGTCGGTGAGAATATGCAAGTTTGGTAGGTGATGACTGAAGCGTTTTACTAGTAGGTGAGAACATGCAGGCTTGGTAGGAATACCTTTTCCACTGTATCATTGATTTGATGCCATTATAATAATGATTAACTTCTTTTTTGTTTTTTTCCTTGTTGTCAAAGTTATATATATGCCTTTTTGACTCATAGATGGTTATTAGATGATATTTACTTTAATTTTAAAAGAAAATGAATTTAAATATGTAAAGATATTTGGTTAAATCAATATAAAAACATATAATAATTTTCATAAAAAGTAAAAAATTTTACTAATAATTTTACATCAACAAAAAATATACTACATAAATTTTTATGATATGATTAATAACACTATTTTTAAGTAAGAACAAACCAAAGAAAGTCTCATATAATATTGTCACCCACTGTGGACCATATTTTTTATGCGTCCCTACTTAAATGACAATAATTGGACTATGAGAAAGGTATTGCTTTGAGAAAATTAATTTGTATTTATTAAGATTTAAAATCATCACTTAATTTTATTTATTTTAAAAGTGAAAACAAAATAACAAAGAAAACCATATGTAACTCCATAAAAAGAAAAGTTCATAAATGGACAATGTATCTAAGAGTTAGATTAGCTAGTAAGAAAATACGAGGTACCCATTAAACATGAACAATTATGATTTCTATTAATTTTCATATTTTATTGATTTATTGAACATCCAAATAATACATAAAAGATATATATATATGATAACCTAATGTGGGCCGAGATATACACCCGTATACATGTATGGACAAAATCAAATAAGTGAGAATATGAACCACCATGAACGAAGGCTTAACCAAATGAAATTGAAATTGAAATTCAGTTTCGAAACAAATTCAAAACTGAAAATATGCAAGCAAGGTGCAGAAATTTGACCCAAGGTTGCCTGGGATGTGGATGAATTGCACTGCTTGAAATTGACACTAGGGGCTGAGGTGTCAAAATTTAGAAACTGAAGGGAGGTATACCACAAAGCAGATATCAGATTATGCACCGACACAATTTGAAACCTTAATGCGGTAGAGAGGCAATGTGAAACAACTAGATACAAGGATTTGAGAGTTTCAATGATGAAAGAAAGAATAAACAAGTAAGCTACCTTACTCGGTAAGGCATGTAGATTAAAAATAAAAAATTAATCATCATAAAAAAAAGTACATGTAAAATGACTTAACTTCAACAAGATGATATCAAGATTATGAGTAATTAAGGAGTAATGAAATCACCAAATTCACAAATAATATCTTGTAATCAAGAACTCATGAATTTAATAATGTACTAGACGGATCAACTATCTATTACCAAGTCTTCATATTCTCACCTACTAGTAAAAACCCTTAGCATCACTTGAAAATTGACATCTTTTTTCATTTTCTTTTTTTAATTAGTAAAATATGATCGGATATTCCAGATTAAAAAAGAAAAAGAAAACCTAAATGTAAAGAATGATGCGGTGTTAAAGAAATATTCCTACTTTCCAAGTGAGGCCTTCACTTTTATACAAGAAGGGACATAAGTGACTAACTTTGTTCATGAATGGTAGTCCAAATCAAAAAAGAAGAATTCCCCTTTCAAGTCATGCCAATACCTTTTTATCAGTAAGTTAGAAGATAAAGGCTAGCTTGGTAAAGGAAGACAATTCATATTTCCATTATATCATTGATTTGATACCATTAATATAGTGATTTATTTATCATTTGTGAAGTTATATATGTTGTATTTGACTCGTATTTAATATGATCGGTTAATAATTTTTTTAATTTAGTTAAATATATAAAGTCATTTGATTTAATTAAAATAAAAATACATAATAATTTTAGTTAAAAAAAATTACGAAGAATTTAACATATGAAAGAAATTTGCTTTTATTGATTCCAAAGTTTTCTTAAGAAAAATTGCATTCAAAATATATAGAGATACATAATCAAATTTTTTTAAAAAATAAAAATTGCAAGCATGACAATTCATTACCAAACTTTTGATATAATATTAAAACACTTGAGTAAACTAGCTACAAATACTTATAAAATGATTAGACTGTTAAAAGATTTTTTTATGATATTACCAATATGATTGTAGAATTGTGGAACAACAACACGTAAAAGGATTTAAAAGTTTCAACAATAAAAGTAAAAGGAATTGAATAAAGAAGCAAATATCTCATCAAATAAAGTAGATAGATTCACAAAAGATAGATCAATTATTGTAATAATAAAGTTGTCATTGTGGAGAAAAGTAGGAAAAAGTAGTTGTAAAATAACTTGACTTTGACAAAGGTAATATAAAGTTTATGAGCAATTCAAGAGTTGTGCAACCATTACATTTAAAGAAACCAATTTAATTTCACAAAGTATAAACTAAGCAGTATTATAATAAGCTCATTCTGATAAGGTAGTAGAAGGATTAACTATCTATTACCAAGTCTTAATATTCACACGTACAAGTTAAAAGTTTGGTATCACTTGAAAATTGACATAATTTTCCTTTTTTTTAAATTAGGAAAAAAAAATTAAATATTCCAAACTCAAAAAAAAAAAGGAAAAAAAATGATAGCTATGTAAAAATTCCTACTTTCCAAAGGGTACCTTTACTTTTAAACAAGGATCAACCAAGTGAAGAACTTTGTTCATCAATTATAATCCAATTTGGAAAAATAACTCAATTTTGAAGTGATGACTAAAACCTTTTACTAGTAGGTGAGAATATATATGTAAGTTTGGTAAGAATACTCATTTTCATATGTTATTTTTAAATTATATGAAAATTTGTATGTTTATAGAAAATATAAAAAGATATTATGTTTTATGTAAATTAGAATAAAATGAAACAAATTGTTTGACTCTATTTTGTTTAATCTTGGTTAATAAGGAATTGTTGTCAACCTTTAGGCCATGTTTAGTTCTCAGAAAGTTTGAAGGAAAATGTGAGGAAAAGAAAATAGAGAGGAAAAGTAGAAGAAAAGAAAAAGTAAAGGAAAATAAAAAATAAATTTAAAGTCAATAAATTATTTTTATATATTATTTCAAAAATTTTTATGGAGGTAACTCTTTTATATATAGATTAAATAATTTAAAAATATACAAATTTCTTAATTATCTTAATTATATTTAACTTTTTTGTCACATTTTCCATAGTAAAACCAAATATGAGAAAACTATTGTCCTTACCATTTTTTTTTTTTTTTGTTTCCCTAGTACTTTTTGGGAGCCAAACATAACCTTCCATTCTGATGATGGAAAATATAATTGCATTAAACCTTAACCTCTATGATTTTGATTAGAGAATACTGTTATTGGTATAATTTTGTTTCATCCACCATAAAAAGGGACAACATTTTATGGTTATCCAATCATTTATATATTCCCTCTTAATTAGGCTCCGATTGACACTATTTGATAGTCAAGAGTAAAAATATTTTGGAATTATTTGATTTTGATTTTATATATAATTATTATTGACATAAATAACCGTTTGATTGAAAATCCTGAAGATCTTAATGTGCATGAACTTTAAAAAGTCTTATGAGTATAATTGCTTTCAAACTAAATAAAGGAAATAAAGGCTCTAGTAATTAAAAGATATTATGAAAATTAATAAAAATAGCGAATTTGATAATTATTGATTTTCATTAAAAATAACTTAAAATATTATCCAATTATGTTCTTCTAAATTTCATATATGTTAAATTAATTAAAGAATAATATTTCAAGGTTTAAAACTCTCCAAACATGTCTACGAAATCTCATGTCTCTTCAAACCTATAAATATAGTATACTTAAAAGTTTTTATAAAATAAAAAACAAAATTAGAGATACTACTCAAGTTTCAAGAGATCTTCAAGCTTAGTCTTTGATTTTCAAGTCCAAATTTGAAGATTCTTCAAGCTAAAATTTCAAATTCTTTAAGCCCAAATTCAAATATTTGAAGATTCTTCTATTCAAATTCGAAGTTTTGAACATCATTTAATATTAAGTTGAAGATTCTTCAAATACAAGCTTGAAGGTTCTAAGTTTTTCAGAATCATTTGAAGTCATTTAAAAATTATCTCAAGTATTTTCAATCTAAAATTAATCACTTAAACCCTCATACTAATGTAATTTCCTTTTATATACAAGAGTTAGAGGACAAGATAGAGGTTTTGCCCCAATCTAAAATACCAGTTTTGTTTTTTTTTTTTCTTTTTTTGAAATATTTCTAAAGAAATAGATTGCCTCATTTCAACAAACATTTTTTTTCCTTCCAATAACTATGCCAAACATATATATATTCAAACATCTTCTATGGTAACAAACATCTTCAATGTTACCATAACTTAATAAAATAAGATAAATGATTTAAATTTCTCTTAACTTTAGTTGAAATTTAAAATTCCACAAGGAATTATTCCAAATGATTAAACAAGGAGGTCTAACATTCTAAATAAGTTTTCAAAAAAAAAACCTCATGTTTTCCTATTAGCGTAGAAACAATTCTTTCAATTAAAGCTCATCATAATTTTTTTCTAAATAGTCATAGCCTATATTTCGTGCTAGAAGCTTCATGGTACCTTTTAGATTCATGCTATATTTCAATTAGAAAAATTCTTGAAGGAAGGAGTCTAAGATAATTGTCATTTTAACTACATATTTAAAACACTAGTGTTAAAAATGAAATAGGTATAATTAACCCTTATTGATTAATATATAAGCTAGTTCACTTTATGCCCATTCAACGCTCTAAGTCAGGGTCATCCACTAGCTCCTTTTGCTTCTTAAATAATGGAAAGGTGATTTTGCCCCTTAAATGATGGAAAGGTAATAAAAAGAGGTGGGGGAAGGAAAAAGATGGAGCAAAGAAAGGAAAGAAGGTGCTCAAAGTCAGGGTCATCCACTAGCTCCTTTTGCTCCTTAAATAATGGAAAGGTATTAAAATAAAATGAGGTGGGGGAAGGAAAAAGATGGAGCAAAGAAAGAAAAGAAAGTGCTCCAAGTCAGGGTCATCCACTAGCTCCTTTTGCTCCTTAAATAATGGAAAAGTAATAAAAAAGAGGTGGGGAAAGGCAAAGGATGAAACAAAGAAAGGAAACAAGGTGCTCCAAGTCAGGGTCATCCACTAGCTCCTTTTGCTCCTTAAATAATGGAAAGGTAATAAAAAGAGGTGGGGGAAGGAAAAATATGGAGCAAAGAAAGGAAAGAAGGTGCTCCAAGTCAAGGTCATCCACTAGCTCCTTTTGCTCCTTAAATAATGGAAAGGTATTAAAATAAAATGAGATGGGGAAAGGAAAAAGACAAAGCAAAGAAAAGAAGAAAAGGTGCTCCAAGGTCATCCACTAGCTCCTGTTGCTCCTTAAACAACAAAAAGGTGATAAAATGAGGTAGGGGAAGGAAAAAGATGGAGCAAAGAAAGGAAAGAATGTGCTCCAAGTCAGGGTCATCTCCTAGCTCCTTTTGCTCCTTAAATAAGGGAAAGGTAATAAAAAGAGGTGGGGGAAGGCAAAAGATGGAGGAAAGAAAGGAAACAAGGTGCTCCAAGTCAGGGTCATCTACTAGCTCCTTTTGCTCCTTAAATAATGGAAAGGTAATAAAAAGAGGTGGGGGAAGGAAAAATATAGAGCAAAGAAAGGAAAGAAGGTGCTCCAAGTCAGGGTCATCCACTAGCTCCTTTTGCTCCTTAAATAATGGAAAGGTATTAAAATAAAATGAGATGGGGAAAGGAAAAAGACAGAGCAAAGAAAAGAAGAAAAGGTGCTCCAAGGTCATCCACTAGCTCCTGTTGCTCCTTAAACAATAAAAAGGTGATAAAATAAGGTAGGGGAAGGAAAAAGATGGAGCAAAGAAAGGAAAGAATGTGCTCTAAGTCAGGGTCATCTCCTAGCTCCTTTTGCTCCTTAAATAATGGAAAGGTAATAAAAAGAGGTGGGGGAAGGCAAAAGATGGAGGAAAGAAAGGAAACAAGGTGCTCCAAGTCAGTGTCATCCACTAGCTCCTTTTGCTCCTTAAATAATGGAAAGGTATTAAAATAAAATGAGATGGGGAAAGGAAAAAGACAGAGCAAAGAAAAGAAGAAAAGGTGCTCCAAGGTCATCCACTAGCTCCTGTTGCTCCTTAAACAATAAAAAAGTGATAAAATGAGGTGGGGGAAGGAAAAAGATGGAGCAAAGAAAGGAAAGAAGGTGCTCCAAGTCAGGGTCATCCACTAGCTCCTTTTGCTCCTTAAATAATGGAATGGTAATAAAAAGAGGTGGGGGAAGGCAAAAGATGGAGCAAAGAAAGGAAACAAGGTGCTCCAAGTCAGGGTCATCCACTAGCTCCTTTTGCTCCTTAAATAATGGAAAGGTAATAAAAAGAGGTGGGGGAAGGAAAAAGATGGAGCAAAGAAAGGAAAGAAGGTGCTCAAAGTCAGGGTCATCTACTAGCTCCTTTTGCTCCTTAAATAATGGAAAGGTATTAAAATAAAATGAGGTGGGGGAAGGAAAAAAATGGAGCAAAGAAAAGAAGAAAATGTGCTCCAAGGTCATCCACTAGCTCCTGTTGCTCCTTAAATAATAAAAAGGTGATAAAATGAGGTGGGGGAAGGAAAAAGATGAGCAGAGAAAGGAAAGAAGGTGAGGAAACATTATTAGGGGTTCTTAGGTGGGTAAGAGTGAAGGTTGAAGAAAAGAAAGTCTAGTCATTATATATATACAAAAATTATTATTTTTATTTAGAAGGCGGTCAACATATAGCAAGATGTTGGTATGTATGAAAATTGATCACACACCTAAAGTTAAGTTGATGTAGCTGTTTTTTCCTAATGAAAAGTTGATTTAACGAGTATTTTTTTGGAAAAAGAAAAAAGTTATTAGTTCTAAATTAGTACTCTTGACATAAACATGATATGTATTAAGAATTAACAAATATATCTTGTAAGCATATGCAAGCATATGTCACTAGATGAAAAACTATGCACTTTACTTCATTCATATGACCTATATATGAGTCATCATTATAATCAATTTATGGGGTCCCACCATGTGAACATCTATGTTTTATATTAAACAATATAAAGAGGCTTTCATGCCATCTTTGGTAATAGTAAACAAAAGCGGCCCCCATTTTTCACATTAAAAAAAATTCTTTCTTATGCCCTTAATTACCACTTACTAACCAAAAGTAAATTTACCACTTATGTTGTACAGTCATCCAATGTACTCATTTTAATATTTTCTTGTTTTAGTCATTTACAACTAAGAACTTTTAATTTTTTATTTTATCTTAGTAGATGAAAACTTTCCTAGTGTTCGCTAAAATTGAAAATTAAGAATAAAAATTCATATCCTAAATTATAAGTATTGAAAATTATAAAAATTGAAATTATGTTTTTAAATTTATTTATTAAATTTAATTTAACTATGTGATAAAAAAAATTAAAATCTGAAAACTACTTATTTAATTTATAATTTTTTCCTTTGTGTTACAAATATGACTTGAAAAATTGGACAGTATAAACATACATATAATCTCTCAAAAATAGTTTATTTAAATATTTTATTATTTTAGTATAATATTATGTCCATTCATACAATGTTCACTATATAAATACTTAAGTCTTTTGTTTTTTTTTTCTTTTTTGAAAATCAAGAACAATTATATATAAATAAAAATATTTAATGTTTAAAATACTTTTAACTTTGTATTTACATATAAAATACTAAAAATATAATATTTATAATATAAATATTTAGATTCAAAGTAAGTTTGTAAATATACTTTATGTTTCACTTATAATAACAACGAAGGAGTTTTATGTATAATTGGGGATCCAAACAATTAAAATTCTAAACCATACTAATAAGTCATTAAGAATTTTATTTTATTTTATTTTATTTTATTTTTTATGTTTATAAGACAATAAAAATCTAAAAATTACTTATTGGAAAACGTATACAAGAATTTAGAATTAATGAAATTTCAAAAGATAAAAATGTAATTCAAAATTGTAAACTTTTAAAAACTAATTAAAGTGTTTTACTATACGTGATAAGTCAAGGTTCATTACTTAATAGATTAAATAATATTTAAAAATATTAAGTAATGTGTCATGTACACTTAAATAAAGTGCTACTAAAAGATTTTTATTTTTCGGTAAGTAGATACTTTTATCAAATACACTCTTATTATCATCCTTCTTCAATTCTTCAACACCATCCATCAAACTTTAGTTAATCAACAATTCAAGCAAACTCCACCTACAAACCTAATCTACTATTCTAGTTTAATTATATTTAATTACATTTTCATAATCTGCATTCACTAGTAAAAAATTCAATGTTGAACTTGGAAAATCAATTTATTTTCGACTTTGGTTGTGATTCATGAACAAAGTTCTTTACTTAGAGTCATCCTGGTATTAAAGTGGAAATAGTTGGAAGATGAGTCCTTTCTTTCTTTCTTTCTTAGTATTTTTTCTCTTCAAATTTTTAATCATGTTATATGAGCATTCTAATTCATCATCCAACCATCAAAGAAAATAAAATTAAAGAGATTTTGATCAAGTTAATCTAGATGTTCAAGTTTACTTACTAGTGTAAAAAAACTAGATTGCAATGATTGTAGTCCCTTGACATGTATGCAAAATAAGATTTGCACCTCAAGCAATATTATTTAAAACTTTGTATACATTTCCAAAGGTTTATGAAATTCATCATTGTCCTTTCTTTATAAATCTTTGATATGGATTGTAGTCTATACATTGGAACTTGAAAGGATGATGATAAGACAAGTATTTTCATGTACTCACTAGTCTTACCTTTAATTAAACAAGTTTAGGATTAAAAATAAACAATTAGGGATGAGTTTAAGATTTTTATTCTTTATCTTTTAAATTTGGATTGGGATCGGATGGGGTTATTTCACTATCCACTCTACCTTGCTCGATTATTTATATATATATATAATTTTTCACCTTTTTAATATATATAAAATAAAAAAATTTACTTTTCTCAAAAAAAATTTAAATTTTTTTTAAAAAAATATATATATTTTTTTAATGTAATTTGAATTTTTTAAAAGAAATTGATTAAAAAAAAAAAAACTAGAGAAAGTCAATATGAGAATTTCCCATAGATGTCCCACCTTATTAAATTTTTTATTTATTTGGATAGGGATGATAATAGATATAAAATTGAACAAGGAATTTTAAAGATGAGATTGTCCTAGTCTGTTAGTTTTTTTTATTTAAATTTTGTGTTTGTGGAGGATGAGATTGAACAGATGGCCTCCAGCTTGAATGAGGACAACCATGCCACCCAACTAATTTTAATATTGATATTTGATATACATATGTTTATATATATTTACATTATAACAAACATTATATATAGCATTCTTAAATATAAATATTTCATAACACATACACACACACATATATATATATATATATATATATTGTTTATGCATATAGAGATCATAAATAAATAAATAAATAAAATTATCAACATTTTAATAAAAAAATAATTATACATATATTATAGTTTATTTTATGTCATTAAATACATCCAAATTAGATAGATGTGTGCAAAATATGTTTTTAAGTTATGAATATTATTGTCAAATATCACACGACTCCTTCAAATTTATATTCTTATAAAAATAAAAAATAAATTATTGTCGGATATCACAACTTATATCATAAACATATCAACTTCTTCAACAAAACAACCATAGTATGTCTATTATTACTTTTTATATCATTTTTTGAAATTTTTCTCAACATTTTCATGAGTTTTGATCAATTTTTGTCTCATTAATATTTTATATCAAAATTTCTACTAATATTTCCTAATATATCACGATATATCTATAAAATCAAATTACTAATATACCTATAAAAGTTGATATTTTTATCATTGCTCTCAATACTAAAACAACAATTATATCCTTATACTATCTAATAAGTATGGTATTTAGGTAATTTTTTTGAGAAGTTGTCAGTCGGTACCAAAATATGAGTGGGACCTTTTTTAATAAAAGCATTTTGGACATTTTTGTATTCTCATTTACACCATAAACATGTATACTTCCCTTACTTTTGTATTGTTTCCTTCTCAAAGCATCATGTGACTGCTTCATAGACTAGAACGTTATTTCATGTAAATTTGGCTTAGGAAGAATAAAAAATTAAAATCTGATTAATTTGTCAGATGCCCTAAAATGAATGACTATCATGAACGATCATAATGATGTCGTAAGATGGGATAATCATGGATGAAAAGGAAAATTCTTGTATAAATTCTTTAAAGTTATGTTTGATTCTTACAAATAAAATTTTCCATGTTTAGTTTACAATAGAAAATAAATATGAAAAATTCAAATATAATTAAACTAATTAGAAACTTATGTATTTTCAAATTATTTAATTTTTTATATAAAAAAATGAAAATTAGTGAAAAGAGTTTAAAAAGGCATGTAAAAATAATTTATTAAACTTTAATTTTATTTATTATTTTTCTTTACTTTTCCTTTCTTTCACCTTTTTAAAAGAAACTTAGGTTAACATAAACTCATATATTAACAAAAAAAAGAAAAAGAAAAAAAAAGGATAAGGACTAGAAAAAGTTTGGTTAAGGCATGTGTGCTCTCCTAAGATTAAATATGCCCTCTTCTATATAGAGTTGATCAACGTTCTCCTCCCAAGATACAAGGACTTTCTAGAATCAAATTGTTGCAGAAAATTTAAGCGCAACTAAATTAAAAATAAGAAGTATTGTCACAATAGGATTCCTTTTTTTAAAAAAAAAAAAAAAAAAAACTCATGAGTTCTTCTATTAATGCATAACGTTTCAATTTATTTAATGTAAAAAATAAGAAGAATGGAGAATGTGGTTCTATTACACCTGAACTCCTTATTCTCCTAAAAAACTAACTCATTCACAACAGCCACAACAATTAGAAAAATAAAATAATAAAACTGTTGTAAAAAACATGTATAAGTAAATATAAATAAATATAGTAATTATACTTTTTAATCTAAATATGATAGAGCCTACTCTAGATTGAAATTTAAAGTCAAATCATCATTCTCAACAAATAAAGAAAAATTATATAATACATATAAATGATGTTGATAAGGCAACAACTAGATAAATTGCTAGTGGAAGGTTACAGGATGCCATATAGGAGAGCACAACAAAATTGGAACTAAAAATACACAAAGGAAATGAGACTACATGTGCTACAAGTTTAATAAGGAAAAACATTGTATCTAGGTGCCCATCTGCTTTATCTCTAAATATGATTCTCAATAGACATATAAAAGCCTTCATACGAATAATATTAAAATTTACACGATTGAACACAAAGTCTAGTGCATAATCACAATATGCAAGTGTTAGGATAGTTAATCAAACAAAACATTTAAATTGGATGACATTTACATTCATACATTCTTACATGAGGAACAATGAAGAATTTAGTGTTGGAGATTCCAATTTCCACATTGGCCAAGATTGAATAGTAGCCATCAATGACTTGACTTTTAAGAGTAAACTAATATAGAGAGCTATGGGATCACTAGACCTAAGATGACTTGGAAGTTTCAACAATTCAAGCAAACTCCATCTACAAATATAATCTATTATTCTAGTTTAATTATTATATCTAATTACGTTTTCCCAATTTGCATTCACTAGTAAAAGATTCAAAGTTGAACTTGGAAAATGGGTTCAATTTATTTTGAACCTGAGTTGTGATCAATGAACAAAGTTTTTTTTCTTGGAGCCAACCAGGTATTGAAATGGAAGCAACATTTGGAAGATCGGTGCTTCTTTCTTTCTTTCTTTCTTCTTAATTTTTTTCTTAAAATTTTTAATCATGTTATATGAGCATTCTAATTCATCATACAACCATCAAAGAAAATAAAATTAAAGAGATTTTGATGAAGCTACTCTAGAAGTTCAAGATTACTTATCTCACACAGCCAAGCTCTATAAATAAGGTGCTCAACCAGCCAAGCTCTAGTTTCACACAGTTCTACCTAACCGCTTTATACATTTTTGTTCAAACTTCAGATAAGGAAGGTAAGCTCATTTGTGGAGGCTGGAGAGTTGTGATATGTTTCCACATGAAAATTCAGTTTCAACCATCTCGAAGCTTTAGATTCCAGTAGTCTAAATGTTTGGACGAGAAGGCTGGTTTTTATTCTCAAATGACAGGGCTACATAAGAAACTAAGCCTTGACCATCTACACCTGCCCATCGCACATTGTATGAGATAGTAGATGCTCATTAAGAATTTTAAAATCATGTCATCCCTCTAAGGCATAAGATCATTCATAAGCATAACATAATTGAATGAGCGGCATCTTCCCAACATGCTTGCTGCTTTCCATGAGCTGGTGAGCCTCTGCTGCTTCTGTCAATGGAAAATACTTGTACACCTGTGGTTGCAGGCCAAACATTTTTCTCCACCTCACTCACAATTACAGCTTTGTTTTCCGAACTTCTGTTTTGCAAACCTGTCGCTGCAGAAACAATGCCATCTAGTACAAACTTATCCATTGTATTTACAAATTATTTAATACAACCTAATAACCACTGTTACTGATACATGGAGTTTTGTGGAGCTTTGACCCAAAATACAACGTTTTAAAAAAAAATCCATAAAGTACCCCCATTTCTAAAATAATGCCCAATTTAATGCGTTTGTGTCACGTAGATTGCCACATCATAAAACCGTAGTTGGTAACTACGATTTTATTTTTTTAAAACAGTCAAAATCGTAGTCACCAACCACGGTTTTAACTTTAAGTTTAAAACCGTAGTTGGTGACTACGGCTTTGATTGTTTAAAAATAGTCAAAGTTGTAGTCACCAACTACGGTTTTAGAATTAAAGTTAAAGTCGTAGTTGGTGACTACGGCTTTGACTGTTTTTAAAAGTAGTCAAAGTCGTACTCACCAACTATGCCTTTAACTTTAATTTTATATATAAATATATATTTATATATATATATATATATATATATATATATATATATATATATATATATATATATTTAACTTTAATTGATCTCATTATTTAAAGAATAGTAATATATGAAATAATTAATGTCTTTAATTTGATATAAAAATATTTTTGTATAATTTTATTAAAATATTTGGCACTATACTCAATATAAATATAATTAGTTATAAATATACCATTTTATACCCTTATAATGAAGAATATTATATTATTTTTTGTAACTTTGTGCAAAAATTAAAGGCAATTATGCACTTGTACAAAATATAATGACTTCAAGTGGGTAAATAATTAAAAAATTACTTAAATACAACAAAAATATTTTTTTTTTTTTTTTCCATTTTTCTCCTTTCAAAATGGGATCAAAATGGAATGAAAAGGCTTAAAATTTTAAACTTAAAATGCCAACCTAAAAGAATTTGTTTTTCCACCAAAAATGCTCAACCAGATGGGACTAAAGATTAAAATATCGGTAATCACAGATATATTAGTACTTTGATTTTACGGATATATCAGATATATCGAAGATATATTGGAGAATATTTTGGAAAAAAATATCGATAACCTAAAAGAATTTGTTTTTCCACCAAAAATGCTCAATCAGATTGGACCAAAGATGAAAATATCAGTAATCACGGATATATCAATACTTCGATTTTATGGATATATCAGATATATCGGTGAATATTTTGGAAAAAAATATCAGTAGACTTAAAATTGTTAAAAACTCATGAAAATGTAAGGAAAACCTCATAATAATATAATTAAAAGTATAATAGACATTTTTAAGTTGTTTTATTGAAAAATTTGATATATGTATAACATGATTTATCATATTTGATAATAATATCGTATGCATCGATAAAAATATGAATTTTATAAGTATACATTTATTATTGAATTACATCTAATATTATGATATTTAATTATAATATGTCTAATTTTAAAATATATATTAATATTAAAATTATGATCCATTTAATTCAATTGTATTAAATAATATAAAATAAATTATGATATATATATATATAATATTTTAATATTTAATTAATTACTAATGATATTAAAAACATTATGAAGAAAATTATATAATTTTTATATTTTTGGTAATTAGTTAAAAGAAAATTTTGCATTTAATTATAAAATAATTATAATTAATTTGCTCTTTAAAATATTCTTTTAATATTTTATTTATATAATGAGTTTAAGTATATATAAGTTGAGTGCGCAATATATATCAAGGGCAAATTTGCTCAAATGGTAGTAGGGTGTGCCTCAAAGCTTTTGGTTTGGGGTTCAAATCCCCTTAAAAGCAAAAGGAGAAGGCATTTTTTCAGGACTGTAGCGGCACTATAGCGAGTTTGACTTTATTGTAGCGTGTTTGACTTTCGTTGATCCGCGTTGACCATGTGATATATCTGGAAAATCGGCAATTTATCACCAAAATCATTGATATATCGCAAGATATCTCCGATTTCTCAACATTTATCCCGAAATATCATCGGACCGATATTTCTCCATGAAATATCGTATCGATACACAATATATCAGCGATATATCACCGACAGGAAGAACTTACCCAGCTGGAACAGCCACTTTTTCATCATGCCCTCCACCAGAAAGAAGAGCACACACCTATATACCACGAACTGTCATACAGATTCACCATGTACCATGTATATTATGAACTTGTACTCGGGAGGAAGCAAAATCACATAAAGGACAGCATTAAAATCAGTGCTTTCTCTAGAAGTAGGCCCCTCCAATGTTATCTAGTATAACATCAATACCTGTTATTCAACATTTTTGGGGTTAGATCTTCGCAATCAAAATCAAGTGGAAGAGGATTATTTTTCTTTTCAAACATTCCAAACTAGTGGATTTGGTGCGCTAAAAAATAAAAAGCAATTCCACCTTCAATTGAAATTATCATTAAGATACAATATATTATACCTTTCCCTCCTGTTTCCTCGTTCACCTATGCAACAAAGTCTTCAGTCTTGTAATTGATGCACACGCTCAATGATCCTTACAAACAACTAATTTTTCCTCATTTCTGGGTGGAAAAAATGGTCAAAAACATGTGAAGAAAAGGAATTGGTGCCATGAGATAACATTCTGTGAGATGAGGTAGAACAGTGATGGCAAACCTGTTTTAACAAATACCCTTGCTCCTCAATATTTCACTATTTGAATAGATGATACCAATTCCAATTGAACCCCCATGAACCTGAAATATTATCAGTCCTCATTTCACTATTCAACCATACATAAAAATTCCATCTGGATAAAGGGGGAAAAAAATTTACCATTTGGATTGTGCATCAATCACCCATTTGATGATAGGATCAACCAAAAGTAACTCTTTGTGGTACTCATCTTACTTCAACATAAAATTTCTTCTTTTGGGGTAATTAATAGCAGCCATCCAACATAATTTTCCAGAGAAGGGTTGAGAAATTACTACGACAAACCGTGCAATAAAAAACAACATGGCCTTGGATGCAATGAAATTGAGGGATACGATGTATCTAAATAAGAATATGATGATGTAATGTTTTAATTAGAACCATGGCTCTTCTACCTCCCTAATCCAATATTGATGCACACACATTAAACAGCAACAGGGTAAATTTGTGCGCATTGGACTTTTTTAAACCATTAGGATATGCACAACCCCATGAGGCTAAGTTATGCACTGGTAAATATATTAGGCATCATAAAATAAAAAAGACAAAAAATTCACCAGAAATGTTTCTCCTACAGACAGTCGACTCATCATTAAAACAGTTGACCAAACAGTACATGCAACCTTAGGAATTCCAGCAGCATCCTTCAGAGAAACACCAGATGGGACAGGAAGAACTTGCCCAGCTGGAACAGCCACTTTTTCAGCATGCCCTCCATCAGAAAGAAGAGCACACACCTGTATACCATGAAACTGTCATACAGATTCACCATGTACCATGTATATTATGAACTTGTACTCAGGAGGAAGCAAAATCACATAAAGGATAGCATTAAAATTGGTGTTTTCTCTTCTAATCACTAACAGATGGTAATGGAGTGGATTCCAGTGTTGCCATGATTCACAAAACATGACAAAGGAAATGGCCAATTGATCCGTTACAATATAGAGCCTGTTTGTTTAATAGAAGGGAAATTGGTTTTTTCATAAAAGCTTTAATTTTAAAAAATGAAGACCATGAACATGTCCATTTCATAACCTTTTAAATTGATAAAGTGTTTGCATTTTTTAAAAACAAGTTCTGAAATAATTCATTTTTAGGAAATAGTTTTGGAAATAAGTAACTGAAAGTAGGCTACCAAACATGTTTTCTGCATCCATTTTTGTTTTGGAAAAGAAAACACAGTTCTTATTTCTGCTATCAAACCGTTCCACAATATCTGGAAAAATTTTAAGTAAGCAAATTGGTAATGACCCCATAACCTTACACTCATCAATTTTCTTACAACCATAAATTTGATAAACCAATAAGCTCAATAATTTAACCTATATTGATACACAAAATTAATCATAAAATCACAAACTTATCATAAATTTCCCCAAAATTCTCAATAAAGACTCCTTATTCACACGTTCCTAGTGTTTGATAGCCGAGAAAAATACAGGAACAGAACCGGAATCAAAATATTAGGCAATTGAAATACCCGATCGCCAACCTTCCATCGAACGACGACCTTTCCAACAACTTCGATGATTCCAGAACATTCGAGATCGGGGTAGGGACTGTCGTCTTTGAGGGAGGGTGCAAGCCCTTTCTCTGAAGCGTATCTGCTCGATTAATGGCAGCGGCGTCCACTCTAATTAGAACTTCATCATATCCAATTTCAGGGTTTTCAACTTCTTGCACTTGGAGAACTTAGGGATCACCGGAAGTGGCGATCACTACGGCTTTCACGGCTACATGCCTGACTGTTGAAGCTACTTTTGGGATATGAATGAGAGGAAGATGAGGCAGTTAGGGTTTGGGCTTCGAGGTGAAAATTAATTCTGAAGAATTATGAATCTTCCGATTCCGGAGGGTTTTCGGAAAGAGAAAGGGTTAGGGTCACGGGATTTAGGTTTCCGGGATAAGAGGAAGACGAGGCAGATGTTAGGGTTTTTCGGATAGCTATGTTTGAGAAGAAAACGGGGCAGCAGTTAGGGTTTGGCTTCGAGGTGAAAATTAATCTGGAGGATTAATTTTGATTTGGGTTCAGTCTCAAAATGTGACGACTCGAGAAAGAGGATCACACACTTTTGTTTTTTTCCTTTTTTTAAAAAAAAAAAAATTATTTTTAGCCATGTCGGATGCTTAAGTGGTAGATTGGAGAGCATATTGGGTATATAAAAACCCAATCAGCACATAAAAACCTAGTATGTTTTTCTTTAGATTAGCATATTTACCTGGAATTTGGAAAAATTAGGTTATGAGATTCTTATTATTTTGAAATGGGCAGCCCATAACTAAATTTAAATATTTTTAAATTTAATTATTTTACAATATATATATATATATATATATATATATATATAAAGACTCATTAACAATATTATTACATATTTTTTATATTTTTAATAATATATTAAATATAATTTCAAAATGAAAATAATTAAAAATAATTTTATTCAAACTAAAGTTTAAATGAACAAATAATTTATAGGGGGAATGATGTAATCATGCATCATTTTAAAAAAAATTGTATTTGTTTAGAACTTTGATTTTTTATTTTCAAAGAATATGTGCCTCGGAAAAAATAACCTTCAAAATATCTAGTCAATGAAAATAATTAATATTCCAAACTTACCCTCAAACTCTCCTCTCTCTCACCAGCCAACTATCAGCTTTTTTATTTTTTTATTTACTTTGATAAGACAAATCAACCCATCATTACTATTATTATTTTTTAAAGAAATTAACTTTCACGCGTGACGATTACCATAACCATACCACATGATTTTTCTTTTATCTTTTTCCCCTCCTCTATAATATCCCCCATCTCCTTTTTGTTCTAGTTTTTTTGTTTTTGTTTTTGTTTTTTTTTTTTCTAAATATGTTAGTTTGATGAAATCTTTTTAATTTAATTCTTTTTAATATTTCATTTTTTTATATTTATTAATTTTAATTATTTATAAACATTTTTAAACATAAAATAATAATATATAATAAATAATTAATGATGATAAATTTAATATAAAAAAAAATATGTGATGAACAAATTTAGAGATTTAGGACATAAAATTTTCTATATTCATGCTAAATAAAATATTTATTTATTTTATAAATCTTATTATATTGTTATATTATTTTATTATTTATATTTTTTAAAATTTAAATTTGTATGTGAAAATCATAATTGATGATTATAGTTTTAGCTTTTTGCTTATAAATTTAACTAACCTAAATCACAATTAGGATTTAGGACACAAATTTTTTTATCGGCTAAAATGTTTAATATTTTTAATTAAAGAAGATGAAAATTCAATTGTGTTTAATTTTTTACTTATATTTTTCAAAAAAAAAAATATTTATCATTTATATTAATTTTTCTTAATTTTATTAAAAATTAAAATTTTTGTATACTAACACTATACATTGATCAACACAACCATATGAAAAAACACATCAATCTTTTATAAAAAATGTACCACTTTTTTAATGAAAAAAGACAATACTGAAGTGTGTTAAAAGTAACACACTTTCATGGTACTTTTGACACACTTTACTATTACTATTTTTTTTTCATAAAAGATACATTTTTTCCTTGTAAAAGAGTGGTGTCCTTTTTTTCCTTGTAAAAGAGTTATATAAAAATTTTAATTTTTAATAAATTTAAAAGAAAATTAATATAAATGATTAAATACAATTTTTATGTAAAATATATTATATTTTTATTTTATATGAATAAAAAATTTAAAATTTTAATAATTATTATTATATGTTTGAAGTGTCTCTAAATAATTAAAATCAATAACTATGAAAAGGTGAAAGAGTGAAAAAAATGAAATTTAAAAAAAGTAGATTATTCTCTAGGTAAAATGAAGAAAAAAGAAAAATAATGAAAAATAATGTGGCATATTGATTAGCCACATGTCAACCTTAAAAGTAATTGATAAGTATAAAGTTCTTTTGCCTTGTCATTTTAAGGTTAAAAAATAAATAAATAAATGTCTAATTGAGTTAATAAAAATAATTTGAGTTAATAAAAACAATTTTATAGAATAAGTAAAATAAAAAAACTTATTTAGAAATTATTTTTTAAAATTAATTTTTTTTATTAACTTGATGTTATAAATATAAATAACTTTTAAATTTACACTTCATTAAATTAAAACATTGTATCCATTTTCTAATTACTTGCATAATGTTTCATTTTTTTAATACAATATTTTACAACATATTTACTCCTTAATCATTAGTTAACCTCAAATGCAAAATCATTCTTTTATTACCTTAGAAAATTTGGATTGAGTGTTTGCAAAGATCTCAAATGCAAATTAATGTATACTGAAGAGGCCCATGCCTTCATGAACCTTGCTCATAATGTTTTAGTGAGCCCATTGAGCTGAATAACTCTATTTTGATATGGGCTTTTGGCCCATTAGGATCAAGATGCATATATAGTATACCTCACAACCATTCTGTTACTGGGTGATATACAAATGGTGTAAAGCTAAAAGAGAGAGGGGAGTAAAGGGAGACTTCATCACCCTCATCACTTTTATTCTCATTGCTAACAAAGTTTGTAATGTAAGAATTTTTTGGATCTCCATGCTACAAATAGAAAATAAATTAATGATTTTTGATAAACTATTATGCTATGTTTGGTCCCCGAAAAATACTAAGAAAAGAAAAAAAAACTATAAAAATGATTTTCTTATGTTTAGTTTCATTATTGAGAATACGAAAGAAAATGAAATATAATTAAAATTAATTAAAAATTTATATATTTTAAAATGATTTAATCTTTATACAATGAAAGAAAATAAGTGAAATGAATTTGAGAAAATATATAAAAATAATTTATTAACTTTGAATCTATTTTTTATTTTTTATTTTCTTTCATTTTTCCTCTTTATTTTCTTTCCCTCACATTTTCCAAAATCAAACATAGCCTTAGTATTTGTTATTTAAGGAAAATGTCTAAGAGTACTTTTGCCATATTTGATTTCACGAAAGTAAAAAAAAAAATTATAAAGAAAGTGATTTTCTCTTGTAACATTATAAATATATAATTTAATCATCACAAAATTAATTAAGAAATATAAATAATCAAAATGACGTTGTATCTTTACCATACTAAATCATAATAAAAATAAAATGTAAATATATTAATCTTTCTAATTATATTATAATATTTATTATTAAAAAGATATATCATATATAAGTAAAATAAAATTTTACTTCCAATGGTTGTTTATTGTATGGGTTTATTATCTTAGTGTATTTTTTTACCTATATTATTTTCATATTTATTATCTTATGCATGAATGTATATTTATTTTAAATATCTTTCTTATAATTATAAATAAACGATATAACAAAAAAAGAAATTTTCCTAATACACTTGCCGGAAGCACGTCTAAGATTAAAATAAAATAATCATAATAATAATTATCAAACCTGAATTTTTTCTCATTTTCTTTTCTTGGCACCTTTCCTTGGGACAATGACCTTAGAGCTTAATCGGTGAATGGATTCCTCGTTTAAACAAATTGTCCATGACATGTGGACAAGACAAGGAATGGAGAATTTTTCTTAGATTTTTTTTTTTTTTTTCCTCATGTCCACGATGACTAAAACTTTAAAGATTTGGTAATTAATATATTTGAATTAAAGAGTATAAATAAATAAATATTTGAATTGTAAAACCTTTTTTTTTTTTTTTTGAAACCTCATTTCCCAATAGAGTTGTATTGTCGATCTTCTGCACATTGAAAAAGTCAACCTTATTTATTATATATGAAATTAGGAAATTAAATTTAGAATTCTTCAAAATTTAGTTTCTTAATTCAAAAAAATTAGTTCGTTAATTTTATCAACTTGTTTTATTTATTAAGAAAATTTACTAATAAAAGAATATTTATTTTTAATTTTCTTTTGACTTTAATTGAAAATTTTGATTTTATTTGTGACCAAATTTCATAAGCTTCTAAATTTTGTCACATGTCACATTTTCGGTATATGGCACTTGTCAAATGTATACGTGACCCATCACTTGTCGAGTCCAAACTTTGTTGAATTGAAAAATCACAATTTTGAAGATCAATTTAATGATAATTTAATTCACTAAATTTTTTTATATTTAACACTATTTTTTTTCTCTTTCCTCATACTTTTATTCTCTATTTTCTTTCCTTACAAAAAAAAATAAAAATACTATTCATTCAATAAAAGATGGTCAATTCATTCAACAAAAATTATGAAACCATTCCAAATGAATCGAGTTTAATTTTTTTTTTTTTTTACAATTTCAATTTTCAAAATATAAAACAAAATCAATGCATTCTTGGAAGTGATTGTTCTTCTTTCTTCTCCCATATTTTTACAGTGAGTTGATTTTCCTTTTATATAGCAGTATGCATGTTGACTTTTCATATTAACGTTGTTGACTGTTGTTGCAGCTTTTTCACTAAATTCTAGTTCAAGGATCACGAGCTTGCCAGTGGTGTTCAGATATGGATTTGAGGGAGTACTTACTAAGGACCCGCATTTTTCATGTGCGTTCCCACTCAATCGGCGAGACTCGCTTTTGTTTGGTGAAAAATTAGTTTTGGAAAAGTAGGAGTTTTATTTTATTTTATTTTTAAAAGGTAAAATAAAACAAGAAAGAAAACCCTAAAGAAGTGACTCCATAGTTTTTGGAAAAACGTGTTTTTGAAAAACCCAAATCTAGGTCCGGGGATCAGGTTACTTATTGGGACCCTACAAAGGTCTCTATCAGCTAGGTTGAGGAAGATGGGGCAATTAATTGATTAATTGAGGGTACCTATATAGACTAAGGTGATTTAAAAAAAAAAAAGCATGTCAAACAAGATCAAATCACAATAAAGGAGAGTTAGGGTGCGTACCTAAACGGCTCCTTAAGCGCTATCATGAAAAATAAAAGTTCATTTGAATAGTGTATCACTCAGCATGCGTTTTATTAGAGATAATTAAACAAGTATCAAGGCAATCAAGGATAGCGTTCAAACATGGATATAACTCATGATAACATGCGTTTTCATAGAATTTTGGAATTAGAGGATAGAGAGCGTACTTGGATAGCAAGTATATTTTATAAGATTCCTCCAAAAGTGCTAGAGTGGTTAGGACAAGCATAAATTATATAACATATCCATTATGTCTAATATATAGTTTCAAAGCCAAAAATTGAGCTAAGATAAATCAAATGACTCCAAAGCAATAACAATTTCAAGTAAAGTATAAAACCATCAGCATGCAGTTAGAAAAGGAAGCATCATAAAACAATTTCTAAAACAACGGATTAGAGTGGAATTTGATTATGAAAAATTTTAAGAAACAACTCCTATGCATCTAGATCAACATACCGAAAGCCAAACACTCATTCAAAGGACAGATTACAGCAAAGACACCTAAAGGTTCTATAAAGTCCAGATTAGATAAGAAAAAGTGACATGCATAAACGAATTTTTAAAAAATAGTAAATGATCACATAAAATTATGAAAAAAATCAAACACGTAGTTCAAAGTGTCTATATCACATAAAAATGAATCCAGGGTGAGATAGGACTCAAAAATATTTTTAAAACACTCAAGCTAATCAGATGTCCAGAATCCAGCATGCACAGTAGGCACGACTTTGAAAAATCATATCTCCCTCAAAAAGGCATATTTTTTAATATTTTTTCTGTCTAAGATAAATTTCAAGAAGCTTAGAATTGATGAAAAATATTGGATCAAGTTTAAAAAATTTTCTGATATTTTATTTTTGCAAAAAGATATCGAGTGTCCAGAACTAGGTGAAAATGGAGTCCCCCTAAAGACTCATTTATATCTCTTATTCCAGAATGGCTTTCTAACTCAAACAAGCTTTAAATTCAAGTTCCAGAAGTGGGGAAAATCATACAAGTTCTGAAATTTTTTTAGAATATTCTAAAGTTGCTAAAATGAATTTTAAAGCTAAAGAGTCAATGATTAAGTGAAAACTGGCAGCAAGGGAGAGTTTTGAAAAAAAATGATTTTGTGTAGGGGTTCCACCAATTCCCCAATTGCTTTTGCACAAATTAATTCAATCAGTCCCATTATTTGGAACCATGAAATTTGTTCATGCTTGTTGAAAAATAAAAAAATAAAAAAAATAATTAAATAATTTGAGAAGGGTGTTTGCCGAAGGAATATAGCAGCAGGTGTCTTTCAAAAAAACTGAATTTTATTTTCTAAAATCTCCTAAGGATGAGATTTGAAGAAAACTGAAATTATTTTAATGAAAAAGATTTTTTTTTTTTTTTAATCCAAATTTAAAATGTATAAGATCACCAAAAGAAGAAAAAGAAATATTAGGGGGAAGGATGATGTACACTAAGGTGGCCAAGTTAGAGTGAGATCCGAGAGTGTGATTGGGACTGCATTGTTTCCTGGGTCATATATGTTCTGTTCTGCCCATTTTCGAAGCGTGAACACATTAAAATAATAGCTTACTATGTCCTAAGCAATATGTTGTCCTACACATCTGACAAAACCTCTATCATGACAGCTGCAATTAGTTCTACCATTTCCGACTACAGCATCGTTGCAAGATGGTTCTGACTTGGGCACATGGAAATTCCAGGCCCCAAATGAGAGCATTTAAGACAAAGAAGGTGACAAAGACAGTGGTTGGGAAAGCAAACCAATTTTAGAGAGAGCTTAGCCATTGGAAGAGGAAAATCATGGTCCTAAAGCTCCATATCATGTCTTCTCAACGGGCTTAGTGGGATGGGTAGGGAAACCAAAGGACAAGGTTATAACAGAAACGGGAAAACAGAAACATGATCAGATAACCAGAGTGAATCCAGGGTTGTGCATACTTTCATACAAAATCACGTAAGCAACAGAGGAAACCATACCATAAATAGTATATATTCAATATATGATAAAACAAACGCTATAATCCATGCACAAATCAAATAACAATATCCAAAATAAATGGCCAGAAAAAATGAGCAGAATGAAATATGAAGACGAATAGGGAGTCAAAAATATCCATACTCGGAAAACTCCCCTTCGTTTTTTTTTTTTTTTTTTTGGCTGTTGCGACTCCTTTTTCTATTTTGCTCTCATTTTCTTTGCTTGTGGCCCCCCCTTAGCCTTTTCCTCTCCCTTCCCTTTTGAAAACAGTCCAAGAAGTCCTCCCTCTAAAAAACAATCTCCCCAAATTTCCTATATCTCTTCCTTTGAAAACAATCTCTCTATCAAAACAGTCTTCGAATCTCCTCTATTTTTCCATGCAGCCCCACACCCATCTGTTACAGCTTTTTATAGCAAATAACAATCTTTCTACGTGAGGAGTCTTCCTCTCTCCAAATTCTATCTTATCCACTGGAAAAACTCTTTTTCTTTAAGTTTCAAACAAAACCAAACCATTTATATCACCTGCAAGCCATGCATATCACCTAAAGAGTCTTACCGTTTTCAAAAACTTCTCCATTGGTAGATTTTCCTATAAAACTTCAAATTATTAAATCGGGTAAATAAATAAAAATAAAAAATAAAAACTGGAGAATGATAAAAAAATAATAATAATAGATAAATAACAAGATAATGAACAAATAAATAAAAAATAAAAAAGAATAAAATATCTAAATAAATAAAGTGATTGATAACAATGAAAAATAAAAATAAAAATAAATAAATAAATAAATGAGATAAAAGGGTCATACAACCATACAACTCTCGTTAAAAATTTCTAATGGGTCAAGTGGGCCTAAGTGGGCCTAAGTGAACCTAAATGGGCCTAGGGTGCCTAAGTGGGCCTAGGGTGCCTAAATGGGCAAAGTGTGCTAAAATAGGCCTAGGGTAGTGTCTAATGGGCCAAGTGTGCCTAAATGGGCCTAGGGTGAGACAAGGTGGGCCTAACTAAGTTTAACCTAAAGTGCACCAAAGTGAAACCTAATCTAAACTTGAAGGGCAGCCAAGGTCATAATGTGGGGCCGGATAAACCCCTTAACCAAAGTCTCCAAAGTGGCTCAGAAAAGGTAAGCCACACGAGTAGTAATGGGCCACCAAAGAACTACTGTGGAGCATTGGAAGTGAACTTAAAAAACATGTGCTAGAGGGACAAAATGAAGGGTCTACAAATATGCCCCTCTTCGGTAAAGATCACGAGTGTAGGGAATGTGAGTAAAAATACGAATATTGAGTGGAACGAAGTGAACTATACTGAAGAACTAGAAGAAAAAAGTCCAAAGATTTTGTCCTAGCACATGACGAGACTAAGCTCGGAACACGGGGTCGCAATCACAAAAATGGAACAACTCTATGTCGTGAACTCAAGGCTTTACATGGAAAGAATGACTGTAGGCCATAGATGAGATGATCGACTCTGGGTCGTGAGCTCCGGGCTCTAAATGCCTGTGCAAATGGTGGCTCTGAACGCCTATGAAAATGGTGGCTATAAATGCCTGTGAAAATGATGGCTCTAAACGCCTATGAAAATGATGGCTTTGAACGCCTATGAAAATGGTGGTTCTGAACGCCTATGAAAATGGTAGTGGCTCTGAACGCCTATGAAAATGATGGTGGCTCTGAACGCCTATGAAAATGACGGTGACTCTAAACGCCGATGAAAATGATGGTGGCTCTGAACGCTTATGAAAATGGTGGTTCTAAATGCCTATGAAAATGGTGGCTCTGAACGCCTATGAAAATGGTGGCTCTGAACGCCTATGAAAATGGTGATGGCTTTGAACGCTTGTGAAAATGGTGACTCTGAACGCCTATGAAAATGGTGGCTTTGAACGCCTATGAAAATGGTGGCTTTGAACGCATATGAAAATGATGGCTCTAAACGCCTATGAAAATGGTGGCTCTGAACGCCTATGAAAATGGTGGTGTCTCTAAACGCCTATGAAAATGGTGGCTTTGAATGCCTGTGAAAATGGTGGCTCTGAATGCCTGTGAAAATTGTGGCTCTGAATGCCTATGAAAATGATGGTGGCTCTGAACACCTATGAAAATGGTGACTATGAATGCCTATGAAAATGGTGGCTCTGAATGCCTATGAAAATGATGACTTTGAACTCCTAGCTACGAGGATATGATGAGGGGGGAGGGGCAAATATGACCCAGTATCCAGGGTGCTCACATTGTTGAAACAACCAGTGAATCAATCATTCACTAAAATCAATGGGTCAAAAACTGATATATCATGACGAACCACTAAAAAATCTGAACTGAAAGAACTCTTTATGTCTCAAGAGTTGCTCTATCGACGAATCTCAGAAGGTAAATCTCAAAGTGTGTATATCGTGGCTCATCTAAAAGCAAATCTCAAGGTGCACAAAATACTGCTCATTTGGATAATCCAATCTGCAAGGTACCAATGATGAAAACAAATCTATCTCATGAACATCTAGCTAAAGGATCCACCCATGCTCCTCGGGTGAAACCTAATGTGATCCATCTCTATCTCAACAAATCAATGTAGAGAGGTCTTGATACAGTCAATCGTCGGAAGCTCCAAACTAGTACTCAATCTAAAACCAAGCTGGCCACTGTCTCAATCTCAAGGATACTCAAAGAAAATGGGGAAATATGCCCCAGTATAAGATCTAGTGTCAAAGTCATGAGGTAAATAACCAACACCTATCATCTATCCTCGTAGTACTGCCCGAACACAATCTCATCATGGAAAGGGGAATATGCCCTAGTATAATATCTGATGTCAAAGTCATGAGATAAATAACCAACAATGATCATATGTCTATGTACCGCTACCCAAACACAATCTCATCAAGGAGAGGGGAATATGCCCCAGCATGGATATCGTCCAACAACAACTAGAAACCTCAAAGAAAGGTGGAAATATGCCCCAGTGTGAGTATATAATGCACAACAAAAGGATGAATCCAACATCATCAATGAACTGTCTCCAAACTCAGAAATCCATCAAACATCAATACGCCAAGCAAGAGAGAGAAACCAAATGCTTCCAAAAGTATCTTCCACAAGAGAAAACATAGTAACAACTATACTTCAACCAATTTACGAAAGCCTGTTCAAGTGAAAACTGTCAAATATGACATCTGATCTCATAGCCTCAAGGTGGTCTTAAGATACAGGACATAACGTAGGCCAGGGTGAAAAGGTATAGAAACGAAAGAAAACTAGGCTCAAATACCCAATGATCAAACCCGTACCCTCGCATATAGCGTACAACACGTAGAAAAATCTCATGAGCATGTGAACTAAAAAGGATGTCAATGAGAATGTTGATGATGAAATGAGGAAGGAGGAGAAGTGGTCAAGCCATCAGCAAGTCATGTAAATGATGTGAAGAAATGTGTCGAATCAGGAAGGTGTATAGGTGTTGGAACGGGACAAAAAATAGAATAAATAGTAAGAAAGAAATGATGGGGAATCAAATGAAAGTAGTGAGAAAGTAAAAAAAGAATGATGAGTAACGCATATCAATACAACAAAGGTAAATCATATCACCCATGATGGAGTAGTAGAGAAGACACTGATTCAGAGACCTTAGTGAAAGGTTACTTAACTCTCATATCTATAAAATATAGTAACTCTAATCCAAGAAACAAAGGATCTCACAAGACTTGAAAATCTCACGAAAAACTCTCATATCTCCAACTACATAACGAAAGTGGCTCAAGGAGCGAAAAGTCCTCATGGAAAACTCGCACAAACCCTCAATGATAAACCTAATAAACAAGCCTCAAATAACAAAACATGCTTAATGAAGTAGGATATCAAGTACAAACATATCATTGCGCCTTTTTTTTGTTTTGTTTTGTTTTTTTTTTTAATATGCGAATACTCTTATCATCAATAAATCATACTCCAATGAGAAACTACAAGGAATGAATAAACACTCTCAAATCACTAATGAACACACGAAACCCTATCCCATGAGACAACCTCTCAAGAAAAAGTCTCTGAATCAATGCCAAATGATGGTATGAAGAGAGTGATATGACTTCCCTATATGCATTAATATATGAAAGATCATCATTCCAAGTGAAGAAAATATGAAATGTAGCAACCAATGGCAAAAACTGGGATCGAGATGAAAATGTAAAAATAATGGAATGTAACACACAGGGTGGTGAGGTGATAATAGCAAGGGATGGGGAAGATAAGCCTATAAGTCCAAAGCTCATGAGACTTTCCTAGCAAAGCATAACTACACAACAAAGTGCCACTACCCGGGTGTAGAAATGATAAGTAGGGCTATAGAAAAGAAAAAGGCTATAACATACCACATGAGGCTCAATGGGTTAGCAACAATCTAATATATCAATAAAGGTGATAAGGTGTAAGGCTAACCAAAATGATGGCCACCCATCCTACGATCATAATCTCAAATGTAATACTTCTTCAGTTGATCCACATTAGTAGGCTCTGAAAACCGGTTTCCATCTAAGTCGATCAACCATGCAGCCCCTTTTGGAGTCAACTCTCGAATAACATAAGGCCTACTCCAACTAGGTCTGAACTTTCTTTTGGGGTCTCCAACCATACCTCTGAGAATCCTCAAAACCAAATCCCTTTTCTGTAATGGTCTAAGCTTAACCCATTTCCTGAAGGCACGAGCCATCTTTCTCTAATAGGCCTGAACATGATCCGTTGCTCTTAATCTCTTCTCATCTAAAAGGTTAAGCTAATCAAATCGAGCCTGAGCCCACTCTGTCTCAGAAATATGCTGCTCAGGGGATACTCTCAATGAACCCATCTTTGTCTCGACTGACAAAACAGCCTCCATACCATACACTAGAAAGTAAGTTGTAGCTCTTGTAGAGGTGCGAAAAGAGGAATGGTATGCCCATAATGCAAAAGGGATTTTCTTTGACCATTCTCGAGAAGTCTCAACCATCTTCCTCAAAATCCTCTTAATATTCTTATTTGCAGCCCCTACTGCCCCCATTGGTTTGTGGCCTATATACAGAAGATCTATGATGTCGGATGCCATACTTCTATAACAAAGTATTTACCTCAGCTCGGAAGTGTACCCCTCTATCTGAAATCAACTCATGAGGAACCCCATAACGACAAATGATGTGTGACCTGATGAAACTGGTAACTCTAGCGGATGTCAACCTCGTATATGATGTAGCCTCCACCTACTTGGTGAAATAATTTATGACGACTAGGATGAACTCATGACCACTGAAAGATTTTGGTGAAATCTTCCCAATAATATCAATACCCTATACTGAAAAATAGCCATGGCGAGGTCAAAACGTGTAACAGTGATGGTGGTGCATGAATAAGATCACCATGAATCTGACACTCTAGGCATTTCTGAACAAACTAACAACAACCTGTCTCCATAGTCAACTAGAAATAACCTATCCTCATAATCTTACGAGCCAGCATGTGTCCTCCCATGTGTGGACCACAAACTCCGGTGTGAACCTCTCTCATCATACGGTCTGCGGAATCTCAATTTAAACACAATAGAAGCATACCATCAACTGATCGCCTGTACAAGGTATCTCCACAAATCACAAATCTAGCGGCCAACTGCCTCAGTGCTCTCTAATCCTTGGCAGTGGCTAGCTCAGGGTATGTGTCAGATCTGAGAAACTGATAAATGTTGTGATTCCAAGTTAGATCATCTTGGACCTCTATCTCTCCAATCAAACAACAGTATGCAGGAACTCAATCAGCAATGGATGTACAACCACATCAATCGGAATGTCTAGAGAAGATGTTAGGGTATCTAAGGTGTCGACAAACCGGTGCTGCATTATAGGCAGATGAACATATCTTAAGTCATCAAATCTCCCAACCAGTAACTCTAAATAAGCGTGATACGACCTAAGCTTCACATCCTTAGTCTTCCAATCTCCCTGAATCTGTCTGAGTACCAGATTGGAGTCACCAAATACCTCCATATGTCTAATGCCAAGCTCCAATGTAGTCTCTAAACTGAGGATACAAGCCTCATACTCAACTATGTTATTCGTGGTAGGATGTCGATTAGAGAATGCCAAACAAACGAACCTCGGAATATGATCACCCTGAGGGGATATCAATAGAACACCTATCCCATACCCTGACTGATTGGCTGCACCATCGAAGTATATGCACCATCCTGATAAGCTGGTCATAGCAACAAAATCCTCATCTAGAAAATCATCATCAACTAGTCTATCCTCAAATGTCGGTAGTGAGGCTAAGTGATCAGCGACAATACTTCCCTTAATAGACTTTTGAGAAACATACTGAATATCGAACTTTATCAAAAGTACGAGCCATCTCATCAGTCTACCAGTCAATGCAAGTCTGTCAAATAAGTATCTCAACGGATCTAGGCGAGACATCAATTGCACTGAATACTCTGTCATGTAATGCCTCAATCTCTTGGTAGCCCAAACTAGTGCTAAGAAAAAGTGCTCAATCATAACATATCTCATCTCATACTCCAGCATCCTCTTACTCAAATAGTAAATAGCTCGCTCCTTCCCTGAGTCATCAATTTGAGCTAACATAAATCTCAAGGCCATGTCTGAAACTGACAAATATAGAAGAAGTGGACGTCCCGGCATGGGAGGCACTAAAACAGGAGGAGAAAGCAAATATTCCTTAATCTTCTCAAATGCAAGCTGGCAATCATTATTCCAAACTGTTGGTTGGTTCTTCCTCAAAAGACGGAAGATGGGCTCACTTATGTTTGTCAATTTGGCTATGAAACGACTAATATACTGTAATTTGCCTAGAAAACCCCTGATCTCTTTCTCAGTCCTCGGCACAGGCATGTCAAGTATGGATTTGATCTTATCTGGGTCGACCTCTATGCCCCGCTCACTGACTATATGCCCCAACAACTTCCTAGAAGTCACTCCAAAGGTGCACTTCTTGGGGTTCAGCCTCAATCTGAATTTTCGGATCCTCTCAAAGAATCTCTCTATTGTTTCTAGGTGATTTGCTTTGCCTCGGGATTTCACAATCATATCATCCACATAAACTTCAACATCCCTATGCATCATGTCATGAAACAAGGTAGTAGCGGTCCTTTGATAAGTGGCTCTACATTCTTCAACCCAAATGGTATAACCCTATAATAGTAAGTGCCCCACTCAGTAATAAAGGTTGTCTTTTTCATATCCTCTAGAGCCATCCAAATTTGATTATACCTTGAAAACCAATCCATGAAAGACAACATCGAATGGCCTGCGGTACTATTGACCAACAAATCAATATGTGGGAGAGGAAAGTCATCTTTAGGGCTGACTTTATTAAGGTCTCTGAAGTCAACACAAACTCTAACTTTGCCATCCTTTTTGGGAACAAGGACAACATTTGCCAACCACTCTTGATACTCAACCATTGATATAAATCCAACACTAAGCTATTTTTGAATCTCCTCTTTCACTTGTAGACTTCAACGTGGATGCAAACGCCTCAATTTCTGCTTAACTAGTCTAGCATGTGGTAGGACAGGCAAGTGGTGCTGGACTATAGAGGGATCAAGACCAGACATGTCCTTATAAGACCATGCAAAGACATCCAAGTATGACATGAGTAAATGAATAAGTTTATCCTTCTTATTTGTAGATAGGGGTGAACTAATCTTCGGTTCTTTAGGTTGATCTTCTATGCCAAAATCAATAGTCTTAACGTCCCCTATAGTAGGTGAAACTCTCTCATTTATGGGATCTGAGTCATGATAAAAAAAGTCTCTATCTGAATCGAGTTGTGCAATCTCATCATCTATATCAAATATCTGTGGAGTGAGTGAGTGGGGTATAGATATAGAGATACTATCATAAGAGATAGGTGAATACTAAAAAATATTCAAATCCATAAATGAAGTAATAGAAACATCGTCAGAGCGGGAGACAAATCCCGACAAAACATCAAAAGAAAGAAGTGGGTCCTGATTCATGCCTAATTGGTGTCTCAGCTGATTCGTGTCCAGCTGGTGCTCCTTGATTGAGGGATTAATCAACAAAATTTATAACCTATTACACCATATACTAGGGTAGCAAAGACAAAGCTACTATAGCATAGTGGCTCTAGGATCGTTCACTGGGATGGGTTTTCACTTCACAAATGATACTAATTCAAAGCTGAATTGGTGCATTTTCATTTCAAGATTAGCTTTAAAAGAAAACATAAAGACGTTTGAATGAAAAAGGATTGGTTTTAAGCTAACCAAAAGTAGTAACTGATTTTACTTATAAAGAAAAGTGTTTCTTGGAGTTTCAGATCACTAGGCTCAGATTCCTCATGCAAAAAGGAGAGTTCCGGTCACTTGTTTCATTTCCTCACATTAGAGAATTAACATAAAGTCAATTCTCTAATAGGTGCTGCACAAATGCATCCCTCAATTGGATTTCAGCTTTAATTCTCTCACTGATGCAACTTGCAATGGTTTAGCCTCTCACTAGCCTTTACCATTCAAGGTGATCTTTAACCTTGGATTACCCGTCAAAAGCTCGCAAGAGGTAACTAATGGATGTCTCCTAAGAGTCCAAAAGCTTACCAAGTGTTGGCTATTCTAGAAAATCCTACCTTCAAGTCACCTACCAGAGGCTCGCAAGGGGTAAACTAGTGCATCTCCATGGTTAGAGATCACTTGCCTTACCAAGTGTTGGCCCAGGTGACTCCAAGGTGTTTTAAGTTAACTAAAAACGTAGAAACCATTCATGGAACACACTTACTCTTCATTCCAAACTAAAACAACAAAACTTCCAATTTATGCCTGAGGAAACTTACCCGGTTACCTTAGCTCCAAGAGACAAAGAGCTTAGCCTCTCATCCTCTGAGGAAAAATCCTCAGAGTTTGGTTGACTAGAAAGAAAACTAAAGAGAAAATAAGAATATATAGAAGAAACAGAGCAAGTGCTCTGTTTGTTAATTTCACATATATTATATGATTGATCTCCTGGAACCACCTCCCGAGAGTTTATATAGGAAGGTAATTTACCCTTCCTTGCATACTTCCTAACTAAGGAATTACATGAGTGGCTGAATACAAGGAGAAAATGGAAATTTAGACACAAAAATATCAGAAGAAAAGATCTAAAAGAGTCGGTGCACAGCTATCGGGAAGCTTCAGGACCGTTTCGCAGGTGAAAATGAGGTCTGCGAGATTTTGCAGATGCACAAGAGGGGCTGCGAAATTTCTTCATAGCAACCAGCTGATTCAACACCTTCACAAAGTTGACTTCCATCTTGTGGTGCTTGGCTTCCATCGCGGCGTGAAGCTTCAGGGGAACTCCATAGCACTGTGCAAAAAGGCTGCGAAACCATTCCGCAACAAGAATGGTGATTTCGCAGCACTTTACTGAAGTCTTCCTTCCTTCAGCTTGGAGCAGTTATCTTCCAACGGCTGTAGCTTCCTCATTTCAGATCCAAATTGCACACGGTTTGGGGCATTGGATTGTTGACTTCCTAAGCTTTCAAATGACATATTGTATGCATAAATTGGACATCAGGAAGTGCTCCAAAACTAGCTGCAGTGACTGTCATCAAGAATGTTCCATGGCTGAATCCTCTTTGCTTCCCCTTTTGCATTTCCACTTTGCTTATGGCATAAGAGCTTCAAGGCTTTGATTCTTCATTCCTCTAAGCTTCCCATTGCTTACCAAGGATTCCATAAAACTCTCCTCAATCTCATAATGCTTTGGTGATCAAAATACTAACAAAAACACCAAAACTTACACATTTTGATTAGAATTGATTGCAAGGGGCCTTAACATGCTAATTGGGTTAAAAGGCACTAACTACTACTCAAAAGTGTTTAAAAGGATTAATTATAAGCTATCAAATAGCACTTTTTGAGTAGTAATCACTCCCCCCAACCGACATATTGCTAGTCCCTTAGCAATGAAGGAGAGAAAAATAAAATAAAAGTACCATAATTTACAACATCATGCTAATCACTTCAAAAAATGTTTAAGTGGCATGACTGATCAAACTCTCACATGGAACATTAAAGAAATAAAACTCAAACTTCAACAAGAGTTATCGAATAACTTGTCTAATCACAATTCATAAAGAGTAGGCATTATGCAAATTTAAGCTTTAAAATCATTTCCACTTCCAAAGGACCAAACCTTACTCTTCCACAAAAATCTAAGTGTTATTTATTAGTTTCCGAATATAGTATGTCAAACTAATCTCTCCCCCCAACCTAGTTTTTTTCAAAGCTTAGCAAACTAATCAACCTCCAATAGGCTAAGAACGCACCTCTTTTTTTTCACAATTTTTTTTTCATTGTAGGAGTACAAAGCTTAAAGGTATTCTTTTCTAAATTGTCCATGTAACGGGGGTCCATCGATGACTCCCAACCAATCAAGGTTTAGGGCATCAAGCTTTAAGGATCTTTCAACCACTAACTCCTCGGATTTCACCCCGGACTTTTGAGATTGAATTTTAATACCCAAGCACCTACAGTATGCTAAACTCCACCTATTCACCCATGTAACGAGCATTGAGGTCGGTGACTCCCAACCATTGAAGGCTTAGGGCACCAGGTTTTAAAGATTTTCACCATATACCCCTCAGACCTTGCTCGGGTTTCAAGGTAAGCAAACATTTTTCTTTCTTTTTTTTTTCAAAGGCTCATTGGCCTTTCATAAGGTGTCCCAACACTATTAAATGAGGTCAAAGGTACCAAGTCTAAAATTTTCCTAAGTCAAGGGGGAAAATAGTTTTTCATCTTATAAACGGAACCTAGTGTGCACAGTGTGTGATAAGCTTAAAGTGGAAGAACTAAGGTTGAATTCAATAGGTGTTCAACAATTCATCAACTTTAATAAACATAATACAAACTCTAAGTCAAGTAAAAAGAACAAAAAATTCAATTTCTCCCATTTCATTTTGAAAATTTTTCCTTAATAACCATGGAGAGTAGAATAAAAAACTTAAAAATTTTAAAAATTAAGCAAAAAGCAACTAAATTACCAAAATAACTTAGCATTAATAGCAATACTTACTTCCTCAACTCTCCCCCCAACCAAGCTGAACATTGTCCTCAATGTGACAAAAGCGATTAAAAAATAGGGAGGAAGTGGTACCTCCTTAGTGACATGGAGTCTGAGTCATATAGGAGAAACCACATGTTTCAAAAAAACATAAGAGTTAGTGAGTAGAGAAAATAGAAAAATGCTAAGTTTAAACAAAAATTGATGTTTATGTATGATGTATCATCAGTAATACATCCAATCCCAGAATATAAGACATCAAAATATGGAATTATGTATACTAATATAATAAGTAAATACAAAAAATAAAAAGATGATCAAGTAATGGAAGGGTCCTGTGGAACTGATGCATCTGTGGTGGCCTCTTGAGTGGGTTGGATCAGAACTTTGGCCTTTGTTCTGGTAGTCTCCTTAGGTGGCATAGCCTTCTCAGCTGGAGCTCTCAGTTGGTAGCTATGGGATTTGATAGTTTAAGGAGGTAAGAAATGGAATGAGAGGCTTCATGTGTGTGATCTCAGGGTGCGCGGGCCTGTCCTCTAGTCTTGGCCATGGCTGAAATGGAGAGGTGGCTGTTCATGAGTTCCAAAGGGTACTCAGCTGGTGCGTGGGGCTCTGTTGGCATTTTAGCAACTTTCCTTGGCTTTGCAAGGTGTTTTTGCAAACTTCCCTTCATTTTGCAAGTCAATTTCACAATTTGAAGGCCATTTCTAAGCTTTGAGATGATTTGGCAGCCATTTCGAAGCTTGGAGGTGATTTTGCAGCCCAAAAGTGCCCTGCAAAATGGAGCTTTGGCTGCGAAATTGGAAGTTTTTACGTTCGTAGCCATTTTGCAGCTTTTAAATACCCTGCGAAATTGGGACTTTGGCTGCGAAATTGGGAGTTTTTATGCTTTGCAGCCGTTTCGCAGCTGCGAAATAAGGGTCACCGCTGCAAAAATGGCACTCGTCTGCCAAAAGTTGGCTTCGCAGCTTCAAAATCCTCTGCGAAATGGAGCTTTTCCTGCGGAAATGGGATCTTTCATGCTTTGGTGGTTCGCAGCCCACTTCGCAGTTGCGAAATTGGGGTTACTGTACCGCGGAATGGCACTCGTGTGCCAAAAGGTGGTTTCGCAGCTGCGAAACACCCCGCGGAATGGAGAAATTGCTGAGGAATCGCTGCGGAATTGGGGCTTTTTACGCCTTAGTGGTTCGCAGAGCACTTCGCAGCTGCGAAATTGGGGCTCCTGTGCTGCGAGTGGCACTCGTGTGCCAAAAGGTGGTTTCGCAGCTGCAAAATCGTTCGCAGAGGGCTTAAAAGTGTTGCGAAATGGTTTTGCAGCAAAAGGCCGATTTCGCAGAGGCTGCGAAATCTCGCAGACCCCTGTTTTTCCCCTGTTTTTGCTCTGTTTTTGCTCTGTTTTCGCTCCGATTTCTTCCCGATTTCTTCCTTTGCAATTCCTCTTGATTTTGATCATCCAAAAACCTATATTACAACAAAACAAACTAGAATTAAAGCATTAAAATCAAAATTAAAGCATTGAAATCAAAATTAAAACATTGAAATCAAAATTAAAACAAGTAATAAATAAAACAAAAAGCTATGGACTAGTTAGTCTTAAGAAAGACTAAGTCCATCAAAAAATTTGATCCTGATTTAGCTTGCCCGGATCCCATATGAAGTTAGCATCCTTCACTTGAGACTTGCATTGTATGATGGCAATGGAAACAATTCCCTTTCTCTTTCCTTTAATTTCCTCCCTCTTTTTTTTTTCTGTTTCATTCTCTGTTTCACGCTCTTGTTTGAATGTGGCCATATCAACCTCTTTACCACTCAAAGTGATAATCGTTTTAACTTCCTTCACCATTGAAGATTCTCCCTCCTTAGCCTCCATTTCATGGATACTCATGGAATTTTGATAAGGTTGAGAAGGAAAGTTTTCTTTCTCTTGCACTTTGTTGAGGTTGGCAAACCTTGAGATTGAATCTTGGAGATTATCTATCTTCTGAGATAGATCATTTTGCACTTCATCCATCTTTTTCTCTACACAGTCATTTCTTTGACTGAGCTGAGCATTGATGGATTTGTTAGCTTCAACAAAGTCTTCCATGACCTTGTTAAGATTCATCATAGCTTGTTCAAGGTTTGAGGCTTGCTGTGGTACTTGAGCAGGTTGCTGGTACTGAGGTGGCTGTGATTTCCAAGAGAATTTTGAATGGTCCCTCCAATTGGAATTGTAGGTGTTGCAATCACCAAACATTTCCCTCTCCGTTGGAATGATAGGACACTCTTCCACCAAGTGCTCATAAGATAGACAAATGGCACAAGGCATAGCTTGCAATGGTGTCTGAGAGATGGCTTGCACTTCTTGCATGTGGTTCATTTCTAGCTCATCCAATCTCCTTTCCATAGCTGCAATCTCTACCTTCACGTCTATGCCATCATTCAAAATATACATCTCACCCTTAGCTTTAGGTTGAGACATCATTCTTCCCATATCTCTAGCATTTGGTTCATCCCATCTTCTTGAAAATTTAGCCACATAACTCATGAAGTTCATGGCTTCCTCTGCTATCTCGTATTCAATATGGCATGCACAACTAGCAATTTGTGAATTAAGAACAGAGAACACAAAAGAAAAACAATTCAAAAACTTAAGACTAACTAAAACTAGCTGAAAGGTTAACTAAAACATAAATAAAGAAAAAGAACAATTAAAAAGAGTTAGTAAAAAGAAAAGAAAAGTCACCAAACTTGTGATGAAGATCACAAGTGTTCTCAAAAGATCATATCACTGCAAAGTGGCACCATCCCCGGCAACGGCGCCATTTGATTCATGCCTAATTGGTGTCTCAGCTGATTCGTGTCCAGCTGGTGCTCCTTGATTGAGGGATTAATCAACAAAATTTATAACCTATTACACCATATACTAGGGTAGCAAAGACAAAGCTACTATAGCATAGTGGCTCTAGGATCGTTCACTGGGATGGGTTTTCACTTCACAAATGATACTAATTCAAAGCTGAATTGGTGCATTTTCATTTCAAGATTAGCTTTAAAAGAAAACATAAAGACGTTTGAATGAAAAAGGATTGGTTTTAAGCTAACCAAAAGTAGTAACTGATTTTACTTATAAAGAAAAGTGTTTCTTGGAGTTTCAGATCACTAGGCTCAGATTCCTCATGCAAAAAGGAGAGTTCCGGTCACTTGTTTCATTTCCTCACATTAGAGAATTAACATAAAGTCAATTCTCTAATAGGTGCTGCACAAATGCATCCCTCAATTGGATTTCAGCTTTAATTCTCTCACTGATGCAACTTGCAATGGTTTAGCCTCTCACTAGCCTTTACCATTCAAGGTGATCTTTAACCTTGGATTACCCGTCAAAAGCTCGCAAGAGGTAACTAATGGATGTCTCCTAAGAGTCCAAAAGCTTACCAAGTGTTGGCTATTCTAGAAAATCCTACCTTCAAGTCACCTACCAGAGGCTCGCAAGGGGTAAACTAGTGCATCTCCATGGTTAGAGATCACTTGCCTTACCAAGTGTTGGCCCAGGTGACTCCAAGGTGTTTTAAGTTAACTAAAAACGTAGAAACCATTCATGGAACACACTTACTCTTCATTCCAAACTAAAACAACAAAACTTCCAATTTATGCCTGAGGAAACTTACCCGGTTACCTTAGCTCCAAGAGACAAAGAGCTTAGCCTCTCATCCTCTGAGGAAAAATCCTCAGAGTTTGGTTGACTAGAAAGAAAACTAAAGAGAAAATAAGAATATATAGAAGAAACAGAGCAAGTGCTCTGTTTGTTAATTTCACATATATTATATGATTGATCTCCTGGAACCACCTCCCGAGAGTTTATATAGGAAGGTAATTTACCCTTCCTTGCATACTTCCTAACTAAGGAATTACATGAGTGGCTGAATACAAGGAGAAAATGGAAATTTAGACACAAAAATATCAGAAGAAAAGATCTAAAAGAGTCGGTGCACAGCTATCGGGAAGCTTCAGGACCGTTTCGCAGGTGAAAATGAGGTCTGCGAGATTTTGCAGATGCACAAGAGGGGCTGCGAAATTTCTTCATAGCAACCAGCTGATTCAACACCTTCACAAAGTTGACTTCCATCTTGTGGTGCTTGGCTTCCATCGCGGCGTGAAGCTTCAGGGGAACTCCATAGCACTGTGCAAAAAGGCTGCGAAACCATTCCGCAACAAGAATGGTGATTTCGCAGCACTTTACTGAAGTCTTCCTTCCTTCAGCTTGGAGCAGTTATCTTCCAACGGCTGTAGCTTCCTCATTTCAGATCCAAATTGCACACGGTTTGGGGCATTGGATTGTTGACTTCCTAAGCTTTCAAATGACATATTGTATGCATAAATTGGACATCAGGAAGTGCTCCAAAACTAGCTGCAGTGACTGTCATCAAGAATGTTCCATGGCTGAATCCTCTTTGCTTCCCCTTTTGCATTTCCACTTTGCTTATGGCATAAGAGCTTCAAGGCTTTGATTCTTCATTCCTCTAAGCTTCCCATTGCTTACCAAGGATTCCATAAAACTCTCCTCAATCTCATAATGCTTTGGTGATCAAAATACTAACAAAAACACCAAAACTTACACATTTTGATTAGAATTGATTGCAAGGGGCCTTAACATGCTAATTGGGTTAAAAGGCACTAACTACTACTCAAAAGTGTTTAAAAGGATTAATTATAAGCTATCAAATAGCACTTTTTGAGTAGTAATCAGGTCCACAAGGTCGGACGCTTCATCAATTGGGCTAACAGTGCCCCTCAAACAAACTACCATCATCCTCTAAAAGCTCTATAGTAGGAATAGTCCAGGTCTCCTCAACAACCTCAGTAGTAGACACCCCAAACATATCAAATGGTGAAATAGGTTGAAGCTGAACAATGTTGGTATCTGGCCTACGGTCATCATGTCTATCTCATCTCGGTACTCATCATGGGGAACAACTCCATCAATCATCTCAACAAGATCAATGACCACTCCATCATCAGTGACCTCCTCTGGGAAGCATAGGAACAACAAACTAGCTCGATCTGAAGACAGAGGAGCAATCGCCACAGAAACAGAAGGAGCCCCATCACTCAACTGTAACTGGTGAAATAGATGCTGAAACTCAATCTCTCCATTTGTATGAACCACACTATCAATATCCTCTAGACGGGGTCGAATCTCTGATCCTTTGACAAAGTAGTCAACCAAAATCATCTTATAGGGTCAAATAAGATAATCAAATGGTGCGTGAGAAAAAGGGGCCTCACTCTCTCCTTGCGCAGTTGTGCCATGTATCGGTAATCGGCCTTAGTAGGAATGAACCCAAGTCCAAATGTTGTGTCATGGTCAATGGTAGCTATAAACTCACTAGGTCCTTGCTAGTGTCGTCTTAACCCCATGCCAGGTAGAAAAATCATACTCATCATATCAAGAACCACTGTGCTACTATGCTGATCAAATGACATAGCTACAAAATCTCTGCAAAAATCCTCAATCTCAAGAGTCTGTATCTCATCAAAAGTAAACCCAGTAAAAAATAAGTCATCCTCACTATGACTGGTTTGAAGTACTGGCTCGAAAGAGGCTAACATATCTCTGGTAGACTGTACTGTGATGACCTACCCATCATGAATGAACTTCACCTTCTGATAAAGGGAAGAAAGAATAGCTCTACCTCTATGAATCCATGGTCAGCGTAATAGCAGGTTAAAAGATGTAGGAATCCTCAAAACCTGGAACAAAGTAGAAAACATGGTCGAACCAATCCGTAAATCAATCACCAAGGTATCCATAATCTCCCTCTTAGTGCTATCATATGCTTTGACTATCTGAGTAGAAGGACCAAAATTTGAAGGTGCGAAACCAAGGGCTATAACAATGGCTAAAAGGTAAACGTTCAGGGCTAAGCCATTGTCCAACAAGACAGATAGAACTCTATGACCTGAACAACCAACTGTGTTATATAGCGGGTGTACATGGTCTGAACCCTCAAGTGGCAAATCATCATCTGAAAACACAATGGAAGTGGCCCTACCGACCGTTATCATATGAATCAACTTCTTTGGAGTGGTGGTAGTCTCTACTCTGATCTGACTCAAGGCTCAAATCAAAGCATCTTTATGAGTACTGGATGATGCTAATAAACTCCAAATGGAAATACAAGCATGAGTGCTCTATAACTGTCTCAAGACCTCATCATCCTCTCTCTTAACCTCCTCATGAGAGGCTGCATCCTCAAATGGCCTGATTGCTAGTGGTAGTGGCTAAGCTATCCTCCCACTACGAGTCACAATCTGTATCTCTCTTCCCTCTTAATTATATCCTCTGGCCATAAAGTGAATGGGACAAAGGTATCTTGGCATTTGATAACTAAAGGTGTACAATGAGTCAACTAGAATGATGCCTCATTTGGGATCAAATTGAATGGTGTGGAAACTTGAGAACCCAATGAAACCCTATCAATCTCACAACTGTCATGCAAAATGATAGGCTCAGGTAATCCATCATTCCAACTCAACATATGTATACTATCATCCTTTATAAGGTCTATGTGATGGATATCTCTTGGAGGTGGAGGCACTGCGTGTGTAAAGTGAGCCCGTAGAGGGTTTGTGGTTACACTTGGCTGCCTCAAGTTAACCAAACCCTGGTTTATCAAGTCTTGTATAGCATGTTTTAGAGCAGAGCAACGATTAGTGTCATGTTTTGGACCCTGATGGTAAGCACAGTGAAGGTTGATCTTGAACTGAGGTGGCACGGGCTGGGGTATAGGCCTAGGAGCTAACTGAGTTAGCAAATCACCCTCCATGAACTTCTAGAAAGCTCGGCTTAAGGGCATACCTAGCTGAAAGAACTGTCGTATCAGCCTCTATGCATGAGGAATAGTAGTCTGTGGGGCTCGAGGCTGAGGGTATAAGGTAAGAGGCCTCTTTAAGACCTGTGCAGCAAAAACAGACTCTAGGGTCGGGTGTAGGTATGTAGGAGTCATAGGCCTAGGTGGTCTATACTGAACATAACGTTATGGGTAATAGGCTCCGAAAGTCTGTCCAAATGTTTAGTAGCGCCTGGGAGATCTCGATGCTACTGGACTGATAGAACGAACATCTCTTGATCTTTGTCCTCCTAAAGGCTTTTTCCCTTTAAAGTCAGTAGGGGAAGACTTGGGCCACAATTCTCTGGCTATGCCCTCTTCTATACCATACAAAGCCTGTACCAAATATCCAAAATCTGTATGAGGAAATCCCATCAAGTGTCTAGCAAATCTAGGTTGTAAGCTCTTCATGATCATACTAATCTGATCCTTCTTTGAAGGACGATCAATAATTTGTGAAATCTTCTCCCTCCAGCAGGAGATGAATGAAGTCTCCGACTCCTCTGGCCTCTGTCTCAAAGCCTCTAACTCTCTCCTCAAAACATTAATGACAGTGTTAAATGCAAACTGTCTCAAAAACTCCTGGGCCAGATCATCCCAAGTCCTATGACGTGATGCATCCAATGAAACGAACCAACGCTGTGCCGCATCGCTCAAGGACATGGGGAAAAGCATAACCATTTGGGTCTCACCCAGCCCATGGGCCCTCATAATCGTACTATAAAGCCTCAAATGGATGCGAAGACAACATATGCCCATGTATCTCTCAATCTCAAGCATCCTAAACTTAGCTGGTAAACTGGCCACTGGTGCTCCATCAAAATCCTCTTAGGTAATAGCTCCATCTGAAGTCCTCATCTACCTCAATCTCTGCTCAAGTCTATCCATACGAGCATGTGGGTCCTCTGAGATCGGGGTAAGCACTATGACAGGAAGCGAGGCAACCTTAGTCTGACTATGTAGAGTGAAAGGTATAGGCTATGGTGTTGACTAATTGGGTGGAGGAGGTGGTGGTACTGTAGGGTCGTATGGGGCACTCTCCTGAATCGGGACTTGTTGGGCCTGCTGCCCATCTATCATCTGACCAAGGTTAGCTATAGCCTCTTGGATCGAAGCCATGGCTACAAAAAACTGGTCAACGGTGACTATCTAGGAGTCCATATCTCTCTGGTCTGACTGGTTTGATACTCTGGTCAATTTACCTACAACTCTAATCCACAAAGGCGAATACAGATCGGTCACGGTAAACCCTCTTACAAATATGGAAACACTGGATAAGGTGCGGTATGAAGATGACTCTATAGGAATCAACTCACAAGTGCGTAGAAATATAGCCCAAATGTACTCAATGTGATACCCATCTTTGATCACACTAAAAGGAGACTACAGAGAGGGTAATCGAATCCAACTATGACCTTGGCAGCTCTAAAGGTCCACAGATGTACCCACGTGTAGGAATGAAATCTTAATTGGGTCTAGGCTAACCTACAAGGTTGAGGTGGCTTTATAAGGTAAAATGGGTGGGTTAAATCCCTAGTAAAAGCGATTGTACCCTCCGGCAGTACGCAACCCTCTGCACGCCTCCAAGGAGACGAAGTGCTTCCATGCAAGGTGGTCATCACCTCTACACATGCACTTCCTCGCTTTCCCAGGGAGTTTTCTAATGGTGAAGGCTCTCCCATCTCTCAACACTCAGAGATAATCTAAAGTGCACAGTGAAAGATGTGGGTGCATCCAAAAAACCTAAGATCTAAAGTGAGATAGTGAACAAAGACAAGCAATCATACAATCATGCAAGAGAGGGTTGTCATGCAACAAATAGTCATGCGAAGCAGATATGTATCATACAAACAAAGTCCTATCTAGCATATGTGAGAGTGAATCATGCTGAAGTGAGCAAGCAATCAAGTGATCATTCAAGGCAATCAAACATGTTAAGATAACAAACCAATCAAGCAAGCAAACCAAATCACCTTGCTTAAAAAAAGAGGTACCCTCTAATCGACCAATCAAACACCACATTTTCCTCAACTAGTGTTCAAGCTTGATCCTCAAAATCCCTAGTAGAGTCGCCAATTTGTGGACCAGCATTTTTCACGTGTGTCCCCACTCAATCGGCGAGACTCGTTTTTATTTGGTGAAAAATTAGTTTTGGAAAAGTCGGAGTCGCTACTTATTTTATTTTATTTTATTTTTTAAAAAGGAAAATAAAACAAGAAAGAAAACCCTAAAGAAGAGACTCCATAGTTTTTGAAAAAGTGTGTCTTTGAAAAACCTGAGTCTAGGTCCAAGGATCAGGTTACTTATTGGGAAGGTGCCACTAAGAGGTAGCACCCCTCTAAGCCCTACAAAGGTCTCTACTAGCTAGGTTAAGGAAAATGGGGCAATTAATTGATTAATTGAGGGTACCTAGATAGACTAAGGTGATTTCAAAAAATAGCATGCCAAATAAGATCAAATCACAGTAAAGGAGAGTTAGGGCGCATTCCTGAACGGCTCCTCAAGTGCTATCATGAAACATAAAAGTTAATTTGAATAGTGTATCAATTTTGAATAGTGTATCACTCAACATGCGTTTTATTAGAGATAATCAAACAAGTATCAAGGCAATCAAGGATAGCGTTCAAACATGGATATAGCTCATGATAACATGAGTTTTCATAGAATTTTGGAATTAGAGGATAGAGTGCATACCTGGATAACAATTATATTTTATAAGATTCCTCCAAAAATGCTAGAGTGGTTAGGACAAGCATAAATTATATAACATATCCATTATGTTTAATATACAGTTTCAAAGCCAAAAATTGAGCTAAGATAAATCAAATGACTCCAAAAACAATAACAATTTCAAGTAAAGTATAAACCATCAGCATGCAGTTAGAAAAGGAAGTATCATAAAACAATTTCTAAAAAAATGGCTTAGAGTGGAATTTGATTACGAAAAATTTTAGGAAACAACTCCTACACATCTAGATCAACATACCGAAAGCCAAACACTCATTCAAAGGACAGATTACAGCAAAGACACCTAAAGTTTCTATAAAGTCCAGATTAGATAAGAAAAAGTGACATGCATAAACGAATTTTTAAAAAATAGTAAATGATCACATAAAATCATAAAAAAAAATTACATATGTATTTCAAAGTATTTATATAACATAAAAATGAATCCAGGTGAGATAATACTCAAAAATATTTTTAAAACACTCAAGCTAATCAGATGTCCAGAATCCATCATGCACAGTAGGCATGACTTTGAAAAATCATATCTCCCTCAAAAAGGCATATTTTTTAATATTTTTTTTGTCTAAGATCAATGTCAAGAAGCTGAGAATTGAGAAAAAATATTAGATCAAATTTAAAAGTAGTCTAGTATTTTATTTTTGCAAAAAGATCTCGGGTGTCCAGAACTGGGTGAAAATGGAGTCCCCCTAAAGACTTGTTTATATCTCCTATTCCAGAATGGATTTCTAACTCAAACAAAACTTTAAATTCAAGTTCCAGAAGTGGGAAAAATCATACAAGTTTTGAAATTTTTTTTAGAATATTCTAAAGTTGCTAAAACGAATTTTAAAGCTAAAGGGTCAGTGATTAAGTGAAAACTGACAACAAGGAAGAGTTTTGAAAAAAAATGATTTTGTGTATGGGTTCCACCAATTCCCCAATTGCTTTAATTCAATCAATCCCATTATTTGGAACCATGAAGTTTGTTCATGCTTGTTGAAAAATAAAAAAATAAAAAAAGTTATTAAAAAATTTGAGAAAGGTGTTTGCCGAAGGAATATAGCAGCAGGTGTCTTTCAAAAAAATTGAATTTTATTTTCTAAAATCTCCTAAGGATGAGATTTGAAGAAAACTGAAATTATTTTAATGAAAAAGATTTTTTTTTTAATCCAAATTTAAAATGTATAAGATCACCAAAAGAAGAAAAAGAAACATTAAGGGGAAGAATGATGTACACTAAGGTGGCCAAGTTAGAGTGAGATCCGAGAGTGTGATTGGGACTGCATTGTTCCTTGGGTCATATATGTTCTGTTCTGCCCGTTTTCGAAGAATGAACACATTAAAATAATAGCTGACTATGTCATAAGCAATATGTTGTCTTACACATCTGACAGAACCTCTATCATGACAGCTACAATTAGTTCTACCATTTCCGACTACCGTATCGTTGCACGATGGTTCTGACTTGGGCAGGTCTCTCTAACATACGCAAGTCATAAGTATTTACTAAGGCTTCAGTAGAAACCAGAAAATTAAATACGGATAATGACATGGACTCCACCTCAGCGCCCATAATTTTGACACATCCAGGAGCCTTTTTCATACACGTGTCCCACAACATTATCTTGTTATCCCAACCTCCTAACATAACAATCAGAACCAGCACTAAAGGCTATGGACCCATTCTGGAAACAACAATCAAGTAGTGCAGAGTAGGGTTCAAAAAATTGGCCAAGTCTAGTGCAACTCGGCCGAGTTGTATTTGCCTCGACGCTGGCCGCAACGAGTCCGATACCTGATACTTAGACTCGGCTTGAATCGGTTGGACTCAGATGACTTGATCGATATTCCGAGTTAACTTGGTCAACTCGAAAAAAAAAAAAAAAAAAAAAAACCAATCAATAAATTCTCTGCAAAAGAAACCCATCACAACAGGAATCAATTTTTCAGAGAAATCAAAGATTCCTTTGCAAAAGAAAACCCATGAAAATTTGAAACAAACCCGTGACCTTTCAAAAGCCTTTAAAAAGAGCCTCGGTTGAAGAATAACTTACCTAACCCTAAATCCACCATTGTCGGAGTGTAGAATCTTTGTCTTTGCCCTTTGGTGCGGTGCCTAGTGGGAAGGTGGCAGATTGTGGCTGTATGGTAGCAGTGGGAAGGTCCGAATCAGTCTTCGTGGTCTTCGTTTGTGAGTTGGGGAAGAAGTTAGCAAGGCTACAGAGTACAAATCGGTCTTCGTGGTCTTCATTTGTGAGTTGGGGAAGAAGTTAGCAAGGCTACAGAGTACAAATCGGTCTTCGTGGTCTTCATTTGTGAGTTGGGGAAGAAGATAGCAAGGCTACGTCTTCGTGGTGTTGGGGAAGAAGATAGAGGGAGGAGGGCAAGGGTTTCAATTTCAAACTAGCAGGTTATAATTAATAAAGTTAATTCCCCCTTTTTGCTATATAGTCGTGGTTAATGAAGCATATGAGTATATATATACTCTCTGTCTATGGTTTAAGAGTTTATTGTTGCTATATATAATCTATCATTCCTTTTCAAATATTGGATGGTTATAATTTTTAGGTGCCAATTAATTTGATTGACTTTCATCCATCACATAAATGAGAAAACATAAATGAATATCTTTAATATTTTAAAATTATTATCACCATTAAATTATACATTTTATCAATTTCTTAATACTCTTAATAAAATTAGTCATTATTTTTTATTTTATACAATGACAAGTGACATTAAATACTAATTTATTTATTAAGTGATTAATTAAAATTCATCTTAGCCCGGTTGGGTGATTGACCATCCTTGAGATGTGATCTATTAGTCTTTGGTTGAATGGTCTTTGATTTTTGTTTTATATTCTTCAACTATGGTATAATCTAATTTTGAATTTACGTATATAAATTATAAACTAAATAAGACAAAATTAATAATTTTAAATTATTTCATGAATTTTTTAATTTTTAAAAATAATTTTGAATTCAAAAAACCAATCTAATTAATTACATATAAAATCAAAACATTTTATAATATTATGTTCATAATTCAATTCTAAATGAGTACATGGAATGAAAAATTTGACTCATTTTTAAAAAGTTAAACTTTATTAATTATTCAATTTAAATAAAATATTATTAAAAATTATTACTTTAAATATTTATTATTAATTTTAACCCAAAAAATGAGGAAGATGTTAATTTTTTTATGTTTCTAACATATACTAAAATAGTATTTTTTTTATAAAAATAAAATAAAATAAACCTATGATTTTATTATAATATCATATATAAGTAAAAAATTATAAGTACTCATTTGTAATAGATACTAAACCTTTGTTTAGGTTATATTTGATTCCCAAAAAATTATTAAGAAAATTTATTTATTTTTTTCACTATTTTTATCATAAAAAATATAAAAGAGAATTAGCTGCAATTAAAAATTAGCTAAACATTTATATATTTTTAAATTATATAATCTTTATATAGAAAAATAAATAAATAAAATGAATTAAAAGAGCCATAAAAAAAAATTATTAACCTTAAATTTGTTTAGTTTTTTTTTTTTTTTCCTTTAATATTCATAAACCAAATATAGCATTAGTAAATGACTTATTTAATTAAAAAGGTTATTGAAAAACCAATTTTGTAAATCTAACCCTTCATTATTTTTTTGGCATCATTTTAAAAAAACACTCTCATTTTTTTCTTATAAAAATAATTATTTCTTTTAAAGCATTCATGTAAATACTTAAAATAATCAAGGGTATTTATATATAAAAAAAAATGAGTTACTCTTCAAATATAAAGATTATATAAAATTTTGTATAATGCTACAAAATATAATGTACAAGAAATTGTATTGAATACTTTAAAATTTTCACTCAATTTTCTATTAGTATAAATAAATTTACATTATATTAGTGACAACAAATTTTCCTATTACTCAATTACATTAATACTATATTGCAAAATTAAATTACATTAGAAAATTAATAATTATTTAATTTTTTTTCAAATAATCATAAATGATTTAATAATACGGAATGAAGGGTATGCATTTACATGGTCAATTACATTTATATTTGAATTAATCTTACTTCATTATATCATGTAGATTTTTTATTTTATAATATTCTACAATTAAATTATAATAGGAAATCAATAATTATCAAACAAACTTTTTTAAAAGAATTTTTTTATTTATAAAAATATTCATTTATTTAACTATTATTTATTTTAATTAAAAAAAACATATAAATAAGTGGAAAACAAAAGATGATGAACTTAGGTGAGAGCATGTTTATTTCATTTTTAGTACAATTTATTTTTATATGGTAACAATATGAAACATATAAGTGAGTGGAAAATTGAATATTATAATTCTTATATAAATGTGTTTATACATATATTTAATTTGAAAGGTAAGTTGTTTTCCTTTTATATATGGTTAGGTTAAAATTTCAAAATGGCTTCAAAACATGATATTGGTTGGGAGCATGCAGAACCTGTTGGTGGTAGTAGAAGAACCACAAAGTGTAAATATTGTAGGAAAGTTATACATGGCGGTATAACAAGATTAAAGTAACACATCACACATATATCTGGACAAGTGGAAGGATGTCCACGTGTACCGGTAGAAGTGTCACATAGTGTTAGACAACATATGTCTAATACTTCAAAAGAAAAAGCACAGTTAAAGAAGAAAAAAGAACGACTTTTGAATTCCTTAAATAGAGAAAATTTCTATGAAATTGATGAGGGTGATTCTAATGATGAAATTGAGGAAGTTGCTATGGTTGATTTTGAAATTAAGAAGACAAATGAAACAAGCAATGAAAGAAAGTCGTCGAATTTTTTAAGAAGGTGGACAAGAGCATCAGAAGGGTGGTAGTTCCTCACAACCTTCTAATGCTAGGATTAAGCGCGGGCTAACATGTAGCTTCAGTGTAAGAGAAGGAGCTAGCATACCTCCAAAAGGAATTGATCCCTACATGTTCCCATCAAAGCAAAAATCAATAAAAAGCTTGTTTTCTACTCAAGGCGTGAAGAAAGTAGGTAAAACTATTTCTAAATTCTTTCTCTTTAATGCAATACCCTTTAATGCAGCTGACAGTGGGCCTTACTATCAATCAATGATTGATACCATAGCAAAGCAGGTCCAGGCATCAAGGGTCCCACGGGATACCAAATTGGAAATACATATTTGGAAGAGGAGGTGCAAGAGCTTGAGGTATACATAACAACATTGAAGGCTAAATGGCTTATATATGGGTGCACAATTATGTGTGATGGTTGGAGTTCTAGGACTAGAAAGCTTATCATCAATTTCATGATTTATTGTGATAGAAGTATGATATACCATTCTTCACTTGACACTACCAACATACCTAAGACAGCAGACTACATCTTTTCCCTTATGAATAAAGTTGTAGAGGCGGTTGGGGAGGAAAATGTTGTTCAAGTAGTCACTAATAATGAGGCAAGTTTTAAAGCAGCCGGTAAGTTGTTGATAGAGAAGCGGAAGCATTTGTTTTGGTCTCCTTATGCAGCCCACTGTATTGATTTAATGCTTGAAGATATTGGAAGCATGAAGCAGATTAAGGAGACATTAGATCAAGCTAAGATGATCACAGGGTTTATTTATAATAGCTTGAAAGTAGTGAATTTGATGAAAGTGTTCACCAAGGATAGAGATTTGTCAAGGCCAGGAATAACCCATTTTGCCACTGAATTCATTTCACTTGAGAGTCTTATACGTTATGAGGCTGATTTGAAGAGACTGTGCACAACAAATGAGTGACGTGAATTCAATAAAGATAGGAGCAGAAAAGGTCTAAGAGATAAGGTATCCAACCTTATCTTAATTGATCGATTTTGGAAGAAGGCAGGGGAAGTTCAAACCATCATGGAACCTCTCGTCAAAGTATTGAAATTGGTTGATCAAGATAAAAAGACCACACTATCAATCATTTATGAAGCAATGGATAGAGCTAAATTGGCTATCAAGGCATCGGTCAAGCAATGGGAAAAGTATTGAGAAGTCATTGATAGAAGGTGGGAATGCCAATTGCACAAACATTTGCATGCTGCAGGTAATAAAAAAATTATTTATATATTTTTTATTATTTTTTTCAAGTACAAATTATTATAAACTGATCATTATTTAACTTATGACAACATATTTTTTAAATCCAATGTTCCAATATTCAAAGCATTTCTCCAACCATCTAGAAATTAAAGTTGGATTAAAGGAGGTTATCAAGAGATTAGAGCCAGATTTTGATAGACAAGCAAAAGCTATTAACGAGGTATAATAATAGTTTGTCACCTTTATATAATGCATTTTGTATATGTAATGTGCATTAACAAAAAAAAAAATGTTAATGATGTAGGTGAAATTATTTGTTGACGGCCAAGTAGAATTTGGAAGTGCACTTACAAAGAAAGCAATAAATCAATCTCTTCGAGGTACTGAATACATTTACGTCTATTACAAATAAGAAATTATCATAATTTTTTATTAAATATATCATGGTGATTAATAAGTATGCATTTTCTTTATTATAGCTAAATGGTGGAACAACTATGGCGACGAAGGTCCACATCTACGAAAGATTGTTGTTAAAATTTTAAGCCAAACTTGTTCTTAATCAGGTTGTGAAAGAAATTGGAGCACATGGTCATTGATTCACACGTTGCGCAACCGTTTGGCAATGAAAAAGTTGCATAAGTTAGTTTATGTGCACTACAATATGAGACTTCGAGTTAAGAATTTGATGCAAGAGCGAAGCAATAAAGATTTATACAATCAAATTGATCTGAATCATATCTTTAATGATGATGATATATTAAATGAGTGGATATGAGAAGGAGAGGAGCCTATTTTATCATCTGATAATTTGAATTGGTTGGATAAAGGTCTTCCTACTAATGAAGAAGGTAGAGAAAGAGATGTTGATTCCCATCATAAAGGTAAGGCTTCTAGAACAATTTCTTCAAGTTCTAGTAGTGATGATGGTGACAATAGGGGCAGTAGGCGGGGTGGTGGCACTAGTGAGGGCAATAGAGGAATTGGCAGTACTAGTGAGGGTAATAGAGGAAATGGTAGCACTGGGTGCAGTTATGTTAGTCAAGTAGATCCTGGCATGTCATGGGCACAAGGAGGTGAAAATTACTATGCCACACATGATACATATCATGGATATCGACCAGGGATATGGGAACAACGAAAACATTTGGAAAGACTAACTACATTTCCTAGCAATGATGATTATTCTAGTGGGCATGATTATCATAGATCAAATTATCACCGTATTGATGAGCACTTACAAAATTTGGGTATAAGATCAAGGCTGTATTTTAGAGGGGTAGATGATAGATCATATCACAACTTTAGAGACCATGATAGCTCTTCCAGTACTTTTAGTAGAAATGATTTTGATCGATTTCCAATGATGCATCTAAAGGGATATTCAAATACTGGAACACGAGCTAGTGACTCATATGGATATGATCAATCTTCTAGTAGCAGTAGCATTGCTTATCGAGGTTTTGGATACTATCAATATGGTGTTGATCCCGAACAGCCTTCGAAACCATATTTTCCTGATTATGGATCATCAAGCCAATCATCTCACCCAACATATTCGAGTTATGAACAACTCTTTCAACCATATCCTCACTACGGGAATTGCCACCCCAATTTGTATACTCGTCGTAAGACTGATGATGATGATTTTGAACTCCCTCGTCATTCAATATGGAATTGATTATTGTATTGTATGTTTGTTAGTAAAAATGTTATTATATTTGAAATAAAATAACTTTCTTTTATCAGCATTATCATAAATAACTTTGAGCATATACTTTTATAACTATTTAAATAATGTTAAATGTGAGACAATATTATTTTATTAATTTTTTAAGCTTATTTAATTGTATATATTTTTTTTGATGATTTACATAATATTTTCATATTTTTTTGAATTTTCTAATTAGCTTATTTTACGTATTGCCCAATACCAAACCGATACACCGAGATCGATATGCCCTGGGACCCTCCGAGTCAGTGACCAATACCACGACTTTGAACCATGGTGCAGAGTCCATGGGAGCTTCTAATCTAAGCACCCAGCCATCCACGTCATATAATCGAAGACTGCAGTCCCAAGAGGAGACGAGAAGGTTATTAGATTGTGAGGGGAATCTGATTCTAAAGATGGCATCATGGATCAGGTTCTGGAATTGCAAGCAACTTCCCTCCATTACTAGACCGTAAAAGTAGCTATCATGGAAAATTAAAGCTGGCACATGGAAATTTCAGGCCCCAGATGACAAAGATGGTGGCTGGGAAAGCTAACCAATTTTAGAGAGAGCTTAGCCATTGGAAGAGGAAAATCATGGTCCTAAAGCTCCATATCATGTCTTCTCAACGGGCTTAGTGGGATGGGTAGGGAAACCAAAGGACAAGGTTATAACAGAAATGGCAAAACAGAAACATGATCAGATAACCAGAGTGAATCCAGGGTTGTGCATACTTTCATACAAAATCACGTAAACAATAGAGAAAACCATACCATAAATAGTATATATGCAATATATGATAAAACAAACTGCTATAATCCATGCACAAATCAAATAACAATATCCAAACTAAATGGCCAGAAAAAATGAGCAGAGTGAAATATGAAGACGAACAGGGAGTAAAAAATATCCATACCCAGAAAACTCCCCTTCGTATCTTTTTTTTTTTTTTTTTTTTTTTTTCTGGCTGCTGCGACTTATTTTTCTGTTTTGCTCTCCTTTGCTTTGCTTGTGGCCCTCCCTTAGCCTTTTCCTCTCGCTTCCCTTCTGAAAACCGTCCGAGAAGTCCTCCCTTTAAAAAACAGTCTCCCCAAATTTCCTATATTTCTTCCTCTGGAAACAATCTCTCTATCAAAATAGTCTCCGAATATTTTCTATTTTTCCCTACAGCCCCATCATCTGTTAGAATTTTTTTTATAGCAAATAGCAGTCATTCTACGTGAGGAGTCTTCCTCTCTCCAAATTCTATCTCATCTATCGGAAAAACTCTTTTTCTTTAAATTTCAAACAAAACCAAACCATGTATATCGCCTGCAAGCCATGCATATCACCTAAAGAGTCTTACCGTTTTCAAAAACTTCTTCATTGGTAGATTTTCCTATAAAACTTCAAATTATTAAATCCGGTAAATAAATAAACGGGAGAATGATAAAAATAATAATAATAATAAAAAAATAACAAGATAATGAACAAATAAATAAAAAATAAAAAAAGTAAAATATATAAATAAATAAAAGTGATTGATAACAATGAAAATAAAAAAATAAAATAAATAAATAAATGAGATAAAAGGGTCATGCAACCATACAAGTCTCGTTAAAAATTTCTAATGGGTTAAGTTGGCCTAAGTGGGCCTAAGGGAACCTAAATGGGCCTAGGGTTCCTAAGTAGGCCTAAGGTGCCTAAGTGGGCTTGGTGCCACGGACTTAGTCATTTTCTAAGCTTGTGCAGCACTTAGACAAGTCAACACACTTGATCTTGCTAAGTCAGCTTGATTCTCAATGCTTAGCTTGCTAGGTTAAGACGTTCGCAACTCGGAAGGTTTAGAAGGTGTAGTAGGCAACTCTTAAAGAATGGAAGCTTTATTGCATTCAACGGAAGCTTTACAATGCTTGGAAGCTCACTTGCTTGGTTAGGAAGTGATTTGGGTGGTACCTTGGCCAAATGAGGGCCTCACCTATTTATAGGCACCAATGGAACTCTCTGGAACCTTGGAGGGTTTCTTACAAATCAAGAATATTCTAGAACTCCCTACACTAATCTATGTACAACCCTATGTACAAGAATATACAAGAGATCTCTAGAATTTTCTAGAAAGCCTTGGACTCCTCTCATGCCTTCCACCATAGTGTAGAGATGTGTGGACATCTCTAGGCATGTCTAGAACCTTCCACACTCTTCCCACCAATGGCTTAGTGTAGATGGCTGCAGGAGTCTCCAGAAGCTTCCCTTCTCCTATATAAGCCCATGGGGAGGGTCATTTGAAGCATCTTGTGACACTCTCCCCTACCTATGTCGTCGACGTCCTTGTCGTTGCCTTTTTTTGAAACCTCTCGATAAGTTTCCAAAACCTTCTTAAGGCATCCGCATGTTCCTAGCTTGCCTGCCCCTTAGGTAGTCCTTTCCATTGGACTAGATACTCTATCACAGGAGGGACCCCTTGTCTCCTACTGACCCGTTCAGCTAGGATATTCTTCACCTCCTTCTCCCGTAAGGCCTCAAATGGATGCAGACCTGTGCACTTTCAATGCTTAAAGTGCTGCTTCCTCTTACCCATCGAGTTCACCTTTCCCTTGGTGACCTCGTCCATGTGTGTGCGGGCTACCTCAGTTCACTCCCCTTTTGCCTCCTTTACTTGCACCCCTGATAATAAGGAGGTCTTAGGCGTACTAGGCTTCAGGTTGAATTGGAGGGCACCTAGTAGTTGCATTGAGCCTATATGTGCTTCGTCCTCCTATTCCCTCTCCTCAATCATGGCACTGAGCGTCTTCCTCTTTGGACAATCTCGTGCCTAATGTGGACAGTCACATAGGAAGCATTTGATTTTAGGCATAAACTCCTTCCTTTCTGCCTTACCCCTTCCTTCTCGGGCGTTAGGCGTCTTGCCTAATCCATTTCTAGGAGGATTGTGGTCCCTTGGAACCTCATCTCCCCCACCTGTGGCGTGGCTATCCTCCAAAGACACAACCTCGGAGGGGTCTCCCCTTTGGCAATCCGTTAAAGACTCTGCTACTGCCATAGCAATGGCTAAGTCTTGAACACCTCGGCATCTTAATTCCTGCTCGGTCCACCCTTGCAGGTTATCCATGAAGTTGAATAGCAACTCCTCATCAGTCCTGTTAGGAATCTCAAGCATGAGTGAAGAGAATTCCTTAATATAGTCTCGTATCGAGCCTGTGTGCTTGAGATGCCTCATGTTTTTCCTAGCCAGGTAAGCCACATTCTCGGGGTAGAACTGCCTCTTGATCTCCCTCTTGAAGTCCTCCCACATCTCTATGGTGCAAATGCCTTTCTCCATATCGGCGAACCTCCGACGCCACCATAGAGTAGCTGTGTCAGTAAGATAGAGGGCTGCAGTTCTTACCTTAGCCACCTCATCAGTCAATGCGATAGCCACGAAGTATTGCTCCATATGCCATAAGAAGTTGTCTAACTCCTTGGCATCTCGCTTGCCACTAAACCCTTGTGGCTTCGGCACTTCCACCCTAGATGCCTCATATGTGGCCATGACCTGTGCCGACACTACAGCCTCATAGATGGCCAACTCCTGCCTAACCTCCTGGTCTCGGGACTCCATTGGAGTGGCCAAGGCCTCTATCCTTGACTCTATGCTAGCAAGCATGCTCAAGACCTTGTTTTGGAAGGACATAAACTCCTCGTGTGACACTGACTGAACTTGTGAGCCTTGCACCCCCTCACGAAGGTCTTGGATCTGCTCCCTTAGATCCTTTAAGCCCTTCTTCATGCCTTGCTCGATCAAGTCCACTCCTTCCTGTGTGTCTGCCATGGCTAGCTCCACCTTGGCTAGCCTTGCCTTCATGTTGGCCATGGCGTCACAAGATTTATCCTTCCTACTCCTGCCCCTTGCATTAGGCTCGGTCTCCCTCCCACGGGTTTGCTCACTAGTCTCATCCATGTTAGAGCCCGACATGCTTCCTTTACAATGCTCGCTTTGTAGCCGCACTCTGATACCACTTGTCACAAGCTTAGTCATTTTCTAAGCTTGTACGGCACTTAGACAAGTCAAGACACTTGATCTTGCTAAGTTAGCCTGATTCCCAATGGTTAGCTTGCTAGGCTAAGACGTTCGCAACTCGGAAGGTTTAGAAGGCATGGTAGGCAACTCTTAAAAAATGGAAGCTTTATTGCTTTCAAAGGAAGCTTTACAATGCTTGGAAGCTCACTTGCTTAGTTAGGAAGTGATTTGGGTGGTGCTTTGGTCAAATGAGGGCCTCACCTATTTATTGGCACCAATGGAACTCTCTGGAACCTTGGAGGGTTCCTTACAAATCAAGAATATTCTAGAACTCCCTACACTAATCTATGTACAATCCTATGTACAAGAATATACAAGAGATCTCTAGAATTCTCTAGAAAGCCTTGGACTCCTCTCATGCCTTCCACCATAGTATAGAGATGTGTGTACATCTCTAGGCATCTCTAGAACCTTCCACACTTTTCCCACTAATGACTTAGTGTAGGTGGCTCCAAGAGTCTCCAGAAGCTTCCCTCATCCTATATAAGCCCATGGGGAGGGTCATTTGAAGCATCTTGTGACACTAGGGTGCCTAAATAGGCTAAGTGTGCCTAAATGGGCCTAGGGTGAGACTAGGTGGGCCTAACTAAGTCTAACCTAAAGTGCACCTAAGCGAAGCCTAATCTAAACTTGAAGGGCAGCCAAGTTCATAATGTGGGGCCGGATAAACCCCTCAACCAAAGTCTCCAAAGTAGGTCAGAAAAGATAAGCCACATGAGTAGTAATGGGTCACCAAAGAACTACTGTAGAGCATTAGAAGTGAACTTAAAAAACATGTGTTAGAGGGACAAAATGGAGGGTCTACACTTACTTATAAATTAGTACTATGAGGTGAAGTTATCGACCCAAAGAAGAGCATTGAATTGAAAGATACTTCCTGCTGGAGGTGCCTGATTGGAAAGTACCTATTTTTTGTGCTACCAATTCTGATAAGCAATTTAGTAATAAATCAAATTAAACTTAAATTTATATACATATTAGACAAAGTCTCAAACTAGGTTGAAATGAAAAATAAACAAGGTTCAAGTTATTTACTCTAATATTCAAATTTCTTGATAGCTCAATCATTCTCTCAATCTTATCATTGGGTTATAATATAGAATGGATGTCTTGGTTTTGTTATTAAACCAAATCTAGTTCAACAAAACCAAACTGATTAGTCCATTTTTATAGTTTTATTAGTTCAATTCTTCGTACATAAAAGCATACAAGACTGATTTGATTTTATTATACTTAAAATTGAACTGATCAAACCATGCACACCCTAGGTAATTGTCCACACTCACTCTTAATCTTCAATAATGGAAAATTTGTCATCTTTGAACATAGAAAGCCCGACAAATGATCATTTAGAATAGAAAAGAAACATCAGAAAATCCAACAGTGTGATTATATACAAACAATATAAAGGTTGAGTCTTTGTTTTTTCTTCTTTTCAACTAAGGGCCAGCACATTTTGGACCTTTCTTTCTTGTCCATTTTAGGATTGAAGAGAGAGACAGAGAAAGGTAGAGAGAGATTTCTTTTTTTCAATTGAGAGCATGTTTTGGACCTTTCTTTTTTTGCCCATTTTAGTATTGAAGAGAGAGATAGATAGATAGAGAGAGAGAGGGCTTGCACCCACATATAAAAAAGATTTTTTGGGTATATAAAAAATCTTACAGCTAATTATTTGGTTGATTGAACATCTATTGGAAGGAGAAATTGCAATAAAGTGATCCCTTAAGTTTCTAGATTGATTATGCAATGATAGCTTCAATGATGGCTTGTTCTGAATTGCAAAGTTAGAAAATATGGGTGATCAACTAGAACCTTGATAATAGTTAGGGGTGGAGCACCCTAATAATAGTTAGGACGGGCCTCCACAACTCCTTCTATATGTTGAGACAATGTTCCAATCGTAAATAACATCGCGGATGTGAAGATAATTGTAAGGCCATTGGGAGAAGGTAATGTGTGGTTCGAGTAATATTGCATACTCGTTTTTTCATATTTAGTAAATTTACTGTACAATCGATTGATTCATATAGGTGGTTTTTCAAGCATATACTTGTTGTGAGATTACTTTTTATTTTGATATATGATATCTCATATTGATGAGAGAAATAATAATTATGAAAAATTGAATCTTTACACATAAAACAACTACCTTAGGCAGAATTAAGACTCGAACTTTCACATATTTATACTACAAGTGCTTCATCTTAATACTCTTAAGCTTGAACTAAAATATAAGGGACAAAAGATAATATGATAAAAGAAAAAATAATAAATAATAAAAAGAGGAAAGGAAGCTTAAAACAAAATAAAGTTGAGCTTTTACAGTCAGGAAACCAAAACAGAATAAGGTTTAAGATTCTGAGTTGTTTTCTCTTCTTTTCATTCAAGTGTTTTTGGAAAATAAGGGAGTTGGGGGTGGTTTGGTTTGGTAAATTTGGGGGATTTCTGAAAAAAACCACAACATATTTTTCAGCTTTCTTGAAGTTTTTGTTAATTTTTCCCAAGGTTCTCTTTGTTTTATTCCTATTTGTTGTTTGCTTTGATAATTAAAATGTCTTTATATGCTTTTGTCTTCTTTTGTTTTCCTGTATTTTTTAAGATCCCAAACAGGCTTAAGTAAAATTACATTTTTTTTCCTCCTTTTCTTTCATATGACTAGAAAATTTTATTGAGTTGGGTGCTGCTTTGCTGGCCTTTACATTGAGAATTTATTATCAGGGCAGTGGATTTCTGCAAATTCCTAAAAAAGATAGATAGTGGGGTAATTCCAAATGGAGCAGTGAGGGTCTAAACCTAATACATTACTCCAAAGGGGAATTGATGAACTGTATGTAAGAACGAAAATAAATGATGGATGACATCTTATTTTTGATTAAATATAGATCATGAGTGATCCCTTTTTCTTATAATTTTGGTGATCAATCATGATTATATACCATAATAATACCCATGAAATGAATATGGTGTTTAATCTGATCTTGGTGTAATATCAGTAGAAGTGATGGAATGAAAGGGAGGCAAAATATTAAGCTAGATAGATGAGATGTGTCATCACTCCATGGGAGAATTTGGGAAGAGAAGGCTTGGTACACGGCTTAGAAGCTAAGAAAAGAATTGATGATGGTGTGTAAAGACACGTGAACATGATTGCTGGGAGGAGGGTCTTCATGTGTGGAAATGCTGGACCACCCCCAGTTTGTGTATGAGGGAGAAGACACTCCTCCTCTGAACAAAAGTTGCAGGATTCAGATTAAATAATGGAAAATAGGAACGTGTGTATTCAAAGTTGGAGAAGTGGTGGTCTAAGATATGCGGCTTGGGGCTGAGTGCAGCCACTGGAACCTTTGGCTCACAAACCCCATATGATCAGCAGCTTTGATGTATATGGTGCTTCCATAAAATAATCAAAAGAACCACTCAAAAAGATATTATTCCTCTTTTTTGTTTCTTCTTTTTGCCCTTGAGCATGCTCCAGAAAGAGCCCATTTTGCAGGACAAATGGAAAAGAATTGACCCAGACTAAAGCCTCACAAAGCCGTATCAATGAATGCTTGCATCTGGCCATAGTGGATTAAAATATATATATATATATATATATATACACCTTAAATTTAAACATTTTGCATTCATTTTTACATTGATTAGCCAGTTTAAAAAATAATGCATTTACAAATGTCAGTCAGGTTAAATGATGTTACTATTCTCAAGGGATCTCTTATTTTTTCTTATCATTTATCGTATCTCATGCCAATTAAAGCAATTTTAAGAGGGTATTGGGTGAACCAATTTTATGACTTAATAACTTAATTTTATTTATTAAATAAAGTAAAAATATTTGATAAAATAACTTGTATTAAATAAAGTAATACGGCGAACGCACTTAATGCTAAGAAATTAATAATAATCATTTTCATGGCGAAGAAGCATCTCTACCACCTGGCCCATGGTGGGTCTTTGGTCTTTATCTTCTTGCAAGCATTGCAAAGCCACCGCGACCAGAATTTCCATTTTACCCGTGTCATATTTGCCTTCCATTTTGGGATCTAGGATTTCTTCCATCCATGAAGCCGTCCCGGTTTCTCCATTCATTTTCCTTTTCACCCATGCTACCAGACTTTGGTGTTCCCCTCTACCCTCAGCAGTGTTGATGTCCATTGCAGCGCTCTTCCCCGTAACCATCTCTAGAACCACAATACCGTAGCTATAAACGTCCACTTTGGAGGTGATGGGGAGGTTCAAAACCCACTCCGGAGCCATGTAACCTCTAGTTCCTCTTATCCTTGAGAAACTTGAATTGTTAAACCCTCCTCTGTTTAGTAGCTTTGACAGGCCAAAGTCCGACACCTTTGGCTGGTAATTAGAGTCTAGGAGTATGTTCTGAGGCTTCACATCACAGTGCAGAACCCAGTCCAAGCACTCTTCGTGTAAATAAGCCAGGCCTTTTGCTGTGCCTACTGCAATTTCGAACCTCTTCTTCCAATCAAGTGTATTGGAAGTGAGGTTTTGTGCTAGAGATCCATGATCCATGTATTCATAAACCAAGAGCCTGTGCTTTCCCTCAGCGCAATAACCCCACAACTCTATCAAGTTCATGTGGTTAAGCCTCCCAATAGTGCTTACCTCAGCCAAAAATTCAGCTTCTCCTTGATTAGTTAGATTGAGCTGCTTGATGGCTGCTTCTCGATGATCAGATAACAGTCCTTTATATACAGTTCCACCTCCTCCTCTTCCAATTTCCTCACTGAAGCCCTGCGTGGCCTTTTTCAGCTCCGCATAGGTGAATTTTATGAATTGAGTGACTGGCAGACCGTAGCCTTGTGTATCTGCACTGGGCTCTTGATGGATTTTCCTCAAGAAACACCACACCAAAAGGATGCAAATCATCTCAACTCCTCCAACTGCGCAGGCAAACCAGAGCATGAACGTCAATACTCCATTTTCACGGCTTCTTGGATACGTTCTGGCTAGAGGCTGAGGAATTTCACCTGAGCAATCTAGCAAGAATTCCTTAGCGGATTTTCCATGGGGAAGGAGATCAGCCTTAGGGAATTTTAAATATATATGTCCTATAAAAGGAGGCGATGTATATCCGTTGAGCAACAGTGTTTTGGGGTAACAGTGATAAACACCATCACTCTCCCCAATTCTGTACTGGAACCCTTTGCAATTGCGCTTTTGCGAGCATAACATTTTGCAACTATCCAGGGTCCGATTCCTGAAGAAGCCAATATCGTAGCCGTAGAACTCAACATGAGGGAGATGAACAAAACCAGCCTTATCACCTTGGCAAGAAAGGTTGAATTTTGGTATGCATCCATCAGTCCAGTCATTGGAATTTTTCATCTCATAACCGGGCAAGCAAGAGCATCTCCTACCAGAATCATGAAGATAGCTACATAGACTGTTGGGTCCACATATGCCATGGATCTTGCATGGTTGGGAGATGGCTTGCCAAGTGACAACCCAGTCATCTTTCCCTTCCTCGAAACTATATAATCGAACATTACCATCAAAATCCAGGGTCAATCTTCTCTGGACACTCGCGCCCAAGTCCGAGGATTGAAATGTAAAATCGTCAGTTGATATAAAAGAGCCTGAGGGGTCTAGTAGTGCAATTCTGCTGTTGTTGAACGGGGACCTTCCAGTTTCCCAGTTTAATCGCCAAGGGTCTGGCCAGTAAAAGCTTGAAACGCCCGGACCATCATAGTGAAGACGGAGGAGATTGTCACTGTCGAAAAGGAGCTTATAAAACCCAGAAGAAATATTGGTATGGCTTCTCCGAGAGACAAGCCTTATGTTTCTGGTGAGCGGTTGGTGAGGAAGAAGGGTATCAGTTGGTGAATCGAAGCTGTGCCAATAAACAACACCCTCGGAACCAATAAGTTCGAGGTTACCATTGTCGTTGAGCTTTAACTGGACCATTGAGGCTCCAACCGTGCTGGTCGACCAAACGGTGAGCCAACCAGCATCTGTTAAGATAAGATTACCATTTCTCAGCAGGGAAAGCTCGGAGCGCCTTCCATTAACCGGCTGGTCTCGGTTTGCCATCCAAACAACCGTGCGGTTAATCGATTTGGTGAACCATATGGCAAGACAATAAGAGTTGTCACCAACTAAGTAGAAACCAGCAGAGAACAAGCTGTTTGGTGAAACCAAAACATCTTCAGGTCTCTCAACGGATAGAGATGAGCCTTGACTCAAAGTCTGAATGGTTGACGATGAAACTGAAGGAGATGATAGAAACGTGAGAAAGAGCAAGAGAAATGAGACATCCATTTAGATGCTGTGCAACAATGCAAGGGTATGGTTGATCCAAGAATCGGCCCCTCACCTTTATATGGAAAGCAAATGCGAAAATGAGAAGTGTCTACTGCAAGGACAAAACCATTCATCTCCCGCCCTGTCCAAATTTGTCGTCACTTCCATGGCCGTATTAAGTGAGCCGGACTTTTCGCTTCTGTATTCATTTTCTACTCATTAATCACCCCCTCACCTCATTCAACCAACATAGTACGAAATTTAAATGCCATCAATTGTTCCTATATAACATCTTTATTTTTATTTTTAATGCATTTTATTTTTTATATTACTTTTATCAATTTTAATTTTTATCTAACTTCTTTATAGTCTAGAAAATGAATAGAAATATGAAATTTGAAGATAAAAAGTAAATTTAAACTTACTTTTTTTATAAAAAAAATTAATTAATTAATTGAATTATTTAGTTTTAATTATAATATATTTACAACATAAAAAGTAAATTAAAATTTTATTTTTATACTTATTTATTATTTTATTTAATATTTTAATTTTTATAATATAATATATAAAATTTACTAGGTTAATCACTTAATTTTTTTAAGGACATGATATTTATAATAAAAAAAAATGTATTTTTAAATCTTAAATGTATTAAATTAATCAATTAAACAATCATAAATGGATGAGTTATATACGAGTCAATTTGACACCATTAACTAAACAGATCATTTTGATTTGATTAAGTGAGCATATTAAATAAGTTAGAAGGGTTTAGTAGTTAAATATGAATATAACATTTTCTTAATTGGTTATATGGGTTGAAATGATTATGACATGAATATGGTTATACTTAAGCTAAATTTATAAAAATTGATATCATTTTTTAATCATGCTACTATATCGTGTCAAAATTATCATCCTTAATCATACTTAAAATTTATAATGGTAGTTTAAGAGCTAGCGTTTCTTGGTCTTTTGTCCAGTTCCCTTTCTTTAAAGAATGACATATTCTACATAATAAATATCCTTTTACATGCAATTAAGATATCTTTTTATGAAAAACTTGAGGAAATATCCTCTTATGATATTCTTTTATTATATAAATAGGTATCTTTATTCATTCAAAATATATACATATATATATATATATATATATATATATATTGATTGAAAGAAAGAATCCTTTATTAGGTGTAGTTGGGATTTTGGATTAGAGAACTATAAGATTGTAATATCTTTAAACAATACTAAAAGTTCTTTATTATCTTTGCATATTCAATTTGTGATTTTTGTGCTTAAATGTTAGAAATAAAAAAGTCCATAGAGCTTCAAAGAGCTTTTGTGATCTTTGCAAATTTAAACATGAAAATTTTCATGTTTTGTGCCCCTATAATCTGAATCCTAACTAAATAAAGGAAATTATTTTTTGAATTAAAGTTTTTATATTCATTTTAACATTGTATGTAGAATCCATCTAATGGGTTTAATTGATTAAATTATGTCCTTGACAATGGGTTGTGGATGGGTGGAATTTGGAAATGCGTAAATGGTCATGGGTTAGGCTTTACTCTATTCATTGTTAAACCAACCTGTCATCAGTTTAAAACAATAAGACCTGGGCCCTACCCAAGGCTAGGTTATTTTTTATTTTTTTATTTTGGTAAATGTGAAATTCTAAAGATGGTGATTCATCATTTGAAAACAACAGTCAAATTTTGTGATCACCTTTCTTTAACCAATCTCTATCAATTTGGAATATAGAAATCAAGTTTTTTAGGAATGGAAGATAAGGAAAGACAATTTAGCAAAAGGGATAAGGATATGGGAGCCAAAGTGTTCTTGTTAATTAATAATTATGAAATTGCTCACTCTCAATTGTAACCCACTTATTGGGTTGAGTGTGAGATGATGGCATAAATAACAAGTATGCTTATATATATAAGGCTAATGTAATGTACAATATTCTAAAATAATAATTTTTTATTGTTCTATTTAAATGTTAATTTACATTATAAATTTTAATAATTAGTAATTGTTCTTATATTAAATTCAATAGTTACTAGTGACCATTTGGTCTCCACCTGAACACGTTTAAGAACATATGTTAGTAGCTCCTTTAGAATGTTTGGAGTATAAGTGAAAAGACATTTTAAAGGTGAGAGGTAACATACCTTCATTCTTAATAAACCCATCAAATGAGTTTGCAAACAAATTTAGATGGTGAAGTTCTTCAAAAGGAAGGAAGATGGAGACATTTAGTAACCAAAATTTGACATTTTCATAATAGTACCAATCAACTTCCAACAAATTTTGTCGTTGCCTTATATCATTGAGGGAAAGCTTTTTAACTCGACCTGTGGTAGGATTGCAAATAACCCGCTCCTAGTTACAACATTCACTAGTGTTGTTATCTATCCATGAAGGGAGAAGAAAATCTGCATGCTCATCATTCAATTTAAGAAAAGCTTTGAATTCAAGCAAACCCATCTTCCCTTCTTCGATGCAACCTTTGCATCCACATATTTGAACCAAGAGTAGTATAAAAACCCACATCAAATATTTAGATGACAAACTCACCATTGAAAGTTCAAACATGAAGTACATAAGAAAGACACTACTAAATTGCTCTTGATATGTAAATAGATAAAGAGTATTTAATCTAGTTGGCTCATCGTTCTTACCTACAAATTGTCTTCACTAGTAGTTTGATTGGCCCACCATGCATGCTAAAGTCTATATTCTATTCAAAAAGGTTATTTTTGAGGAAAGAAATTGTGATAGATACAAATTATAGGGAAGACTTGGTCTCACTTTAATATGTGCAACATGTTTAAAGGATGAAGTCTTTCAAACTAAAATTTTCTTGTGAGATTCAATGAAGTCATGATGTTCTTGTTAATATCAAATCTAAGAGTCTTCATTTACCAATTTAACAGTGGTAAAGTTAAACTAACTTAATTCAATTATTTAATTTGTTGATTTTATTTCTATTTCTTCTACAAAATAAAAATAATGAAGTGAAAAATAAACAATAAATTTTTTTTAATGAATGTGAAAATTTATTAAAATAGAAAAAATAAAGAAATTAATTTCAGATCAAATACTCTCTTGAAGTTGAATATCATATTAAATATGTTAACTTCTTTTAATATTAAAAGATCTTACAAATATCAATTATTAATTCAAATAAAATATTAAATTAAAATAAAAAACTAAATGTTTTTCAACTGCATATATTTTATAATTGTCTTTTAACAAATAAGTTCTTATTTATTGAAATGATAATTTAGTAAAAAAAATAAAACTCAATTAATAATTTTGAGTCTATAACAATATATTGTGCAAAATTTTATCATATAATAAATAAATTATTTATATTTTGTAGTAAACAAAAAAAAAAAAACCAAAAACTTCACCAAATATTGTCACCTTAGACCTCATACAATATGGAGAGACTATACTTTCAACTGAAGAGTATATATATTAAATTAATGATATTCCTTTTAGGTGTAAAACAAAAAGTTCTTAACTTTGGTGATATTTTTAAAATCTTAGTGGCCTTTAAGAAAATGATCAACTTCCAACACCACAACTACAAATATACTAGCTATAAATATTTGTAAAAGGGCTAATTTTAGTCCACAACCCCTAAATTTTAGTCCACAATCCCTAAGATTTAGTGTAAATGCATTAAATCGTCATTGGTTTTAAATTTCATTAGTTGGAACTTCCATGAAAGTATTCCATCTATATAAATTGTTTTTAAAGAATTATTGAACACATATACCTAAAACATTTTTACCTATAATTCTTCTAAAAAATAAAATTTAAAAACAAAATACATCTATAAGTGTGCTAATCAATTAAATTTGAAACCATTGGTAGTTAATTATATTTGCTGAGTGAAATTAACTTATTTGTAAAATGGTTGGTAATATGAAATACCAATTAATAAGGAATTGTAGGACCACTAAACATAAAGAATTTGAAAGTTTCAATAGTAAAAGCAAATTCTTTGAATAAAAAAAAAAAAATACTATCCCATGAAAAAAGACATGAAGATTTTTCCAATCAATCAATATCTTAAACAATTGTCATAACAGAGAAGGCTAGATAGAAATAATTGTAAATGACTTGACTTTGAGAAAGTGATATAAAGCTTCTTAATAGCTAATGAGTTGTGGGACCACTAATATATATACATATATTCTTTTTAAAATTTTAATTTTATTTATTTATTTATATGTATATTTTTTTTTTTACTTTTTTTTTAGTAAAGTTATTCTAATACTATTTGAAAAGATTTATCAAACTGTGTCAAAACCATACATGTAGGTATTCATCGATAATCAAGTAAATTTATAAAATAATAATAATAATAATAATAATAATTTAATGGCTTAAGAAAATATTAGTTATATCAAATATGTTGCACATGTTTGATGCATCTAATTTGAACTTGAAAATTTGAAAGATGACTTAGCCTACTTCTCTTCTTCGATGCAACCTTTGCATCCACATATCTGAACCAACACTAGTATGAAAACACATGTCAAATTTTTAGATAAAGAACTCTCCATTGAAAGTCTAGAAAAGAGGTACAGAAGAAAGGCACTACTAAATCACTCTTGATATACAAATAGATGAAAAGTACTTAATCTAGTTGGTGCATTATTCTTACCCATGAGTTGTATTGACTAGTAGTTTGATAGGCCCCATCATGCATGCTAAAGTATATATTCTATTCAAAAAGGCTATTCATTAGGAAAGAAATTGCGATAAATACAACTTATATGAGAGACTTGGTCTCACTTTAATATGTGCCACATGTTTAAAGGATGAAATCTTTCAAACTAAAATTTTCTTGTGAGATTCAATGAAGTTATGATGTTCATGTTAATATCAAATCTAAGAGTCTTCATTTACCAATTTAACGGTGGCAAAATTAAACTAACTTAATTGAATTGTTTAATTTGTTGATTTTATTTCTATTTCTTTTACAAAATAAAAATATTGAAATGAAAAATAAACAATAAAAAAATTTTAATGGATGTAAAAATTTATTTAAATAGAAAAAATAAATTAATTAATTTCATATCAAATACTCCCTTGATTTTGAATGTCTTTTTAAGTATATTAACTTCTTTTAATATTAAAAAATCTTACAAATATCAATTATTAATTCAAATAAAATACTAAATTAAATAAAAAAAACTAATTTTTTTTCAATTGCATGTATTTTATAATTGTCTTTTAACAAATAAGTTCTTATTTATTGAAATGATAATTTAGCAAAAAAATAAAACTCAATTAATAATTTTGCATCTATAACAATATATTATACAAAATTTTATCATATAATAAATAAATTATTTATATTTTATAGTAAACAAAAAAAAAAAAAAAAAACCAAAAACTTCACCAAATATTGTCACCTTAGACCTCATACAATATGGAGAGACTATACTTTCAACTGAAGACTATATATATTAAATTAATGATATTCCTTTTAGGTGTAAAACAAAAAGTTCTTAACTTTAGTGATATTTCCAATATCTTAGTGGCCTTTAAGAAAATGATCAACTTCCAAACCACAACTACAAATATACTAGTTATAAATATTTGTAAAAGGGCTAATTTTAGTCCACAACCCCTAAATTTTAGTCCACAATCCCTAAGATTTAGTGCAACTGCATTAAATCGTCATTGGTTTTAAATTTCATTAGTTGGAACTTCCATGAAAGTATTCCATCTATATAAATTGTTTTTAAAGAATTATTGAACACATATACCTAAAACATTTTTACCTATAATTCTTCTAAAAAATAAAATTTAAAAACAAATTACATCTATAAGTGTGCTAATCAATTAAATTTGAAACCATTAGTAGTTAATTATATTTACTGAGTGAAATTAACTTATTTGTAAAATGGTTGGTAATATGAAATACCAATTATTAAGGAATTGTAGGACCACTAGACATAAAGGATTTGAAAGTTTCAATAATAAAAGCAAATTCTTTGAATAAAAAAAAAAAAAAAACTATCCCATGAAAAAAGTCATGAAGATTTTTCCAATCAATATCTTATACAGTTGCCATAATGGAGAAGGATAGATAGAAATAATTGTAAATGACTTGACTTTGAGAAAGTGATATAAAGCTTCTTATTGCTAATGAGTTGTGGGACCACTAATATATATATATATATATATATATATATATATGTATGTATATGTATTTTTATTTTTATTTTTACACTTTCTTAGCAAAGTTATTCTAATATTATTTGAAAAGAGTTATCAAACTGTGTAAATACCATATATGTAGGTAATCATTGATGATCAAGTAAATTTATAAAAAAAAAAAGTATTTAATTACTTAAGAAAATATTAGTTATATCAAATATGTTGCACATGTTTGATGCATCTAATTTGAACTTGAAAATTTGTAAGATGACATAGCCTACTTCTCTTCTTCAATACAACCTTTGCATCCATATATTTGCACCAAGACTAGTATGAAAACCCAGATCAAATTTTTAGATAAAGAACTCTCCATTGAAAGTCTAGAAATGAGGTACATAAGAAAGACACTACTAAATTACTCTTGATATGCAAATAGATGAAGAGTATTTAATCTAGTTGGTACATCGTTCTTACCCATGAGTTGTCTTGACTAGTAGTTTGATAGGCCCCACCATGCATGCTAAAGTCTATATTATATTCAAAAAAGACTATTTATGAGGAAAGAAACTGTGATAGGTACAAATTATATAAAAGACTTGGTTTTACTTTAATATGTGCCACAAGTTTAAAGGATGAAGCCTTTCAAACTAAAATTTTCTTGTAAGATTCATTGAAGTCATGATATTGATATTAATATCAAATCTAAGAGTCTTTATTTACCCATTTAACAATGCAAAAATTAAACTAACTTAATTGAATTGTTTAATTTGTTGATTTTATTTTCATTTATTTTTCTATTTTTTTAATTTTCTTTTAATACTCTTAAATTAATAACTAGAATGTGCTAAGTGACTTTTAAGTTTCAAACTGATGTTAAAATGATAAGGTTTTCATAGTGCATTCTACAGCACAAGAGAGGTATCATACCATTGTTTTATAGAGGGTAGAATGTGAGAAAACTTATATTGAATTTTGAAATCTAGTAATTGAATTTGATCTTTAAACATAACATATTCTAGATGAATGAAGCTAAGGTACCTCTATGGTGCCTTATAGGATTTTAATAAATTTTCACGTTTATTACAAAAATTTTGTTGATTATTTTCCACTTCAATATTTTTATTTTGTCCCATTTGAAAAGATTTTTTCCTACATGTTAAAAAAAAGGATTTGAACACTCCTAAAAATGAAATATTGCAATAAAATTAAAGTTTACACTGTAGGACTATTGGTGAGTGTTTTATACTTAAGATAGGTCAATTAAAGTAGAAATACTTCTAAAATTGTAATTTAGGTAACAATAATAAAAAAGAAAGTATTTTTTGAAACCATAGTTCTCTTGGATTTTTGATAAGATGGGTTATACTTTATATAACAATGGATATGCATACTTTCCATTAACATCTTAGGAGACATGATGAGGAGCATCCAAGCTCGTAGGTTTTATTTATTTATTAATATTAATTTTTTTCCACATCCAAAATTATAATTTATTTTCTTTTTTTTATATAGATTTTTTAATTCAAATATTCAAAAATTTTCAATCTTTAATAATAACTCTACTTATGTTCATAAATTTTCAATCTTTTTTATTTAAAAATTAAATTAAAAAATCCTAACATAGATTCAAAATTTTCAAAGAATATCTAAAGTGTTCAAACTAATTAACGAATCTAAAATACTAATTTAAGGGTTAGAATCTTACCTAAAAAACTAATCTTCAACCTCAAACCTCCAAATCTTCAGTCCTATGTTGTCTTATGTTCTCCGATCTTTGATTTTTGGGTAATAGGGTTTTCTAAATAGAGAAGACAAGAAATATATAATTTATACCTAGGGATTTTAAATACGAAAAGACCTTTTTACCTTAATTAAATTTATTTAACTTTTTATTTTTTTTCTAAATTATTTTTTTACCCCTAAATTAGGTTTGGGGCATCACAAAAGATATACTAATTAGTATTTTAATCAATTCATTTTAATAGTGTAGTAAAAGAATTAACCATCTACTATATCTTCATATTCTTTACCTACTAGTAAAAAAGTGTAACATCACTTGAAAATTGGCATCTTTTCCCCCTTTCTTTAATGTAGTAGAAGGATTGAACACTCCAAGCTTTAAAAAAGAAAAAGAAAAAAGAAAAAAATATGATAGTTAAGATGAAATTCCTATTTTTCAAATGATGCCTTCACTTTTGTCTGAGAGGAGTAGCCAATTGAAGAACTTCATTCATAAATCATAGTCCAAGGTAAAAAACGAACTACTTTTCAAGTGATGCCTAAACCTTTTTACTATTGGATGAAAATATAAAGGCTTGAAAATAGATAGACCACTTTTCTACTGTCATTGATTTGACGCCATCAATATCACAATTGGCTTACATATCCCTTATTTGACTCTTACTTACTATGGCTAATGGATGAAATTTTCCTAAATTTACAAAAAAATATAGATATAAATGTAAGATATATAAAGATGTTTGGTTAAGTTAATATAAAATGCATGATGATCTTTTCCCTTTGTTTTATAATAAATTTGAGAGATAATTGGAGCAAACTAGTTATGTCGATAAAATGACTAGACTTGAGAAATTGAAACAAAGATTACAGATTACAAATGTTCAAGGAGTTGTGGTACCATTAGATTCATAATGAACTCGGATGCATTACTAAATTAAGTAATTTCATATATGAAATGAATCACCTATCCCATCCTACAAGATATCTAGCCTCACAAAAGAGAAGTCAATTACTATTCTAATATGATTTAAATTCAATAATGTAGTTAAAGTGCAAATGGTCCATTACCAAGTCATCAAAAAAAGTTGTTGGTTGTTAAATAAGTGCAATGGAACCTTACATAAATTTCCAACATGTTAGAGCTTTCTGATAAGATAGTGTTTGGTGATATGTTGCTAAATATTAGTTTCTATTAGATGTGATCAAAAACTTTAATATGTGCCACATGTTTAACGATGAAATCTTTCAAACTAAAATTTTCTTAAGAGATTCAATGAAGTCATGATGTTCATGTTAATATCAAATCTAAAAGTCTTCATTTACCAATTTAACGGTGGCAAAATTAAACCAACTTAATTCAATTGTTTAATTTGTTGGTTTTATTTATATTTCTTTTACAAAATAAAAATATTGAAGTGAAAAATAAACAATAAAAAATTTTAATGGATGTAAAAATTTATTTAAATAGAAAAAATAAATTAATTAATTTCATATCAAATACTCTCTTGATTTTGAATGTCATTTTAAGTCTGTTAACTTCTTTTAATATTAAAAGATCTTACAACTATCAATTATTAATTCAAATAAAATACTAAATCAAATAAAAACTAAATTTTTTTCAACTACATATATTTTATAAATGTCTTTTAACAAATAAGTTCTTATTTATTGAAATGATAATTTAGTAAAAAATAAAACTCAATTAATAATTTTGCATCTATAATAATATATTTTACAAAATTTTATCATATAATGAATATATTATTTATATTTTGTAGTAAACCAAAAAACTTCACCTAATATTGTCACCTAGCTACAACCTCATACAATATGGAGAGACTATACTTTCAAGTGAAGAGTATATATATTAAATTAATGATATTCTTTTTAGGTGTAATAACAAAAAGTTCAAAACTTTGGCGATATTTCCAATATCTTAGAGGCCTTTAAGGAAACAATCTCTAATACCACAACTACAAATATTTGTAAAATGGCTAATTTCAGTACACTCCCTCCCAGTGCAAATACATTAAATCGTCATTGGTTTTAAATTTTATTAGTTGAAACTTCCATGAATGTATTCCATCTATATAAATTGTTTTTAGAGAATTATTGAACACATATACCTAGAACATTTTTACCTACAATTCTTTTAAAAAATAAAATTTAAAAACAAATTACGTCTATAAGTGTACTAATCAATTAAATTTGAAACCATTGGTAGTTAAGTATATTTACCGAGTGAAATTAACTTATTTGTAAAATGATTGGTAATATAAAATACCAATGAATAGGGAATTGAAGGACCACTACATAAAGGATTTGAAAGTTTCAATAATAAAAGCAAATTCTTTGAATAAAAAAAAAAAAACTATTCTATCAAATAAGACATGATGATTTTTCCAATCAATCAATATCTTATACAGTTGTCGTAATAGAGAAGGTTAGATAGAAATAATTGTAAATGACTTGACTTTAAGAAAGTGATATAAAGCTTATGAGTAGCTAATGAGTTGTGGGACCACTCATATATATATATACTTTTAAAATTTTTAATTTTATGCATACATGTATATATATATATATGTGTGTGTGTGTGTGTGTGTGTGTGTGTGTGTGTGTGGTAAATTTATATATATGAAAAAAAGAGTATTCAATTGCTTAAGAAAATATTAGGTATATTAAATATGTTGCACATGTTTGATGCATCTAATTTGAACTTGAAAATTTGTAAGATGACTTAGCCTTCTTCTCTTCTTCAATGTAACCTTTGCATCCATGTATCTGAACCAAGACTAGTATGAAAACCCACATCAAATTTTAGATAAAGAGCTCTCCATTGAAAGTCAAGAAATGAGGTACATAAGAAAGACACTACTAAATTACTCTTGATATGCAAATAGATCAAGAGTACTTAATCTAGTTGGTGTATCATTCTTGCCCATGAGTTGTCTTGACTAGTAGTTTGATAGGCCCCACCATGCATGCTAAAGTCTATATTCTATTCAAAAAGACTATTCATTAGGAAAGAAATTGTGATAAATACAAATTGTAGGGAAGACTTGGTCTCACTTTAATATGTGCCACATGTTTAACGATGAAATCTTTCAAACTAAAATTTTCTTGAGAGATTCAATGAAGTCATGATGTTCATGTTAATATCAAATCTAAAAGTCTTCATTTACCAATTTAACGGTGGCAAAATTAAACCAACTTAATTCAATTGTTTAATTTGTTGGTTTTATTTCTATTTCTTTTACAAAATAAAAATATTGAAGTGAAAAATAAACAACAAAAAATTTTAATGGATGTAAAAATTTATTTAAATAGAAAAAATAAATTAATTAATTTCATATCAAATACTCTCTTGATTTTGAATGTCATTTTAAGTATGTTAACTTCTTTTAATATTAAAATATCTTACAACTATCAATTATTAATTCAAATAAAATTCTAAATTAAATAAAAACTAAATTTTTTTCAACTACATATATTTTATAATTTTCTTTTAACAAATAAGTTCTTATTTATTGAAATGATAATTTAGTAAATAATAAAACTCAATTAATAATTTTGCATCTATAATAATATATTTTACAAAATTTTATCATATAATGAATATATTATTTATATTTTGTAATAAACCAAAAAAACTTCACCTAATATTGTCACCTAGCTACAACCTCATACAATATGGAGAGACTATACTTTCAAGTGAAGAGTATATATATTAAATTAATGATATTCTTTTTAGGTGTAATAACAAAAAGTTCAAAACTTTGGCGATATTTCCAATATCTTAGAGGCCTTTAAGGAAACAATCTCTAATACCGCAACTACAAATATACTAGCTACAAATATTTGTAAAATGGCTAATTTCGGTACACTCCCCCCCAATGCAAATACATTAAATTGTCATTGGTTTTAAATTTTATTAGTTGAAACTTCCATGAATGTATTCCATCTATATAAATTGTTTTTAGAGAATTATTGAACACATATACCCAGAACATTTTTACCTACAATTCTTTTAAAAAATAAAATTTAAAAACAAATTACATCTATAAGTGTACTAATCAATTAAATTTGAAACCATTGGTAGTTAAGTATATTTACCGAGTGAAATTAACTTATTTGTAAAATGATTGGTAATATAAAATACCAATGAATAGGGAATTGAAGGACCACTACATAAAGGATTTGAAAGTTTCAATAATAAAAGCAAATTCTTTGAATAAAAAAATAAAAATAAAAAACTATTCTATCAAAAAAGACATGATGATTTTTCCAATCAATCAATATCTTATACAGTTGTCGTAATAGAGAAGGTTAGATAGAAATAATTGTAAATGACTTGACTTTAAGAAAGTGATATAAAGCTTATGAGTAGCTAATGAGTTGTGGGACCACTCATATATATATATACTTTTAAAATTTTTAATTTTATGCATACATGTATATATATATATGTGTGTGTGTGTGTGTGTGTGTGTGTGTGTGTGTGTGGTAAATTTATATATATGAAAAAAAGAGTATTCAATTGCTTAAGAAAATATTAGGTATATTAAATATGTTGCACATGTTTGATGCATCTAATTTGAACTTGAAAATTTGTAAGATGACTTAGCCTTCTTCTCTTCTTCAATGTAACCTTTGCATCCATGTATCTGAACCAAGACTAGTATGAAAACCCACATCAAATTTTAGATAAAGAGCTCTCCATTGAAAGTCAAGAAATGAGGTACATAAGAAAGACACTACTAAATTACTCTTGATATGCAAATAGATCAAGAGTACTTAATCTAGTTGGTGTATCATTCTTGCCCATGAGTTGTCTTGACTAGTAGTTTGATAGGCCCCACCATGCATGCTAAAGTCTATATTCTATTCAAAAAGACTATTCATTAGGAAAGAAATTGTGATAAATACAAATTGTAGGGAAGACTTGGTCTCACTTTAATATGTGCCACATGTTTAACGATGAAATCTTTCAAACTAAAATTTTCTTGATAGATTCAATGAAGTCATGATGTTCATGTTAATATCAAATCTAAAAGTCTTCATTTACCAATTTAACGGTGGCAAAATTAAACCAACTTAATTCAATTGTTTAATTTGTTGGTTTTATTTCTATTTCTTTTACAAAATAAAAATATTGAAGTGAAAAATAAACAATAAAAAATTTTAATTGATGTAAAAATTTATTTAAATAGAAAAAATAAATTAATTAATTTCATATCAAATACTCTCTTGATTTTGAATGTCATTTTAAGTATGTTAACTTCTTTTAATATTAAAATATCTTACAACTATCAATTATTAATTCAAATAAAATTCTAAATTAAATAAAAACTAAATTTTTTTCAACTACATATATTTTATAATTTTCTTTTAACAAATAAGTTCTTATTTATTGAAATGATAATTTAGTAAAAAATAAAACTCAATTAATAATTTTGCATCTATAATAATATATTTTACAAAATTTTATCATATAATGAATATATTATTTATATTTTGTAATAAACCAAAAAAACTTCACCTAATATTGTCACCTAGCTACAACCTCATACAATATGGAGAGACTATACTTTCAAGTGAAGAGTATATATATTAAATTAATGATATTCTTTTTAGGTGTAATAACAAAAAGTTCAAAACTTTGGCGATATTTCCAATATCTTAGAGGCCTTTAAGGAAACAATCTCTAATACCACAACTACAAATATTTGTAAAATGGCTAATTTCAGTACACTCCCCCCCAGTGCAAATACATTAAATCGTCATTGGTTTTAAATTTTATTAGTTGAAACTTTCATGAATGTATTCCATCTATATAAATTGTTTTTAGAGAATTATTGAACACATATACCTAGAACATTTTTACCTACAATTCTTTTAAAAAATAAAATTTAAAAACAAATTACGTCTATAAGTGTGCTAATCAATTAAATTTGAAACCATTGGTAGTTAAGTATATTTACCGAGTGAAATTAACTTATTTGTAAAATGATTGGTAATATAAAATACCAATGAATAGGGAATTGAAGGACCACTACATAAAGGATTTGAAAGTTTCAATAATAAAAGCAAATTCTTTGAATAAAAATAAAAAAAATAAAAAATAAAAACTATTCTATCAAAAAAGACATGATGATTTTTCCAATCAATCAATATCTTATACAGTTGTCGTAATAGAGAAGGTTAGATAGAAATAATTGTAAATGACTTGACTTTAAGAAAGTGATATAAAGCTTATGAGTAGCTAATGAGTTGTGGGACCACTCATATATATATATATATATACTTTTAAAAATTTTAATTTTATACATACATATATATATATATATATATATATATATATATATATGTGTGTGTGTGTGTGTGTGTGTGTGTGTGTGTGTGGTAAATTTATATATATGAAAAAAAGAGTATTCGATTGCTTAAGAAAATATTAGTTATATCAAATATGTTGCATATGTTTGATGCATCTAATTTGAACTTGAAAATTTGTAAGATGACTTAGCCTCCTTCTCTTCTTCAATGTAACCTTTGCATCCATGTATTTGAACCAAGACTAGTATGAAAACCTACATCAAATTTTAGATAAAGAACTCTCCATTGAAAGTCAAGAAATGAGGTACATAAGAAAGACACTACTAAATTACTCTTGATATGCAAATAGATCAAGAGTAGTTAATCTAGGTTGTGCATCATTCTTGACCATGAGTTGTCTTGACTAGTAGTTTGATAGGTCCCACCATGCATGTTAAAGTCTATATTCTATTCAAAAAGACTATTCATTAGGAAAGAAATTATGATAAATACAAATTGTAGGGAAGACTTGGTCTCACTTTAATATGTGCCACATGTTTAACGATGAAATCTTTCAAACTAAAATTTTCTTGAGAGATTCAATGCAGTCATGATGTTCATGTTAATATCAAATCTAAAAGTCTTTATTTACCAATTTAACGGTGGCAAAATTAAACCAACTTAATTCAATTGTTTAATTTGTTGGTTTTATTTCTATTTCTTTTACAAAATAAAAATATTGAAGTGAAAAATAAACAATAAAAAATTTTAATGCATGTAAAAATTTATTTAAATAGAAAAAATAAATAAATTAATTTCATATCAAATACTCTCTTGATTTTGAATGTCATTTTAAGTATGTTAACTTCTTTTAATATTAAAATATCTTACAACTATCAATTATTAATTCAAATAAAATTCTAAATTAAATAAAAACTAAATTTTTTTCAACTACATATATTTTATAATTTTCTTTTAACAAATAAGTTCTTATTTATTGAAATGATAATTTAGTAAAAAATAAAACTCAATTAATAATTTTGCATCTATAATAATATATTTTACAAAATTTTATCATATAATGAATATATTATTTATATTTTGTAATAAACCAGAAAAACTTCACCTAATATTGTCACCTAGCTACAACCTCATACAATATGGAGAGACTATACTTTCAAGTGAAGAATATATATATTAAATTAATGATATTCTTTTTAGGTGTAATAACAAAAAGTTCAAAACTTTTGGCGATATTTCCAATATCTTAGAGGCCTTTAAGGAAACAATCTCTAATACCGCAACTACAAATATACTAGCTACAAATATTTGTAAAATGGCTAATTTTAGTACACCTCCCAGTGCAAATACATTAAATCGTCATTGGTTTTAAATTTTTTTAGTTGGAACTTCCATGAATATATTCCATCTATATAAATTGTTTTTAGGGAATTATTGAACACATATACCTAGAACATTTTTACCTACAATTCTTTTAAAAAATAAAATTTAAAAACAAATTACGTCTATAAGTGTGCTAATCAATTAAATTTGAAACCATTGGTAGTTAAGTATATTTACTGAGTGAAATTAACTTATTTGTAAAATGATTGGTAGTATGAAATACCAATGAATAGGGAATTGTATAACCACTAGACATAAAGGATTTGAAAGTTTCAATAATAAAAGCAAATTCTTTGAATAAAAGAAAACTATCCTATCAAAAAAGACATGATGATTTTTCCAATCAATCTATATCTTATACAGTTGTCATAATGGAGAAGGCTAGATAGAAATAATTACAAAATGACTTAACTTTGAGAAAGTGATATAAAGCTTATGAGTAACTAATGAGTTGTGGACCACACACACATACACACAAATATATATATATATATATATATATATATATATATTAATTTTATTTATTTATTTATTTATTTATTTATATATAGATGTATTTTTATTTTTATTTTTACTTTTTTTAGCAAAGTTATTCTAATTTCTATTTTAAAATATTTATCAAACTGTGTCAATACCATACATGTAGGTATTCATTAATAATCAAGTAAATTTAAAAAAAAAAAAAAAAGTATTTAATTACTTAAGAAAATATTAATTATATCAAATATGTTGCATATGTTTGATGCAGCTAATTTGAACTTGAAAATTTGTAAGATGACTTAGCCTACTTCTCTTATTTGATGCAACCTTTGCATCCACGTGTCTAAACCAAAACTAGTATGAAAACCCACGTCAAATTTTTAGATGAAGAACTCACCATTGAAAGTCTAGAAATGAGGTACATAAAAAAGACACTACTAAATTACTCTTGATATGCAAATAGATGAAGAGTATTTAATGTAGTTGGTACATCATTCTTGCCCATGAGTTGTCTTGACTAGTAGTTTGATAGGCCCCACCATGCATGCTGAAATCTATATTACATTCTAGGCTATTTATGAGGAAAGAAACTGAGATAAGTACAAATTATAGAGAAGACTTGGTTTTACTTTAATATGTGCTACACGTTTAAAGGATGAAGTCTTTTAAACTAAAATTTTCTTGTAAGATTCATTGAAGTCGTGATGTTTATATTAATATCAAATCTAAGAGTCTTTATTTACCCATTTAATGATGCAAAAAATTAAACTAACTTAATTCAATTGTTTAATTTGTTGATTTTATTTTCATTTATTTTTCTATTGTGTTTTTTTAAATATCATTAAAAGTCCTAAGTCAAAATCACAAGGATAAAGTAATTTTTTTTATATTTTCTTTTAATGCTCTTAAATTAATAACTAGAATGTGCTAAGTGACTTTTAAGTTTCAAACTTATGCTAAAATGATAAGGTTTTCATGTGCATTCTACAACACAAGAGAGGTATCATACCATTGTTTTATAGAGGGTAGAATGTGAGAAAGCTTGTATTGGTTTTTGAAATCTAGTAATTGAATTTGATCTTTAAACATTATATAGTCTAGATGAATGGAGCTAAGGTACCTCTATAGTATCTTCTAGGATGATTTTGCTCCTTATCATGTCTCCCAAGATGTTAATGGAAAGTCCACATATTATTTAAAAAAATATTATCTTTTTATTATTGTTACCTAAATTATAATTTTAGAAGTGTTTCTACTTTAATTAGCCTATCTTAACTATAAAGCACCCGCTAATAGTCCTATAGTGTAAACTTTAATTTTATTGTAATATTTCATTTTTAGGAGTGTTCAAATCCCTTTTTTCTTTTTCTTTTTAAATATGTAGGAAAAAATCTTCTTAAACGTCTATTACAAAATAAAAATGTTGAAGTGAAAATTAAACAAAATTTTTTTTGTAATGGATGTGAAAATTTATTAAAATAGAGAAAATAAGGAAATTAATACAATATCAAACACTCTCTTGATCTTGAATATCTTTCTTAAGTAAGGTAACTTCTTTTAATATTAAAAAATCTTACAAATATCAATTATTAATCCAATTAATATTATAAATTAAATAAAAAAACTAAATGTTTTTCAATTGCATATAGTTTATAATTGTCTTTTCACAAATAAGTCTTATTTATTGAAATGACAATTTAGTAAAAAATAAAACCCAATTAATAATTTTACATCTATAAAAATATATTACATAAAATGTTATCATACAATAAATAAATTATTTATATTTTGTAATAAATGAAAAAAAAACCTTCACCTAATATTGTCACCTAAAACCTCATACAATGTGGAGAGACCTTACTTTTAAGTCAAGAATATATATGTTAAATTAATAATATTTTTTATTAGGTATAATAATAATAATATTAATGATAATAAAAGTCCAAAACAATGGCAATATTTTCAATATCTTAAAGAGGCCTTCAAGAAAACGATCAACTTCCAACACCACAACTACAAATATATTAGCTACAAGTGTTGGTAAAAAATGGTTAATTTCAATCATACCCCATAAGGTTTAATGTAAATACACTAAACGACCATTGATTTTAAATTTCATTAGTTAGAACTTTTATAGATATATTTTGTTTATATAAATTAGTTTTAGATAAGAAAATTTATTTTTTAGAGGATTGTTGAACGCATATACCCAAGATATTTTTACCTAAATATAGAATAAAATTTAAACACAAATTACATCTATAAGGTGCAGATCAATGAAATTTGAAACCATTGGTGGCTAAGTATATTTATCTTAAGTGAAATTAACTTGTAAAATGATTGGTAATATACATAAAAGATTTGAATGTTTCAATGATAATTTGGAATAAATAAAAATTAAAAAAAAAAAAAAAAAAAAAAAAAAAAAAAAAAACAACCATCCTATCAAAAAAGACATGTAGATTCTTTCAATCAACGACTATCATATAAAAGTTGTCGTAATAGAGAAGGCTAGATAGAAATAATTGTAAATGATTTGACTTTGAGAAAATAATATAAAATTTATAAGTAACTAATGAGTTGTGGGACCATTAAATTCAATAAACAAATATATAGTTTCATAAAATATATGCTAATTAGTATTATATATATATATATATATTGAGAAAAAACAAAGTTATTCTAATACTATTTTAAAATATTTATCAAACGATATAAATATATGTAAGTATTCATCGATAATCAAGTAAATTTATAGAAAAAGAAGTGTTTAGTTACTTAAAAAACTATCAGTCATATCAAATATGTTGCTCATGTTTGATGGATCTAATTGGAACTTGAAAATTTATAGGATGATTTAGTCTACTTCAAACCAAATTTTATTATATACTCAAGCAGAACTACTATTTTAGTATGACATCTAAGTTACAATTTCTAGATGCATGCTTGCTTTAATTGGCCTCTCTAAACATAAACACTCGTTAAAAGTCTCATAATGCAACTTCAATTTTACTACAAGATTTAATTTTTATAGGTGTTCAAATCATTTTTAATTTGTTAACATATGGAAAAACAATCCTCTTTCAATGTTTATTGAAAAATGCAATCATTAAATGAAAAATAAACAATAAAAATTTTGTTAAACATATATACCTAAAGGGTTAATTTCAATCACACTCCCTAATATTTAGTGCAAATTTATTTTTTAGCAAGTAAAATTTATTTTTAGAGAATTGTTAAAGACATATACCTAAAATATTTTTACCTAAATTCTTAAAAAAAAAAAAATATATGAATTTTGTACACAAATTACATCTATAGGGGTACCAATTAATGAAATTTGAAATCATTGGTAACTAAGTGAATTTACATCAAATCTCAAAGCATGTGAATGATATTAACTCATTTGTAAAATAATTGGTAATAAAAAATACCAATGAATAGAGAATTATGGGACCAGTAGACATAAAGGATTTGAAAGTTTCAACAGCAAAAGCAAGATCCTTTGAATAAGAGGAGAAAAAAAAAAAAACTATCCTATCAACAAGGCATGAAGATTTTTCCAATTAATCACTGTCTTATAAAGTTATCGTAATGGAGAAGGCTAAATAGAAATAACTGTAAATGACTTGACTTTGAGAAGGTGATATAAAGTTTATAAGTAACTAAGGAGTTGAAGGGCTACTAAATTCAAATAAACAAATATAGTTTCATAAAAGACATGCTAATGAGTATTATATGTGTGTATATATTTGATGAATTTGTTAATTGGGAAAGAGAAAAACCATTCTAATACTATTTTAAAATATTTATCAAACCATTTCAATATCGTATATGTAGGTTTTCATTGATAATCAAGTACATCTATAGAAAAAAAGTGTTCAATTACTTGAGAAAATATTAGTTATATTAAATATGTTGCATATGTTTGATGCATCTAATTGAAACTTAAAAATTATAAATGACTTAGATTACTTCAAACCAAATTTTATGATATGCTCGAAGAGAACTACTATTTGAGTACGACATCTAAATTACAATTTTAGATGCATGTTTACTGTAACTAGCCTCTCGTCAACATAAAACACTCACTAAAAGTCCCACAATGTAACTTTAAATTTACTATAACCACTACAACAAATATGGGGTTTTGTCATAAATTAATTTGTGATTAAAATAAAGTATTTTGTGGTAAAAGATTTTTTTGGATAAAAAAATATTTGTGACGAGTTTGTTGCTATAAGTCCATGAGCAATTATTTTTAGCCATAAAATTTAATATTATAGTAAAAATAAATAATTTATCTGTAAAATAAATGTGTGGCAATATATCACTTTTAACCACAAAATAAAATTTGTGGCTATATATCATTTTTCGCCATAAAAAAATTCATGGTGAAAGATCACCTTTTTACCATGAAATAAAATTTATGGTGAAATATGTTTTACTACAAATATATATATATATATATATATATATATATATATATATATATATATATATATATATATTCTTTAAATTGTACGCCGCATTAATAATTTATTTTCCGGATTTTGTTTTCTGCCAAAACAAATTGAGACGAGATGGAAATGAAACTGACTTTTTTTCTGTGCGGGCTATGAAAAGGAAAAATCAGTCCTGGGGTACATATGACCAAGCCCATGAAGATTATATCCATTGGATTCGAATGCATTTTTGGAAAGTAGAAAATGTTAGTATTGTACCATACAAATGTTATCCTTGAAATCAAAAACAGGTTGCCCCACAACCCCAAAACATGCATGAAGAATTTTAACAAACTTTCTTTCACACCTTCCAAATCAAATAGGCTTACGTACATTGCTAACTTGTCATGTAATCAGTCATGGCTAGACCCTTGTTGAGCTTCCTTCACGGCCAGGCTTCAATCCACTCTGTCCTTGAATTTATGCAGCTAAGATTGTTGATTCCCTTGGTCTTCTCCAGGGGTCTCGGTTCACAAACTGAAGATGACTGCTAGTTAATTGTTTTGGGATCCTTTCGATATTTGAATTACTTGATTGGCCGATTTTGCTCTTAATAGGGTTTGCCTGAACCCTGGTTTTTGGACTATCAACTGCACAAGCTTCTGTTTCAATTACGAATGTTTCGACTTGAGTTAGGGTCTCAAAAGATCCATCCATGTTGGGGAACAACTTCTCAAGAGAAGTTAAAAAACAATGTGCTTCTCCATCCTTCATGTGCTTGTTTTGAGTACAGTCAGGGGGGCACCACTTGATCCATGCAATCCGTTCTACTTTAGGGTCCACATGAGGGAAGGCATAGAAGTCATTGCCACCAACTAATACTTTGGGCTCTGAATGGCATGTAAAACCAAAAGGAATTTATCAACAGATTATTATAACTTATAAGAGAAAAAACAACATTTCTCATCAGATTATAATAAGAATAACTACATAAAGCCCCAAAGAGGTAGTGTAAAGCACCCTTAATCTGGAGTGAGTGGTACAGGAGAATAATGTGCTAACCATCACAGTATCTCACATCATAAAACTACAACTGAAAATTAATTGGTAAAATATAGAAACACTCCTTTTAATATTTCAATTAGTAAGGAGATGGAATTAGGAGATGGTACAAATATCTAAATAAGCAAGCGTTAAATAACAATCATGTGACAGTAAAAACAAAAACAAATTTTCAACCTGCTTGACAGGAGACTTTGACTGATGATGAGCTAAAGTTCCAAAAAAGCAACAACTTTCTTGTGATGAGAGTCTCAAAAGGACTCAAACGTGATAAAATCTTATAATATGCAATTTAGATATTTTCCTGAAAAAAAAAGTAGGATTTCAAAATTGGAATATTAAGTTCATCTTGAGAAAAATAATGTACCCATGTTGCTTTATTGACTGCCTTTTGGTTTCATCAAACCAACAATTATATGCCATGAGGATATATGTTATATAATTCTTTGTATTCACATATTTCATTTTCATGAATAACAATTAGAAACAGTTCCCAATTAGTTTTTGACTCCAGAAATGCCAATTCCATCACTTCTTACCCATAGATTATCTAACAATGCTAGAGAACTTATTTTGTGCTCTAGAACAAAAAGTAAACTAGAGTTTCAGCAAGACAATGTGATTGAAGGCATTCTTGTTGTACTCTTGAGCCTTAGACAACTTCCTTCAAACTGTAGCCTAGTCATAGAAAATAATGAAATGGATATGTTTGAATAGTTCAATGTTTAGAAAAGATGAAAAGGGAAGTCCATGGGTAAAACCTATTAGCAGTAGTAGTATAAACACAGGTACATGTATCCTGACTTGACACAACCCGTAAGGAACCCAGTTGAGTAAAAACCTATTAGAAGTAAGGGAATCACAATTAAAGGTGGCTACCTCAACTTCAACTTTTTGCTTACTTCAACTTCTACAAACTACCAATTAACAAAAATTTCAAACCAAGAAGTAGGAACTTCTTGGAAAATAACCTAAAGGATCTGGTACCAATTTTAGGGTAGATCAGCCTACCTCAACAGGCCTTAGCTCACAATCATATATCGCAGGACCACTATGGCTAGAGCTTACGGGCTGGGAATAGTCTCAAGACAAGCTTGGGCTCTGTTTTGCATTTCTAACTGATTTCAGCCTAATAAAATATGAGTTATTGCCATATAAAAAAAATTAAAAAAAAAACATACATAGAATTTTTTTTTTTTTCACTTTTTGTCCAAATAATAATAATCTAACTTTAGAATCACATAGATTTTCCTGATTCCAAAAATGATTTAATTTCTAATTCAATATTAACATTAATATATAACATGAATACAAATAAATGGACTAATGAATAATATACCAAACAGATTCTATTTATATCAATACTACTGTTATAAATGGTAAGCATGTAATATTAAAATTGATAAACTTGAATAGCATCACGTGTAATGTAACAATACTAATTGACTGGTACTTTGATATAGGTTCACATTCAACAGTATTCAGAATTGTTAGTAGATAGTCAAGATTTTCTAATAAAGGCCTCACCTTCACCTTTTTGATACCCTATAAGCCTTGGCATTCACACAAAAACAGTCCAACATTATCAATTTCTAGGCTATAATATATTTGTAGTTGTTATCTGGAAGTGACTCAATTCTACGTTCCCTAACAGTGAAGGAGAAAAGCAAGGAGATTTTACCATCTGACAGGGGGGGTGTATATCAAATTTATGATACAAATATGCTTGGAGATAACATGAACCGAGTTAAACTTGAGTTACCACTTCTGGACCTTGAGAAGCTGGCAGCTACAACAGACAACTTTCATGAGGCCAATAAGCTTGGGCAGGGTGGTTTTGGTCCAGTATACAGGGTAATGCTTGTTCATCTGGAGCTCTATGGGGTATTATTTTGAACTATTAGTTATTTATTTAGTTGATTGTTTGAAGGGAAAATTGGCAGGAGGACAAGAAATAGCAGTGAAAAGACTTTCAAGAGCATCTGCACAGGGTCTAGAAGAATTCATGAATGAGGTGATGGTGATTTCTAAAATCCAACACCGGAATCTTTTCATACTAACTGTCTACAAACCACAAAGAGGAAGAACTCAGAGAATTAAAACTTTCTAATACTAACAAACAAAATCAAGCTCATAAATTAACAGACATTACATGAAGGAGAAATTAAGAAAAGAAAGACTTTACCTTGTACAACGAATCAAGAAGCTGGGTCACTGGCTCCTGAGATACTATGTGTTGACTATGATTCACTAATATAATATAAAATTATAAATCCATGGGAGAACATAGTTTCCACTGAATGACCTGTTGAAGACAACCAAAGCTCTGAGTCAGTAAATTTAAACACTGACTTGGGCACCACCTAACTCATATATATCGAAAAATTACCGTTGAAAATTGGGTGATTTGAATTTTAAGTTTAGAAAAATTAAAAAGAAGAGAAAGAAGAAGAACCTCCCCCATTTCTCAATTCTAAGGTCCACTCTTTTCTCCCTGACATGGGATGCTTTGAAGAGGTCAGCCCAAAAACATACAAGGAAAATTTTCATCCACTCCACTCTCTCCAACCATCTCTGTTTTTTAAACAGAGAATATGAACTTTCAAATCTTTAAATATCTTCCTATTTCTATCATATTTTCTTTTCCCTCCTTTATTTTCAAATCAATTTTTTCAAAGATTCAAAGAGAGCCAATAGGAATCTTCAATTTGAAATCCATTTCTATCCCTCTCAAATCTTAACAGCAAAGTACTTCCAGCCTATGTAGATTAGCAAGCCCCGAAACATGAAGCTTTTGCAACCCATGGCAAGATATGATGTCCAAACAATCGATCAAAGGGCAACTTGATATTAGTTTCTGAATTTATTGTTCATCACATTGGATTTGTCCTAAATACAACTTTCGTAGCGCCAAAAGATCTATATCACCACAGATTTCCAATCTGCAATCCTGTACACTGAGAACTATAACTATTTTGGCAGCAAAAACTTTACCTAGCAAGGCGTAAGGCTTGGCTCTCGCCTTGGGTAGCATAAATAGATCCAGCTCCTTCACCTTCCTCTCAAGTGCCGTGCAGATCCACAAGTCTATCAACGATCGCGATTCGATGTCACTGAGTCCCAGATGGAGCCCGAGTTTCGCAAGACTTGCGTCTTTCTGACAGTGTTAGGAGGAATCGATGGCATTGATGAACGAGGAGACATCAGGGTGTTTGGTTGCTGAAAATTCAAAGCGGAAAATTGATGGAACGGTTGGGAAGCTAGAAACCCTAGAGAGATCCCAGAAAGTGATAACGAGGGTGAGATTTGATTGTGGGGGGAAAGAGAACAAGATGGCTAGGCTGCCGCCCCACATATGGTTCCCTTATATAGCCACGTCCATGTGTCGGCCACGTAGGCATTATGCACCCACTAGTGAAAATATTCTGTCATGTCAATATTCGATCAATTTGAATATAATAAGAAAAAAAAAATACAAAAAAAAAATAGAAAAATACAAAATTTATTTTTTTCGCCTTCTTCAATTTTCTAAGTTCTATTCAAATTGATAAACCATCATTAAATGTGACTTTTTGTTATAAATATAAAAAATGATGTCAAAATCTTATAAAATTATTTGCCATCAACATGTATTTTTGTCTAAATATAATATTTTTCCATAAATTTCATCTCTAAAAAGTTCATTTTTGTCATAAAAATAAAATATGTTGCAAAAATCTTCTTTTTTCCATAAAAGTTTATTTGTGTCTAAAATTATGATAGCAAAATATGAAATTTGTTATAATGTATCCTCGTTTCATGTTTCATTGTTCAATTCATTATTCATTGTTAGTGCATTTAATTGAAAATTGAAAATTTGGATGAGTTATGAGGCAAAAACAATAGTGACATGTAATTGAATTTTCATTTTAATTTAAAAAATTTATGAATTTATTTTAAATTCATTTATTACCAAAATTAAGTTCTATACTTTTTCTCTCTTGTCTGTTTCTAATCTTTTTCTCTTTGATTTAATATACCTTTTTTTTTTTTTGTAAATATTTAGGTTATGTTTAGTTTTTGGAAAATATTAAGAAAGAAAAAAATAACAAGAAAAATGATTTTCTTATATTTAGGTTGTATTATGAAAAATATCAAAAAAAATAAAATATAACTAAAACTAATTAGAAACTTATATATTTTTAAATTATTTAATTTTTATATTAAATAAAGTAAAATTATTGAAGTGAATTTGAAGTAGTACATAAAAAAATTTATTGATTTTAAATCTATTTTTTATTTTACTTTACTTTACTTTTTCTTTCCTTCTACTTTTCCTCTTTATTTTCTTTTCCTTATATTTTTCCTTAAATTTTTTTAAATCAAACATAGCTTTATCTACAATTGGTTATTATGGATATGGTTAAGAGTTTGGTAAGTTGCTATCCTTCGTCAAGATGACAAACTATTTTTAATTGATCTCCACATTTGGTTACAATATAATTTTCTATTTATTTTTTAATTCATATTTATATACTTTTTGTATTATTTTAAATAAATTTTTGCCATAGGGTATATGGATATGTAAGATTATAATAAATTCAAATATGTTAAAATTCATATTATTTTTTAATTTTATTATCAAGTGTTTATATCAAATTGGTAATATCTTTGTCCTTATTTAGATGGATGTAAACAATTAAAAAATAATTTTTACTGTATTCCATCATAATCCATTAAATGATATTTCAAATAACTTGTTACTTTTCGACAACGACTTCATTAAATCAAATTATGACACGTGTCATATGGACCACACACAACAAGAAATTAAATAGGTTATCTTCAAATCAAATAAAGAAATAAATAATTTAGATAATTATAATATAGTTGTCAAAATAAATAAAAACAGTGAATTTGATACCAAAAAAGAAAACTAATAATTCTCATTAAAAAGATATCCAAATGTGCTTTTCCAAATTTTCTAAATATAAGTTTTAATTAAAATTAAAAATACTTGAAGGGTTAAGACTATAGAAAAATGTTTTGTAATCTTCATAAATATTAATTTTAATTAACAAGTAATAGTTATAAGGGATCATATTACTCTCCAAATATGTCTCTCTTAACAATCCCTATAAATAGGGTGCCTCCTTAATATTTAAAATAACACTAGAAGTTATCTTGAGATAGATAAAACTCAAAAAGAAAATTGCTCTTAATTAAGAAGAAAGAAAAATAATTACCAACTAAACAAAATACACGTTTTAGTTTTTTGAACTTAACTTCTATTTCGTCTCACCTTAATTCAATAATGCAAATGTAATTATAAAGTTTAATGGTACAAATATGAAGTTGGGCACAGTGGGCACCGAGACATTTTGTTTGAAAATGTTTTCTAATATATGTAACTTATAAATTTTATATCTTCAAATATGAAACATGTCAATCGATGATCATTATTAAATATGGTGCCTTTTTATACGGCCAATCCAACATATAAATATTTGAAGAAAAAATGCTTTCTTGGAGTGCATGAATAATTAGGTCCATAATTGTCTTATTTGTGATCGTAATCTTAGAAATATTCCACATGTTATTTCATTTTTCATCCTGTCACTTTTCAAAGTGAATCAATTTTCTTTAACTCCACATTGTTTGTTGTTTTGTATGTGTTGAACTTATTTTTGTATTATCAAAATTATAAATGTAATAAATTTAAAGATTAATAATTTTTTAATCAAGTACATTTTTTATCATACTAGTTTGACTCAAGATATCATAAAAATAGCATGTTGAAAACTAATTTGAAGAATCTTGGCATTTATTTTGTTTAATACTTTTATTTATGTTTCATATAGCATTTTTACATTAGTGAAATAAAAAGTTTATTTCTTTTTCAAAAATGATGATACCAAGAGACTCATGATTTCAACAACACTCTAGACCCTCGCCCAAAGGAACTCAAGTCCCAATTTACTTCTCTCTCACGGGCCAACATGGTGTCCAACCCAATTTTTAATGGATACATGTTTGACAAAGTTTAAAACTTCTAATTTGAACTTATACAATATAACTTACTATTACTTGTGTAAATATTTTATACCCCTACAATTTGTCACTTCAATGATCTTATGTTATATTGGAAATCAAATACATACATGTTATAGTAAAATATAATTGTGTAATATATTATTGTATTGTGTATGTTACAATTATGACCTTTACTTTAGTTGATGCTTTTATTTATTTTCTATTTAGTGTAGTCTTTTACCTCCCAAATACTATCCAAATGTGTCTCTTAACAACCCCTAAAAATAGGGTGTCTCCTTAGTATTTAAAATAACATTACAGGTTGTCTCGAGACAGATAAAACTCTAAAAGAAAATTACTTCTAATTAATAAGAAAGAAAAATAATTACCAAACGAACAAAATACACCAATATATTTCAATTTTAGTTTTTTGAACTTAAGTTCCATTTCTTCTCACCCTTAATTCAACAATTCAAATGGAATTATAAAGTTTAATGGTACAAATATGAAATTGGGTAGAGTGGGTACCATGACATTTTGTTTGAAAATGTTTTCTAAAATATCTAACTTATAAATTTTATATCTTCAAATATCAAGCATGTCAATCCATGATCATTATTAATTATGGTGCCTTTTTATACGGCCAATCCAATATATAAATATTTGAAGAAAAAATGTTTTCCTGGTGTGCATGAATAATATAGGTTCGTAATTGCCTTATTTGCAATCACAATCTTAGAAATATTTCACACGTGATTGCATTTTTCATCTGATCCTTTTTTAAAGTAAATTAATTTTTTTTTTAACTCCACATTGTTTGTTGTTTCGTATGTGTTGCACTTATTTTTGTATTCTTGAAAATATAAATGCAATAAATTTAAAGATTAATACTTTTTAAATTATTTAATAGTTTGGCTCAATAAGATCAGAATGCTTATACATATTAGGAGTTCAAATCCATAATAGGCATATAGAAATTATTATATGTTAAAAACTTCTTTTTTCCACCTTAGAAATTAATGTGTTATTGAACCCTTTTATTGGGAACAACGAGAGCCATTCTAAAATAAAACACGAGGTAGCAGAAATAAATTGTTCTGGGGTTTAATTCCTATGGACCCATTTAGGAAAGGAGGAGCATAAAAAATGTGGTTGTCGGGTTGAGAGTGGCTGGGTAGGCGTTGTTGGGCTTGAGGGGTCCCGGCTCGTTATCCTTCCACCGAAGAGAGCGGGAGGTGAACGCTGCTCTGTGAAGCCAGCCTCACGCGGTGCCCTCCATCTCTAAGAACCCGAAGACCCAAGCCTTCGCCCGGGTTCGGGGCTCAACTCCCCTCTTGGAACGGGCGAACCAGGTGAATCACCCCATCAGGCCCTACCAACCCAGCCAGACCAATCTCCAACCACACTGATGCCCTCACTTGAGTTACAAACTCGCGCAACTGAGCTCAGCCGTTGTATCTCTATACCACAGAAATTTTAAAGACTTCTTCTCTTATATTTAAATTCGATGTGGGACGGCTTAGGGAACTGTTGACTCGTTCTTTACCACATATAGGGATGCAAAAAAACGGGTATGATATGTTACCTTTCTAAACTCTTGACCCTGGCCCAAGGGAACTCAAGGCCCAGTTTACTTCTCTCACGGCTAGCACGATGTCTTGCCCAATTCTTAATAGATATTATATGTTTGATGGAGTTTAAAACTTCTAATTTGAACTTATACAATATAATTTATTATTACTTGTATAAATATTTTATACCCCTACAATTTGTCACTTTAATGATCTTATACTATATTTGAAATTAAATATATAAGACATGTTTGATTGACTAGATGTGCATGGGATAAGATAAAAAAGGGGATATTTTGATTTTTTTTTCACATCCAAGCAATATACTTCTTCAAAATGATGATACCAAGAGAAGGCCCTGACCTAGGCTGAAAGGCAACTCAAGGCCCAGTCTTTAAAATCTAGCATAGGCCTAACACGGGCCAACTCAATGTACTTTTTCAAGAAAGATTATTTTAAAATTTTAGTATTTATGCAAAACCAATTGAAGAGAATAAATTTTATAGAGGATAAATTTTATTTTTCTAAGTTTCTATTCTAATTATTTATTCTTTTCTTTTCTTCCCATTAAGCTATAAATTAATTTAACACTAAAAAATTCCTAAAAATTTGAATTTATCCTTATGAAAGTAAACAACATATTTAATAAGACAATACATTAAAGAAAAAAATATTTGTATGAAAGGGCAAAAAAAAATCTCTAATTATTTAAAAATATAAATGCTCTCGGTAAGTGTTTGGATAGGAGACAGGGATGGAAAAAATTGTTGGAGGGTATTTTTATAAAAAAAGAATGTTATGTTTTATGTTTTTATAAAAATACATGTGTTTTTAAAACATATGTTTTCATATGTTTTTAAAATATGAAGGTTATTTTTGTGAATGTGTGAATTTTTTTTTTAATTAAATAACCCTAAAATAGAAATAACCAAAAATAAAAACAAAAGATGGTGACCAGCACGCTGAACTGCTAGGCCAAGCTTGCCCAAAAGGTGAGGCCAAAAGCACATATGGGACTGGGGCTGTCATACTTCTCAACACAGGTGAGGAGGTAATTGCTGAGTCAAAACATGGGCTTTTAACCACTTTGGCATTTAAGCTTGGACGAGAAGCTCCAACCAACTATGCTCTAGAGGGCTCTATTGCAATTGCGGGAGCTTTAGTTCAGTGGCTCAGGGACAACCTTGGTATAATAAGCACTGCAAGTGAGACACAGGAATTAGCAGCAAAGTTTGATTCTTCGGGTGGGGTTTATTTTGTGCCAGCATTCAATGGATTGTTTGCCCCATGGTGGCGTCATGATGGGCGTGGGGTTTGCATTGGGATCACAAGATTTACAAACAAGTCTCACATTGCTTGAGCCGTGCTTGAGAGTACGTGTTTTCAGGTAAAGGAGGTCCTAATTCAATGCACAAGGATGCAGGGGAGAAGGGTGAGGTATTTCCAATTTATAAAAAGATTGGAATAATTTGTCATGCTTAAGAAGCTATAAAAAATCAAAGCAGTCCAGGACACAACATCTCGTTCAGGTATTTCCCCAAACACCTTACATGCATACTTAGAGCTCCCACATTTTGCATAAACATTAACCAACGAAGTCCACAAACGGGAATCTGAGGTTATCCCCCTTTTTTATCACCTGCCCATGAATAGCCTTCCCATTTAAAGCCCCTTTGTTGAAGCACAAGTCCTCAGCATCCTCGAATATCATCTTAGGCTCTCCTTGCTATCCAAATCCAAAACCCTCCAAATTCTCTTCTTTTCAACTGTTTTAGGAACCCTATTCCCCAACGTCTAATTGGGTCTATTAGAAAAGATGTTAAGATGCAGTGGCGCTCAGCTCTAAAGAAAGAAAAGAAAAGAAAAGAAAAGATAAAGGCATCGGGTGTTAAGATTAATACATTGTTGTTTTTAAATTCTTTTCATAGAAAATTCTTGATGTGATTATTAGTATCTAAGAAAATCCGAAAAGAAAATAAATGTATATATAAATCTACATCCCCTTTGGTTATAACCCTAAGAATTTATTATCACTCTGACAATTTGTGCAAGTTGTTTCCAATCGTTGCCCTGTGTTTGCACTTTTTCTATCCTAACATTCTTTTATAATTAGTAAAAAATTAAAAACTAAGATATTGGGAGTCATCCGATATTTTCATATTGATGAAAAATGGAGGTAAGGCCATCACTAATAATAATAATAATAATAATAATAATAAACATATTTAAAAGGAAAGGAAACATTTATATGGAAGAGTCTAATTGTCAATTAGTATTGATGATATGATAAGTAAAAGAGACATTTTAGGGAATAATTATGTGAATCATTAAAAAGTATATGTATTTTAAATTATTTTTAAATAGATAAAGATAATACTAATTTAATAAATTTGAGGTTCTTTTTGCCATATATTTTCATATTAGTGAGTCAAAACCCATTTTTTCCCTTTATATTATCACATGAGATGAATGAATAAAAATATAATCTACTTGTGAGGAATTGAAATCTCATTTATAAGAAATGATGAAAATATCGGTACTTTGATTTTATAGATATATCAAATATATCAGAGATATATCGACAGATATTTTAATACAAAATATCGATGAATCTAAAATTAATCAAAATTTATAAATATGTAAAAACTAGAAATTAAATTAGAAGTATAATAAACATTTAAAATTTTTTTTGTTAAATAAATTGATATAATTTATCATATTTAATAATAATATTATATGTGTCAATAAAAAATATAAATTTGATAAGTGTACATTGATTATTAAATTACATCAAATATTATTGGATAATAATATTGTGATTGATTATAATTTGTCTAATTTTAAAATATATTTAATATTAAAATCATGATACATTTATTAATTCAATTGTATTAAATGATATAAAATAAATTATGATAAATGTATAATTTTTTTAATCTTTAATTAATATATTAATGATATTAAAAACACTATGAAGAAAATTATCATGATAATTTTTATATTTTTTCTAATCAATTAAATGAAAAAAATTATTTAATTATAAAATAATTATAATTAATTTGTTTTTTAAAGTATTATTTTAATATTTTGTTGGTTCGAATCCCCCTCAACGACAATAGAAAAATAGCTCATTTTTTAGCTTTCTATTGATACATGGGAATGAGGAAGAGAAGGAATAAGATCTCCATTCCTACTTCCCATTTCCATGTACCAAATATGCCCTAAATTCATATAAATTAAAATTAATAATATGACTCCCTAATTAGGTAGCTTATTCCTATTAGACTTTTAAAAATATTGCACCTTTTTCTATTTGCCATCCCTCCGCTTTTAAAAATAAATCAATTTTCTTCAATCCCCAATTATTTATTGTTTTGTAGATATTATAATTATTTCTACATTATTGAAATATATATTTTATCTTAATAGTTTGACTTAAAATATTGTTAAATTAGCATATTGAAACATGATAGGATATGGGTATTTATCTTAGTTGAAACTTTTATTTTAGTTCTTTTATTTGATATATTTTAGAATGATAGTGTCAAGAGACTTTATGCTATCAACATGACTAAGGGCACTGGCCAAAGGAAACTTAATGCCTAGTCCTTAAAGTCAAGCCCAGCCTCTCACTTGTTGGCATGGTAACCATCAATCATGCTTTGTAATAAATTATAATAATTATGTAATACATTTATCAATTATTATGATTAAACAAAGAGTGTTAGCCCACATAACAAAATAAAATATGACTTCATATTTGATATTTCAATGGTTGCTATCATAGAAAATACTAACAAATTGGAAGATTATTTTACAATTCCCATATTATTCCAGACAAATTTAAGATCATAACTTAATGCTTCCTTGAATTATTTTTTCCAATTATTTATTATTTGTTTTGTGTTTATTTTTTTCTAATGTGAACATGAAATTACTCAAATGCTAAAAAAAAGTCTTAAAAGTTTGAATTTGTCTATATAAAAGTAAACACCATACTTAATAAAGTAACCTCAAAAGTAATGTACTTAAGATCTAAAATTAAAAAAAAAATATATAAAACAAAATAAAAACTGAAAATACAAACAAGAGATTGTGAAATTTAAGTAAAGATAGACTTTAAATGATAACAATTATTTCACTAGTAAACACAAAGATGATTGTTATTTGTATCACCATATTTGGTTATATGCCAGAAACAAGTAGTGGTTAATTATACAAACATCATCCAAACTAAAAGTATCTAATTATACAAATATGCTAATAACTTGGAGTAAGTATCAAAAGCAAAATAATAGCAAGAATATATACATTCCTCAATAAAATTGAACCATCTTTGACGCCAATAAGGGTTGATGTAAAGAATGGTAACAATTCCTAACAATATCATCATATATGATGCAGCAAAACTCGCAAAGAAAACAACACAATCGATATCATACCATTTTGTCTCACTTTCTTTTGAAGACTCTGGTGGTGAGTACGGTGGCTCAATACTTGTGTTGCACATTCTCTTTAACATTGGCCCACAAAGAAAAGGATTATCTTCATAGCTGCTTTCATCAAATGTCCCAAATTGTGCTTTCATATCTGGAACTCTACCAGAGATGTTGTTGTGAGCCACATTGAACACCTCTAAAAAATTGAGTCCAATCAACTCTGGAGGAATTTCTCCACTCAATTTATTATAAGAAAGGTCTAAGCTCTCTATTTGAGAAAGGTTGGAGAAACTCTTTGGAATGGGGCCCTTCAATTGATTGTGAGACAAGTTCAATGCATGAATCGAACTTAACATTCCAAGTTCATGGGGGATTTCACCTGTCAAGTTGTTACATGATAAATCCAATCCAAACATGAAATCAAGGATGCCACCTCTGTAGGAGCTAGACCTGTTCTTGGTAACAAACTCAACTTCATCTTCTTCATCACCGTGTTCATCAATAATGAACATTAAAGATTTTACTAAGTAACTTGCATATACAGAATGTTCATCTAAATACCCATTAAACGCCGGTCTATACACATTGTGCTCAGTTTTGAAATCTCCAAATCCGATATGACCAAAGCATCTAGGAATTGACCCAGAAAAATTGTTGTTTGAAAGATCCATCAAGCTTATTTTAGTCAAATGACAAAGCCGATATGGAATGAAACCACTTAAAAGGTTTCCTCTTAGCAAAAGAATCCTTAGTTCCAAAAGTCTAGAGATTGAATTGGGAATACTTCCAAATAACCTGTTGTCTCTGATATCCAAAGTCAATAGAAATGAGGAATCGAGAAAATCTCTGGGTATTAATCCTGTAAACATGTTCCCTTGCAAATGTAGATGCTTTAAATACTTCAAGCTCTTCAAAGAAGGAAGAGATCCTGAAAAAGCGTTTTGAGAAACGTCAAGAAACTCCAAGTCCTGCAATTGAGAAATCTCAGGTGGTAATTTGCCTTTAAAACTATTGTCGCCCAGCACCAGTGCAGTCAATTCGGTCATGTTACCTATCCAGCTTGGAATTTCACCTGACAGGTAGTTGTTGCTCACATCTAACTCCTGTAACCAAGAGCTTTTGGAGATTACATTTGACAGTGTTCCCCTGAACTGATTATTGTCCAAATGCAAAAACCGTAACCGAGTCAAGTTAAAGTCCCTTGAAAATATTTCACCATGAAATTTATTATTTGATAATTTCAAAAACCTCAAATATTTTGCCTCAAGCAATTGCTTTGGTACTTCCCCTGAGAAACTATTAGCAGACAAATCCAAAGACTGTAAGGAACTCATTTCGGTTATTGAGGATGGGAGAATACCTTCAAAACAATTGTTTGATAAATTTAGATACTCAATATTTGGAATCATATTGGCCACATTTTCTTGAAGTTGCCCATCAAATCGATTGTCTGAGATATCCAATGAAGTGATACGGGTAGTAGGTGTCAAAGGGAGTAGTTGACCCATTAAAGAGTTATTCCTCAAGATTAGAAATTCCAATCCCGTATTGTTTTCAAGCAGCCAATTGGGCAAACTTCCTGTCAAGTTGTTATGGGAGAGATCAACCACCGTTAATCTGAATTGGTATTGAAGAAAACTAGGAAGGTCACCGGTGAGGTTACAGTTGGATAGCGCAAGAGCTTTTAACTGAAACAGGGGAACCCAACCAACTGGATATTCAGTTTCTACCTCAAATTTATTGTTATCGCTTCCAAGTATGACCACTTGAAGCTTGGAGTGATTAGCAAAAGAGCTGAAAGAGAATGGACCCTCAAAAAGATTATGACTGAGATCGATGTACTCCAGGGATGTGAGACTAGGCAACAGAGAAGAAGAAACATTTCCAGAGAATAAGTTGTAAGAAAGATCCAATAACCTCAGAGATGTCAAATTATTCAAACATGGAGGAAGGATCTCTTGGAATAAGTTGAAACTAAGATCCAACTCTTGAAGCTTGTTCAATTGGCAGAAGCCTACAAAAGAGAATAAGACATGTAACCAATCATCTCCTCGTCTTGTTAATGCCCCCAAACTTACAACTAGTTGTTACTTACCGTTGATGAGGTCTTTATGAATCAAGAATAAAGTTTTTCATTAAATTCCAAAAATTAATAGACATGTATGATTTAATTGGCATAAAGAACAAACAAGATATTAAAAAAAGAAAACAGAAAAACCTGTAATCACAATATATGTACCTTGATTTGCTAAGGAACCATTGAGGTAATTTCCAGCCAGAGATAAAGACTTGAGAGAAGACATCAATCTTATAGATGATGGAACGATTCCACTAAATGAATTATAACTCAAATCCAATACCTCCAAATTGCTTAAGCTTGCAAAATCTATCAAAAGAAAATCAAAATAACTAGTGTAATAAAAGTTATTGTTCTTAAATCAAAATAAATTAAAATGATTTAAACAAACTACCTTAAAAATTGATCAAAACCTATCATTTTACCTTTTTTCATACTAAACTAGAAAAATGCATTGTCTTATAAACTAGAGCACTTTGTCTATCTTTCCATAAAAGTATCTAAATTTCCAATGACTTTTTTTTTATATCATTTATCATATTCAAAAATGTCTAAACGCCCCCAAACTTACAACTAGCTGTTACTTACCGTTGATGAGGTCTTTATGAATTAAGAATAAAGTTTTTCATTGAATACCAAAAATTAATAGACATACATGACTTAATTGGCATAAAGAACAAACAAGATATTAAAAAAAGAAAATAGAAAAACCTGTAATCACAATATATGTACCTTGATTTGCTAAGGAACCATTGAGGTCATTTCCAGCCAGAGATAAAGACTTGAGAGAAGACATCAATCTTATAGATGATGGAACGATCCCACTAAATGAATTATAACTCAAATCCAATACCTCCAAATTGCTTAAGCTTGCAAAATCTATCAAAAGAAAATCAAAATAACTAGTGTAATAAAAGTTATTGTTCTTAAATCAAAATAAATTAAAATGATTTAAACAAACTACCTTAAAAATTGATCAAAACCTATCATTTTACCTTTTTTCATACTAAACTAGAAAAATGCATTGTCTTATAAACTAGAGCACTTTGTCTATCTTTCCATAAAAGTATCTAAATTTCCAATGACTTTTTTTTTTTTATATCATTTATCATATTCAAAAATGTCTAAACGCCCCCAAACTTACAACTAGCTGTTACTTACCGTTGATGAGGTCTTTATGAATTAAGAATAAAGTTTTTCATTGAATAACAAAAATTAATAGACATGCATGACTTAATTGGCATAAAGAACAAACAAGATATTAAAAAAAGAAAACAGAAAAACCTGTAATCACAATATATGTACCTTGATTTGCTAAGGAACCATTGAGGTGATTTCCAGCCAGAGATAAAGACTTGAGAGAAGACATCAATCTTATAGATGATGGAACGATCCCACTAAATGAATTAGAACTCAAATCCAATACCTCCAAATTGCTTAAGCTTGCAAAATCTATCAAAAGAAAATCAAAATAACTAGTGTAATAAAAGTTATTGTTCTTAAATCAAAATAAATTAAAATGATTTAAACAAACTACCTTAAAAATTGATCAAAACCTATCATTTTACCTTTTTTCATACTAAACTAGAAAAATGCATTGTCTTATAAACTAGAGCACTTTGTCTATCTTTCCATAAAAGTATCTAAATTTCCAATGACTTTTTTTTTTTTATATCATTTATCATATTCAAAAACGTCTAAACGCCCCCAAACTTACAACTAGCTGTTACTTACCGTTGATGAGGTCTTTATGAATTAAGAATAAAGTTTTTCATTGAATACCAAAAATTAATAGACATGCATGACTTAATTGGCATAAAGAACAAACAAGATATTAAAAAAAGAAAACAGAAAAACCTGTAATCACAATATATGTACCTTGATTTGCTAAGGAACCATTGAGGTCATTTCCAGCCAGAGATAAAGACTTGAGAGAAGACATCAATCTTATAGATGATGGAACGATTCCACTAAATGAATTATAACTCAAATCCAATGCCTCCAAATTGCTTAAGCTTGCAAAATCTATCAAAAGAAAATCAAAATAACTAGTGTAATAAAAGTTATTGTTCTTAAATCAAAATAAATTAAAATGATTTAAACAAACTACCTTAAAAATTGATCAAAACCTATCATTTTACCTTTTTTCATACTAAACTAGAAAAATGAATTGTCTTATAAACTAGAGCACTTTGTCTATCTTTCCATAAAAGTATCTAAATTTCCAATGACTTTTTTTTTATATCATTTATCCTATTCAAAAATGTCTAAACGCCCCCAAACTTACAACTAGCTATTACTTACCGTTGATGAGGTCTTTATGAATTAAGAATAAAGTTTTTCATTGAATACCAAAAATTAATAGACATACATGACTTAATTGGCATAAAGAACAAACAAGATATTAAAAAAAGAAAACAGAAAAACCTGTAATCACAATATATGTACCTTGATTTGCTAAGGAACCATTGAGGTCATTTCCAGCCAGAGATAAAGACTTGAGAGAAGACATCAATCTTATAGATGATGGAACGATCCCACTAAATGAATTATAACTCAAATCCAATACCTCCAAATTGCTTAAGCTTGCAAAATCTATCAAAAGAAAATCAAAATAACTAGTGTAATAAAAGTTATTGTTCTTAAATAAAAATAAATTAAAATGATTTAAACAAACTACCTTAAAAATTGATCAAAACCTATCATTTTACCTTTTTTCATACTAAACTAGAAAAATGCATTGTCTTATAAACTAGAGCACTTTGTCTATCTTTCCATAAAAGTATCTAAATTTCCAATGACTTTTTTTTTTTATATCATTTATCATATTCAAAAATGTCTAAACGCCCCCAAACTTACAACTAGCTGTTACTTACCGTTGATGAGGTCTTTATGAATTAAGAATAAAGTTTTTCATTGAATACCAAAAATTAATAGACATGCATGACTTAATTGGCATAAAGAACAAACAAGATATTAAAAAAAGAAAATAGAAAAACCTGTAATCACAATATATGTACCTTGATTTGCTAAGGAACCATTGAGGTGATTTCCAGCCAGAGATAAAGACTTGAGAGAAGACATCAATCTTATAGATGATGGAACGATCCCACTAAATGAATTAGAACTCAAATCCAATACCTCCAAATTGCTTAAGCTTGCAAAATCTATCAAAAGAAAATCAAAATAACTAGTGTAATAAAAGTTATTGTTCTTAAATCAAAATAAATTAAAATGATTTAAACAAACTACCTTAAAAATTGATCAAAACCTATCATTTTACCTTTTTTCATACCAAACTAGAAAAATGCATTCGTCTTATAAACTAGAGCACTTAAAACAATAAGGCTTGGACCTTACCCGAGGCTAATTTTTTTTTTTTTTTTTTTGTAAATGTGAAATTTTGAAAATGGTGATTCCTCATTTGAAAGCAATAGTCAAATTTTGTGATCACCTTTCTTTAACCAACCTCTATCAATTTGGAATATAGAAATCAAACTTTTTAGGAATGGAAGATAAGGAAAGACAATTCAACAAAAAGGATAAGGATATGGGAGCCTAAGTGTTCTTGTTAATTAATAATTGTGAAATTGCTCACTCTTAGTTGAATCCCACTTATTGGGTTGAGTGTGAAATGATGGCATAAATAACAAGTATGCTTATATATATAAGGCTAATGTAATCTATAATATTCTAAAATAATAATTTTTATTGTTCTATTTAAATGTTAATTTACATTATAAATTTTAATAATTAGTAATTGTTCTTATATTAAATTCAGTAGTTACTAGTGACCATTTGGTCTCCACCTGAACACTTTTAAGAATATATGCTAGTAGTTCCTTTAGAATGTTTGGAGTTTAAGTGAAAAGAAATTTTAAAGGTGAGAGGTAACATACCTTCATTCTCAATAAACCCATCAAATGAGTTTGCAGACAAATTTAGATGGTGAAGTTCTTCAAAAGGAAGGAATAGGGAGACATTTAGTAACCAGAATTTGACATTTTCATAATAGTACCAATCGTCTTCCAACAAATTTTGTTGTTGCCTTATATCATTGAGGAAAAGCTTCTTAACTCGACCTGTGGTGGGATTGCAAATAACCCGCTCCCAATTACAACATTCACTAGTGTTGTTATCCATCCATGAAGGGAGAAGAAAATCTCCATGCTCATCATTCAATTTAAGAAAAGCCTTGAATTCAAGCAAACCCATCTTCTCTTCTTCGATGCAACCTTTGCATCCACATATTTGCACCAAGAGTAGTATAAAAACCCACATCAAATATTTAGATGACAAACTCTCCATTGAAAGTTCACACATGAAGTACCAAAGAAAGACACTATTAAATTGCTCTTGATATGCAAATAGATGCAGAGTATTTAATATAGTTGGTCCATCGTTCTTACCTACAAATTATCTTGACTAGTAGTTTGACAGGGCCCACCAGCATGCTAAAGTCTATATTAATTCTATTCAAAAAGGCTATTTATGAAGAAAGAAATTGTGATAGATACAAATTATAGGGAAGACTTGGTCTCACTTTAATATGTGCCACATGTTTAAAGGATGAAGTCTTTCAAACTAAAATTTTCTTGTGAGATTCAATGAAGTCATGATGTTCATGTTAGTATCAAATTTAAGAGTCTTCATTTACCAATTTAACAATGGTAAAGTTCAACTAACTTTATATTCAACTAACTTCAATGGTAAAGCCTTTAAGAAAATGATCTGACTTCTAACACCACAACTACAAATATACTAGTTATAAATATTTGTAAAATGGCTAATTTTAGTCCACACCCCCTAAGATTTAGTGCAAATACATTAAATCATCATTGGTTTTAAATTTCATTAGTTGGAACTTCCATGAACATATTCCATCTACATAAATTATTTTTAGAGAATTGTTGAACATATATACCTAAAATATTTTTACCTACAATTCTTCTAAAAAATAAAATTTAAAAACAAACTACATCTATAAGGGTGCTACAAATTGGAAACCATTGGTGGTTAAGTATATTTACGATTGAAATTAACTTATTTGTAAAATGATTGGTAATATGAAATACCAATGAATAGGGAATTGTAGGACCACTAGACATAAAGGATTTGAAAGTTCTTTAAATAAGAAAAAACTATCCTATCAATTCAATCAATTAATATCTTGTACAATTGTCGTAATGGAGAAGGCTAGATAGAAATAATTGTAAATGACTTGACTTTAAGAAAATGATATAAAGTTTATGAGTAGCTAATGAGTTGTGAGACCACTAATATATATATTCTTTTAAAATTTTTAATTTTGTTTATTTATATATATATATATATATATATATATATATATATGTATGTATTGTTATTTTTATTTTTACTTTTTTTAGCAAAGTTATTTTAATACTATTTTAAAAGATTTATCAAACTGTGTCAATACCATACATGTAGGTATTCATTGATCATCAATATATATATATATATATATTTATTTATAAAAAAGTATTCAGTTGCTTAGTAAATTATTAGTTATATCAAATATGTTGCACTTGTTTGATGCATCTAATTTGAACTTGAAAATTTTTAAGATGACTTAGCCTACTTCTCTTCTTCGATGCAACCTTTGCATCCACATATCTGAACCAAGACTAGTATGAAAACCCACAACAAATTTTTAGATAAAAAACTCTCCATTGAAAGTCTAGAAATGAGGTACACAAGAAAGACACTACTAAATTACTCTTGATATGCAAATAGATGGAGAATACTTATTCTAGTCGGTACATCATTCTTGCCCATGAGTTGTTTTGACTAGTAGTTTGATAGCTAGGCCCCACCATGCATGCTAAAGTCTATATTCTATTCAAAAAGGCTATTCATTAGGAAAGAAATTGTGATAGATACAAATTATAGGGAAGACTTGGTCTCACTTTAATATGTGCCACATGTTTAAAAGATAAAATCTTTCAAACTAAAATTTTCTTGTGAGATTCAATGAAGTCATGATGTTCATGTTAATATCCAATCTAAGAGTCTTCATTTACCAATTTAACGGTGGCAAAATTAAACTAACTTAATTCAATTGTTTAATTTGTTGATTTTATTTCTATTTCTTTTACAAAATAAAAATATTGAAGTGAAAAATAAACAATAAAATTTTTTTAATGGATGTAAAAATTTATTTAAATAGAAAAAATTAATTAATTAATTAATTAAATACAATATGAAGAAACTATACTTTCAAGCGAAGAGTATATATATTAAATTAATGATTTTTTTTTAGATGAAACAAAAAGTTCAAAACTTTGGCGATATTTCCAATATCTTAAAGGCCTTTAAGAAAATGATCAACTTTCAACACCACAACTACAAATATACTAGCTACAAAATATTTGTAAAAAGGCTAGTTTTAGTACACCTCCCCTAAGACTTAGTGCAAATACATTAAATCATCATTGGTTTTAAATTTCATTAGTTGGAACTTCCATGAATGTATTCCATCTATATAAATTGTTTTTAGAGAATTATTGAACACATATTCCTAAAACATTTTTACCTACAATTCTTTTTAAAAAATAAAATTTAAAAACAAATTACATCTATAAGTGTGTTAATCAATTAAATTTGAAACCATTGGTAGTTAAGTATATTTACCAAGTGAAATTAACTTATTTGTAAAATGATTGGTAATATGAAATACCAATGAATAGGGAATTGTAGGACCACTAGACATAAAGGATTTTAAAGTTTCAATAATAAAATCAAATTCTTTGAATAATAATAATAATAATAATAATAATAATAACCTATCCTATAAAAAAAGACAAGAAGATTTTTTCAACCAATCAATATCTTATACAATTGTCGTAATGGAGAAGGCTAGATAGAAATAATTACAAAATGACTTGACTTTGAGAAAGTGATATAAAGCTTATGAGTGGCAAATGAGTTGTGGAACCATGCACACACACACACAATATATATATATATATATATATATATATATATATATATATATATATATTCTTTTTTAACTTTTAATTTTATTTAATTATATATATATAGATCTATTTTTATTTTTATTTTTACTTTTTTTTAGCAAAGTTATTCTAATACTATTTTAAAAGATTTATCAAGTTGTGTCAATACCATACATGTAGGTATTCATTAATAATCAAGTAAATTAAAAAAAAAAAAAATGTATTCAATTACTTAAGAAAATATCAGTTATATCAAATATGTTGCATATGTTTGATGCATCTAATTTGAACTTGAAAATTTGTAAGATGATTTAGCCTACTTCTCTTCTTTGATGCAACCTTTGCATCCACATGTTTGAACCAAAACTAGTATGAAAACCAAAGTCAAATTTTTAGATGAAGAACTCTCCATTGAAAGTCTAGAAATGAGGTACATAAGAAAGACACAACTAAATTACTCTTGATATGCAAATAGATGAAAAGTATTTAATGTAGTTGGTACTTCGTTGTTGCCCATGAGTTGTCTTGACTAGTAGTTTGATCGGCCTTGCCATGCATACTGAAGTCTATATTATATTCAAAAAAGGCTATTTATGAGGAAAGAAACTATGATAGGTACAAATTATAGAGAAGACTTGGTTTTACTTTAATATGTGCCACACATTTAGTGGATGAAGTCTTTCAAACTAAAATTTTCTTGTAAAATTCACCGAAGTGATGATGTTCATATTAATATCAAATCTAAGAGTCTTCATTTACCCATTTAACGATGCAAAAATTAAACTAACTTAGTTCAATTGTTTAATTTGTTGATTTTATTTCCATTTATTTTTTTGTTTTGTTTTTTTTAATATCATTAAAAGTCCTAGATCAAAATCACAAGGATAAAGTAACTTTTTTTTATATTTTCTTTTAATGCTCTTAAATTAATAACTAGAATGTGCTAAGTGAGTTTTAAGTTTCAAGCTGATGTTAAAATGATAAGGTTTTCATGGTGCATTCTACGGCACAAGAGAGGTATCATACCATTGTCTTATATAGAGTACAATATGAGAAAGCTTATATTGATTTTTGAAATCTAGTCATTGAATTTGATCTTTAAACATTATGTAGTCTAGATGAATGGAGCTAAGGTACCTCTATGGTACCTTCTAGGATGACTTTGCTCCTCATCATGTCTCTTAAGATGTTAATGGAAAGTTCGTATATCTATTGTTACATAAAGTCTAGTCCATCGTACCCAAAACTCCAAGAGAACTATTGTTTCAAAAAATATTATCTTTTTATATTATTGTTACCTAAATTACAATTTTAGAAGTATTTCTACTTTAATTGGTCTATTTTAAGTATAAAGCACTTGCTAATAGTCCTACAGTGTAAACTTTAATTTCATTGCAATATTTCTTTTTAAGAGTGTTCAAATCTTTTTTTTTTTAAACATGTAGGAAAAAATCTTTTCAAATGCCTATTACAAAATAAAATATTGAAGTGAAAAATAAACAACAAAAATTTTGTAATGGACGTGAAAATTTATTAAAATAGAGAAAATAAGGAAATTAATTCAATATTAAACACTCCTGATCTTGAATATCTTTCTTAAGTATGCTAACTTTTTTAATATTAAAAAATCTTACAAATATCAATTATTAATCCAAATAAAATTCTAAATTGAATAAAAAAACTAAATGTTTTTCAATTTCATATAGTTTATAATTGTCATTTTACAAATAAGTTTTACATATTGAAATGACAATTTAGTAAAAAAAAAATAAAACCCAATTAATAATTTTACATCTATAAAAATATATTACATAAAATTTTATCATACAATAATAAATTATTTATATTTTGTAATAAACGAAAGAAAAACTTGACCTAATATTGTCACCTAAGGGCTCATACAATATGGAGAGACCTTACTTTTAAGTCAAGAATATATATGTTAAATTAATAATATTTTTTATTACGTGTAATAAAAAAAAAGCCTAAAACTATGGCAATATTTCGAATATCTTAGAGGCCTTCAAGAAAATGATCAATTTCCAACACTACAACTACAAACATATTAGCTACAAGTGCTTGTAAAAGAGTTAATTTCAATCATACCCCATAAGGTTTAATGTAAATACACTAAACAACCATTAATTTTAAATTTCATTAGTTAAGACTTCTATAGATGCATTTTGTCTATATAAACTTTTAGATAAGAATTTTTTTTTTTAGAGAATTGTTGAACACATATACCTAAGATATTTTTACCTGAATATAAAATAAATTTTAAACACAAATTACATCTATAGGGGTGTGGCTAAGTATATATACCCCAAGTGAAATTAACTCACTTGTAAAATGATTGGTAATATACATAAAAGGTTTGAAAGTTTCAATGATAGAAGCAAATTCTTGGAATAAAAAAATAAAAATAATAAAAACAACTATCCTATAAAAAAAAACATGTAGATTCTTCCAATCAACAACTATCATATAAAAGTTGTTGTAATGGAGAAGGCTAGATAGAAATAATTGTAAATGACTTGACTTTGAGAAAGTGATATAGAGTTTATAAGTAACTTTATATTATTTTATGATATAATTGAGAAAAAAAAAAGTTATTCTAATATTATTTTAAAATATTTATCAAACTATGTAAATATATGTAAGTATTCATCAATAATCAAGTAAATTTATAGAAAAATAAGTGTTTAGTTACTTAAGAAACTATTAGTTATGTCAAATATGTTGCTCATGTTTGATGCATCTAAGTTACAATTTCTAGATGCATGCTTGCTTTAATTGGCCTCTCTCAACATAAACACTCGTTAAAAGTCTAATAATGTAACTTCAATTTTACTACAAGATTTCATTTTTATAGGTGTTCAAATTTCTTTTTGTTAACATATGAAAAAACAATTCCTTTTCAATGTTTACTGAAAAATGCAAACATTAAATGAAAAATAAATAATAAAAATTTTGTTAAACATATATACCTAGAGGGTTAATTTCAGTCACACTTCCTAATGTTTAGTTTAAATACACTAAACCACCATTAGTTTTAAATTTCTTTAATTAGAACTCCTGTAGATGTATTCTATCTATATAAGTTATTTTTTAGCAAGTAAAATTTATTTTAGAGAATTGCTAAAGACATATACCTAAATATTTTTACCTAAATTCTTTTAAAAAATAAATTTTGTACACAAATTACATCTATAGGGGTACTAATTAATGAAATTTGAAATCATTGGTAACTAAGCAAATTTACATCAAATCTCAGAGGATGAGAAATTAACTCATTTGCAAAATGATTGGTAATATGAAAGACCAATGAATAGGGAATTATAGGACCACTAGACATAAAGGATTTGAAAGTTTCAATAATAGAAGCAAGGTTCTTTAAATAAGAAAAAAAGAAAAACAACTATCCTATCAACAAAGGCATGCAGATTCTTCCAATCAATCACTATCTTATAAAGTTGTCGTAATGGAGAATGCTAGATAGAAATAATTGTAAATGACTTGACTTTAAGAAGGTGATATAAAGTTTATGAGCAACTAAGGAGTTGAATGACTGCTAAATTCAAATAAACAAATATAGTTTTTTCCTAAAAGACATACTAATGAGTATTATGTGTGTGTATGTATGTATATATTTGATAAATTTGTTAATTGGGAAAAAGAAAAGCCATTCTAATACTATTTTAAAATATTTATCAAACTATGTCAATACCGTATATATAGGTATTCATTGATAATCAAGTAAATTTATAGAAAAAAATGTTCAATTACTTAAGAAAATATAAGTTATATCAAATATGTTGCACATTGTTACATTGGTAGAAGCTTTGATGCAAGCATTGTTAATCAAGAACGCAAAGATAAAAAAAAATCAACACAAATAGTATTCGAGGTTTTAATGTGGTTCAGCAACCGTGCCTACGTCCACAGATGAGAGAGAATAATTCCACTATACAATAGAGAACATTACAGAGGACAGAACTAGAACATTATAGATGACAGAACTAGATACAACTATTGGGTTCCAAAAACATCCCATGTTTCCCCACTCTTCATATCCATACCCTACCATGAGCCCTCTCGCTCCACTGGGTACCTCTCGTTCTTCCTTACATCTCTATCCACCTCGTATGGTCTTTATAAGCCCATCTTCATCTCATAACTTTTTCCTCTCATGACTTAAAATATTTATAAAGATAGTTCCAACAACTTTCCTTATTCTATAAGGAAGTCTAATATTATAATAATATATCAACCTAGAAATATTTTATACAATATTCTTTACAAAAAAGGAATCTATACTAATTAGGAATTTGGGACACTTCCTAACAATCTCTACCTTGGATCAAATTCCATGGAGTCAATCTTTAAACTCTCCATGACACAAACTTTTTGTATCATATCACCATGAGAGAAAAATTGACTCCACTTTCACTAAAAATTCCTTTTGTTTTCATATTGTGTGCTTTGTGATCTTTTACTATTCATAAATCTTCAACCCAAGCTCTGATACCAAATTGTTACGTCGGTGGAAGCTTTGATGCACACATCATTAATTAAGAAACAAAGATAAAAAAAATTAAAAAAATAATACAAATAATACATGAGGTTTTAACGTGGTTTGACAACCATGCCTACGTCCACGGATGAAAGAGAATCATTCCATTATACAATAGAAAATATTACAGAGGATGGAACCAAAATATTATAGATGACAGAACCTACAACTATTGGGTTCCCGAAACATCCCATGTTTCCCCACTCTTCGTATCCATACCCTACCATGAGCCCTCTCGTTCCACCGAGTACCTCCCGTTCTTCCTCACATCTCTATCCACCTCATATAGTTTTTATAGGCCCATCTTCATCTCATAACTTTTTTCCCTCATGACCTAGAATATTTATAAAGATATTTCCAACAACCTTCCTTATTTTATAAGTCTTATTCTATAAGAAAGTCTAATATTACAATAATATATCAACCTATAAATATTCTATACAATATTCTTTACAAAAAAAGAATCTATACTAATTAGGTATTTGGGACACTTACTAACAATCTCTACTTTGGACCAAATTCCATGAAGTCAATCTTCAAACTTTCCATGACACAAACTTTTTATATCATATCACCACGAGAGAGCAATCGACTCCATTTTCACTAAAAAATCCTTTTGTTTTCATCTTGTGTGCTCTGTGATCTTTTACTCTTCCAAAAATCTTTAACCCAAGCTTTGATACAAGTTTGTTACATTGATGGAAGCTTTGATGCAAACATCATTAATCAAGAAAATAAAGATAAAAAAATCAACACAAACGGTACACAAGGTTTTTACGTGGTTCGAAAACCATGCCTACGTCCACAGATAAGAGAGAATCATTCCACTATAAAATAGAGAACATTGTAGAGGACAGAACTAGAACTTATAGGACATAACTAGATACAACTATTAGGTTCCCAAAATATCTCATGTTTCCCCACTCTTCATATCTATACCCTACCACGAGCCCTCTCGCTCCACCGGGTACCTCCCGTTCTTCCTCACATCTCTATCCACCTTGTATAGTCTTTACAGGTCCATCTTCATCTCATAACTTTTTCCCCTTATGAACTAGAATATTTATAGGGATATTTCCAACAACCTTCCTTATTCTATAAGGAAGTCTAATATTAAAATAATATATCAACCTAGAAATATTCAATACAATATTTTTTACAAAAAAGGAATCAATACTAATTAATAATTTGGGACACTTCCTAACACACATGTTTGATGCATGTAATTGGAACTAGAAAATTATTAGATGACTTAGACTATTTCAAACCAAATTTTATGATATGATCGAGGAGAGCTACTATTTGAGTACAACATCTAAATTATAATTTTAGATGCATGTTTACTTTAATTAGCCTCTCTTCAACATAAAACACTCACTAAAAGTTCCATAATGTAGCTTTTAATTTACTACAATATTTCAAATTTTTCATCAGCAATATTAGTAGAATTTGAAGTCTCTTGGGATTTAAAAATTTTCATTTCTTCTAGGTACTTCATCAATTCTTTACAATATCTCTTGATATATATTTTTTTTATAGTAAAAATACTTCATATCCCTCCATAAGTGTGATTGGAATGATCATCCTCCTATCATGATACTTTTCTTTCAATTTACTCTTATGATGATGTGGTTTAGAATTCATCATGATAGTTTGTCCAGTATGAGATGAACTATTGACTACTAAATATTTTTGGTCTCTAAAAGAGCAATTGACACCCTTGAAAGAATATTTTTCATTCAAAACAATGTATTTCATTTTTAAGACTTAAACAAATAGTACTTACAACTCTTGCTTCTAATTCTTCCATTTCTTTATTTGTCATGCTCTCTAGTTTTTTGGCTTGTAATGCTTTGAGAAGTCTTTGTTGTATCAAAACATCTTTAATAATACTTTGTCAAATATTAAAATTATTCTTTCCATCAAAGGGCTCAATTTCATATTTTATGTTCGACTCCATCCTCAAAATAATTTTTCCCACAATCTTCTCACCATGACTCTTGAAAATTGCAACACCTAAACTTAATATAAAAAATCAAGCAAATGAAGTAGATAAAATATTTACTTGGTTTGGTGTAATCGCTTCAAAAAGGGAGATCAAATTTATTAATAAAATTCAAGAATACACAATGCAAACTTGATCGATTGATTTATTGTTGTTTATTGGATAAAAAAATTATAACCTAATTCAACTATGCTAAGGTAACTCTTGCCCGATCAAAAAGGTTTTTTAGCAAAAGCTACGGTAGTATAGCGGTCTTAGGTGTCTTCCACTGGGATGGATTATTCTCAGTAATTAAGTCTTAAATGGAAGGAAAAGAAATGATTGTCGTCAAGTGAAATTGATTTGACAATTCATGAAAAATCAAAATAACAATGATTTCTAATTGAAAAGAACAATAGAATGTAGAACATAAGAAAATTGATAAGAAAAAGGAATTCTCGGAGTTAATATTTTTTAGAAAACAATTTCCATGGTGAATAGATGTTGAGATTTATTTTTCATCAAGTTAGATTGAAAACTTAAATTCTTATCTAAACCGATTTTAGATTTACCTTTAAGTCTAAACTTAATTTCTCTTCAAACTAGGTTATTTAATCCAAGAGATCAATTTAATTTATATATTCAATTCATCTTAAATCATCTTTCAATGATTCATACAATGCAACTATTTGATCTCATTAAATCTAGCTTTAAGAATTTAATGAATCTACCTAGTTTGTAATGTAATAGTCATTCAAGACAATTTGAAAAGAAAAATCCTCAAATTTCAATTAATCAATCAATTGGATCAAATTACCTTTGCAATTAAAACTCATTTCTGTAATTCACCATAGATTTTGCCTCTAGATCCTCCTTCCTCTCAGAAAAGCGAGATTTAGCCACTCATGCTTGGAGATTTGGTCTCACTAGGCATGTTTGGCTAGTGAGAAAATGAGGGAAAATGAAAGAAAATAGAGAATTCTATTGAGAGAAAGAGTTTCTAGAAAAATCTAAAATCAAAAGTATCACAAAGCTCTTTACATGGGAAATTCAAGTTTCTATTTACAGACCAAGGTCAAGTGGACACTTGGCAACCTCTCATTGGTCTTCTAAAACCTTCCAAATTCACAAATCTGGAGTTTAGCATCAAAATCATGATTTCACATGAGCTTTAGCCATTTTGCATGAAAAGATCGATTTCGCATGGTCGTGCGAAATCAGTGGAGCAGCAACAACATTAGAGAGCTTTTTGGACCATTTCGCATGATTGTGCGAAATTTTCGCATGTTCATGTGAAATCAACTTAAGCATCCTCCTTATACTACAGTCAATTTTCCTCCTCTAATCCATTTCACATAGTCATGTAAAATTTTTGCATGATCATACAAATCTGCAACATTTGGTTTTTAAGCTCCTCGTTGTCATTTCTTCCATTTTCTTCTTTTGACTCCATTTTAACTACCTCCAAATTAGCAAAAAATCCTGATCAAACTAATTATATTGCTTCTTTCATTATGCATTTGGATCATCATCAATATTATTTGCCTTCTTCAAATCAATTCATCTCTTTCGTCACCAATTTATTAAAATCATAACTTGAAATGACTCCAAAACTTCATAAAACTTGTTAGTAACTCTTGCAAGGGCAACAACATGTTAATTGAGCATTTTAGGCATAACTAATACTCAAAAATGTGAAACTCGTGAGAATTACTATCTAAAATATGCTCTTTTTGAGTAGTAATCAAAACTCTCTCAACCTTTCTCTATCTAAAACCCAATGCACTCTTTGCCTATCTTTCTTCACTTTTTCTTACTTTTTCTTTCTCTTATTAAATCCTATATAAAACTACAAATTTATAGAGCCTTATGGGTTAATCTTAAATTAATAGTTTCCTAATCCTAGTAAAACTTAAAAAGATAATTTACCAAAAGATAATTAAACTCTATAAATATTGGTTTTCCTAAAATTTTAAAAATAATAACAATTTGAGTCAAATACCAATAAATTCAAATAAACAAATATATATAAGTTAATTTGGTAAATTTGTTAATTGGGAAAAAGCAAAGCTATTCTAATTCTATTTTAAAATATTTATCGAATTATATCAATACCCTACATAAAAGTATTCATTGATAATCAAGTAAATTTATAGAAAAAAAGTATCCAATTACTTAAGAAAATATTAGTTATATCAAGTATGTTGCACATACTTGATGCATATCATTGGAACTTGAAAATCTACAAGATGACTTAAAGTAATTCAAACCAAATTTTATGATATAGTCGAAGAGAACTATTGTTTCAGTATGACATCTAAATTACAATTGTAGATGCATGCTTACTTTAATTGGCACTTCTTAAGTATAAAACTTTCACTTAAAGTTTCACAATGTAACTTTGATTTTACTGCAATATTTTATTTTTAAAGACATTGAAATATTTAACATACAGGAAAAAAAATCGTTTTAATATCTATTACAAAATGCAAACATTGAATGAAAAATAAACAATAAAAAATTTGTAATGGATATAAAAATTTATTAAAACATAAACAATAAAGAAATTAATTCAATCTCAAGTATTCTATTGATCTTGAATATCTTTATTGAGTGTGTTAACTTCTATAATATTAAAAAATATTACAAATATTAATTGATACTCAATCAAATAAAAATTAAATATTTTTCAAATCCATATATTTTATAGTTTTATTTTTATAAATAAGTTATTTATTGAAAATAATAATTTAGAAAAAATAAAACTCAATTAATATTTTTTCATCTATAAAAAATATATTATAATAATCTTTATTATACAATAAATAATATTATTTATATTTCATAATAAATAATTTTTTTTTTAAAAAAACCTCACCTAGTATTGTCACCTAAGGCCTCATATAATATAGCCTCTACTTTCCGGTTAAAAGAACATATATGTTCAATTAATGAAATTCTTTATTAAATGGAATGAAAAAAAAAGGCTATTTTAGAGGTCTTCATGAAAATGATCAACTTTCCACACTACAATCGCCAAATATACTATATACAAGTATTTGTAAATGATTATACTTTGAAAATGTAATATGAAATTACCAATGGATAGGGAATTGTTGGACTGCAACAATTTGAAAATTTCAACATTAAAATCAAGTGAACAACTTCCCACAATGCAATTGCCAATATATTAACTACAAGTGTTTTTAAATTATTAGACTTTGTAAAGGTAATATGAAATTACCAATGGATAGGAAATTGTTGGACTGCAATGATTTGAAAATTTCAATAATAAAAACAAGATTCACTAAGTAAAAAAATCAACTATCCTATGAAATAAGACATGTAGATTCTTTCAATTAATCACTATGTAATAAACTTGTCATAGTAGAGAAAAGTAGCTAGATAGTAGTTGTAAAACAACTTAACTTTGAGAAGGTGATATAAAGTTATGAGTAACTAAGGAGTTCGGGGACCATTAAATTCAAATAAACAATATAGTTTCACAAAACATGTCCTGCTCCAAAACCCACTCCAAGGGCATAATGGTCATTTCACACCCCAAGCCTGAAGGCTCAAAGTGGAAACGACACAAATATTCATCTTGTAACTGGATGATTTCTAATTACTAAATTTCTATTCAAAGTAAATAAGGTACGAGGGAACGCGGCTATCCGGATGGCCTCCTAACACCAGAGAACCATTGCTCATTACAACAAAAAGGCCCGACCACGTATTTTTCATACCAGAACCCTAGTCCTCAGAAGAGTCTTCAAGAACATGACTGAAGTAGGAACCAAAAAACTTTAGACTAATTGGGAAGGGCCTTATGTTGTGACTAAGGCTAGGGACTCAAGGGCATACCATCTCCAAACACTGGACGACATACCCCTACTCCGCCCTTGGAATGTGTCCAACCTAAAGCAATACTATTAATGAAACTTGCTTATGAAAGTAAAGTATATGTGGAAGGCAGATAAGAAAGACAAGTATATATATATTGAAAATAGTTAGTGTCTTTACAAATTTTTGTTTAGGCCATCTTCGGCCAGAAAAAAAGAAACAAAAAAATACATAAAAATGTGACAGAGTCAAGCACGCCCACAAGAGAGACCGGCTACAGAAGCATCTCCTTCACCCCAAGCAGGATCGTCTGCAGCTCCGTCCTCATCATCTAAAGGATAGTTGGGAGTATCTTGGGTAATGTCATGTTTCTTCATACAGTATTGATAGCCATAAAAGAACATGTCGTCTACTTGCTTCTGATTCTCAACTTCCAGCTCTCCTTTCTGAACGGCGAAACCCACCCGAAGTTCATGCAGTTCCTATTTCAGCCACTCAGCCTCCTCCTTAGCCTTCCTCTTGCTAGCTTCCATCACATTTCTCTCCTTCGCCAGCCGGCGAGCCTCAGTTTTGATTGCCTCATTCCCCTCCTCTACCTTCCTTAGTACCTTGACTTCATCATCAACTAGTTTCTGAGCAGTAGCAAGCTCACCTTCTGCCACTTCCAACTTGGCCCGGAGTTCTTCACTATCGTCCATGTTGTGGGCAATATATGTCCTCATAGTCTCGGTAGCCTCCAACCTTTTGAAGAGCTAAGCACATTGCCGCATCAGATTTTGGACCTCGGCTACCACCTGAAAAGGTAACAAGAAAGTTGTTAAGGAATCATAGACTAAGGCAGCATGAATAAAAGAGGAAAACGACTTACCACTTCCGCCATCTCAAAAGCCGTTTAATCTTGCATGGGCAAGATGCGGGAGACGATGGTGTCCGAAGTGCTGAATGGAAGTCGGGTCGGGAAGGATAGGCTGAAGTTGCTTTCTAAGTCCACCAAGACCCCTCAAGTGGCCAAAAAGAGCACCCCCATATTATGCACGGGAGCCTCCCTCTCGGTAAATGAAATGATCTGCCTCATCAGCTCGGTTATCTCCTCCCGGTTGGGGGTGCGAGATGACTTTGGACGAGAAAAGACGAAAGCCACACACTCAGCAGAATCATTGCTAAGGTCTTCTGGACTAGAGAAGGGCCTCTGTGGCTCTTGATGAGCAGTTCCTTCAGCTAAGTGAAGCCTCTCGTCTGACTCAAGGTTGGTGCTTGTAGCAACAGTCGAGGGCACTAGCACTGGTGCAATGACCAAGATAGGCTCCGAGCAGAGAGACTCTGAGTAGGGCCTCTTAAAGGAAAGAGAGTTGACTGTGATGGATTCAGACAGGCGTTTGCGCTGCCTGTCCTTAAATCTGGTCCTCAAGTTTGTAGCCATGTCTTCCTCTTCTTTCTTTTTGCAAGTGACGGGGAGCACCACCAACTAAACCCCGGTTTCTGGCTCGGCCTTGGAGGCTGACCGATCAACCCTTGTGTTTGGCTCGGTGCTGGCAGCTAAAGAAGATGAAGACAAAGAAGAAAACGAAGCAAAATGAGAAGACAGAGAGGCGGATGGCGGAGTCTTTGCCTTCTGAATAGACTAAGTAACTAGACATTTCTTCTTCTTGACAAGAGGGCGGACGGTGGAGCTGAAGGTGGGGCGGTTGGTAGTTGGGGCTTGCCTAAGCGTCTCATCCTTACGCTTTTTCTCCCTCTGCTATAGAAAGGCCTGACGTGCTTTTTAATCCGCCACTCGTGCCACTTCATAAAAGAGTAGATCCTTTAGCACGTGATACTCGCCGGGCACTAAGGACCGAGGAGCCAAGCGAAGGAGAATGAGGAGAATGAACGGCTTGGACTTTTTTACCACCGCCTGTAAGACAGTCATCATTACAGAAGAAAGTCAAAGTGCCTAGTTAGCACTACAGTGGTACTCTCATTAGCACTATATAAACCCTCCAAAAAGCACAAACAAGTTATGCGCACACATACGCCTATTCACTCTCTCCCACTAAGTAGCTTGAGTTATTCTTGCCTGACTTAAGCTTCAGAGGGGCATGCCCAAACCACCAGTCCAAACATCTTTTTTGTGCAGGAAATGAGTCTATCCAAATTTATTATTGCTAGGTAGACTCTCTGAGAGGCATAAAGAAAGGAGAAAGGTTGTTTGACTTTCATATAGCTAGACGGACTTGACTCCAGTTGGCTCAAAACCAACAGTCAGTTTTTTTTAATGGAGGAATGGTGAAAGCACGAGTATTCTAGGATTTTTTTTAATGGAGGTTTTGGGGGGCACCAGGACTGTGAGAGAAAGGTAGAGAAAGACACATTAGAGAGGAGAATGGAGGATTCTGATATTCTAAGAGAGTAGGTTTTGAGAGAGAACAGCAGAGGAAAACTGTGCTATGGAGGAGGAGGCAAGAAAACACTTGAAGTCGAGCAAGCTCTACTTGAAAAGGAGACTTCCAGGTATGGTCACTGTGAACTTCACACTCTATCATTTTCGCATTATTCTGCTCCATTTTTCTGAAAATGTCTAGAAGTTATCTTGTTGATTGGTGTGGCCATCACGAGCTGTTTGGTCTATTTTGCCGAATCTGTTTATTTGCATATATGCTCTCTTTGATCTTATCTTGGTTTCCTTGACTCCTCCTGTAAGTATCTGATGCACGGCTTCATCCCTGAACTTGATATTTATAAGAATCATGTTTGTCTACTTTGTTAATTCCACCTGTTATTAGCCCAAAGATGTCACCTGAAATGAGGCTCTGTACATGTTTTGCTTGATTTCCTATTTGCTCTCCCCTCAGTTTTTACTCTGGCTCCTATCCTTGCTTTTTATTCCCCTATTTCTGGTAAGTTCAGGGTGCTGAGCATCTAAGCTAGGGTGATCATCTTGACTGGGATGTTTTCTAGGAGAGCCCCATAAGAGCAACTTTTATACAGATCGGTATTTTTGGATACCTGTAAGCCATGTGGATCACATTGAAACGCCTAGGGATGTAATGGAGGAGTACAGATGAGGATGAGGATTTTGTTGAAGGTACTCGGGCCAAGAACAATCTAGACAATGAGACTGCTTTGCTTATACCAGTCCCCTCACCTCTTTGTGGTGTTTTTATTAGAGAAGAAACAATTGTTTATTGCAGTGCCAGTGCATTCAAAGCAATCCCAATCCGTCCTTCAAATACAAAGGCCTGTGAGAGGGTTGATGCTGATGATTCTGGATACTTATTTGGGTCTCAGCAAGGGCAAGGTTGTTGGCTAGTCATCAGATACAAGATGCTGGCACTTTGGGAACATAGGTTGGGTGTTTATCTAAGACTATAAGCAGAGAAGGAGAAGGATGTTACAGAAAAGTTGAACTCACTTGAGGAGAGAGAAATATCTAAACGCAGAATCAATCTCTGTAAAGAAGCTTATGGGGATGGCCAACATGTCAGCTTATCTCATCAACTTTTGAGGGGTAGTCTGTTGTCAATAGGCAAAGGAGTTTATGGACAAAATGCCAATGGAACCTGATTCGGTGATCTGGAGTGCTTTGCTTGGAGGTTGTAGGAAACATGATGAAACCAAGTCGGCCAAGTTAGCTGTAGTGAAACTAAGGCAGCTCCAGAGCATAAATTTGTCAGGAGATATTCAACGTGAGCTGGAGATGAATAATCATAAATCCTTGAAGAAGCTACTCCTTTCCTCTCCACGTTCATGAAATAATAGCTCCTCATATGGCCACCCTTTAGTTGCTGTATAGCCACCCACTCCACTAATTGGTTCACCCAAAGAAAACCCAGATAGAAATTTTGGTCCAAACCCATCCTCGGCCACTCTGATCTTCTTGAAGAAACAGTGACCAGTTCCTCTGCCCCTTCTCACAAGGTGTTAAGTAAGATCGCCTTCCAGAAAGAGCTCGTGGAATGTCAGGTCAATCCTCCCCCAGGATTCGAGCATAAAGTCACCGATAATCTACAGAGATGGGTGATTGAAGTCGATAGAGCTTCAGGAACTCTGTACGCCAACGAATTGTACCAGCTTCAGGTGGATTTTCCATAGAATTACCCCGTTGAAGCATTGCAGCATACTCTCCATGTTATCTGGTTTGATTGTGAAACAACTGGCCCTACAGAAATGGACCTTGATGCTCCGAGGGGTCGTGTACACTAAGCAGTCTCTGTTGTTTAGAATTTTCTTACATGAAGACGCAAAAAAACTCACTTCAATACATGTTCAATTCTGTTGCAGACACAAGGTGCCAGTTATGGGAAGACGCCTACGAATATTTTGTGCATCGGTCAGGCTTTAACCAAGCAAAGGGGTTCACACAATTCTCAGTCATGAGCCCTACTTACAGAGGCAGTGGTCTCTCATTTGGAGGTATTGGTTCACTAGATGATATTATTGAATCATTTCGATTGCATGCTGCAAGCGGTAGTAAGGATCTGTATGACACAACTAAGCATAGAATGTTCAACCCTTGCTAAGGTTGGTTATATACGGACCAAGAATGGCAAAGCTACCTGCTGTCGATTTTCTTCAGATGGGAAGTCTCTAATCAGTGCCAGACATGACAAGAGAGCTGTTCTCTGGAACATGGATAGCCTGCAAAGAGAGAGCACCACGAAAGAACACCAGTTTGTAATAACGGATATCCTTTTTAGGCCAAATTCAACTCAGATGGTAACAATTTCGTATGATAAGTCTTTGCGATTGTGGGATGCAGTCAAACCAACCTATCGTTTGACTGCTTTTATTGTGCACAATTTATATGTTATATCCATGGATCTCCACTGGCCAATCATCTGAGAAAACTGATGGATTTGGAATGAGAGCTCTGGAATTTGACAAAACAGTTAATAAAAAAGAAGGCCATACTGCTGCTTGACACTTTCAGGCAATTCATCCAGCTCACGATATGTCTCAGTTTTTGTTCATCTTAGGGACCCAAGAAGATGGTTCACACCGGGAAGACGCTTTGTGCAGATGTTTCGGGTGGGAAGCTATGGATAAATATTCTGCATAAGTCTCCTAAACATGGCCTTGCGTCCAAATCCTGGGCAGATTATCTTCCTTCAACAGAGAGAGTCAAGAAGGGATCCCAAACAAACCTTCACTTGGATTCAAGAGCGCTTCTCCCAGAGTCGCAACTTCTCTCGAGTACATTTACCTTTTTGTTGCTTTCAAACTGAAAGCCCTCTGTGATTCATCTCCATTGCTCACAACCTAACTGTGACTACGTTTAGCCAAGATGATGATTTCGCCTTCAAGAGGAGTTTTCCAAAGCCGATGTTGTGCTCAATTATTCAAATAGTTGCGATGGGTTTCTCTAGTGGTGATCCAATTTGAAAACCCTCATCTCCGCTGGTGCTTCCCATGCAAAATGGTAATTCCGTTGACAAAATGAAAGTAAATGATATGCTATTGGATATTGTGAAATTGATACAGGGGCCCATCCAATCATGATATGTCTTGGTTCAGGGCAAGATAATGGGGAATTCTACAGAAGAAATTTTCTAAATCAAAGGAATGCACAAAGGGTGAAGCTGTGCATGTCTCGGGAGGCCCTTAAAACCTGATTTTATGATCTCCAAGCTGCTTGGGATGAGTACAGATTCTCGTGTGGTGTTGGGGATATGAACCATGGTTTAACAAGGTGGTTTATGGATATGACAGCCTATCAGATATATGTATCCCATACATTACCCATGCAGTAAGGCACCTTTCAGAGAGTGAATTGGCAGCAAGTAGAAAAATGGGAAATATGGAGTTGGTGGTGTTTGCAATGGTAGAAATGATGGTCGGCCCAACCAAGTACAGTTGCAGCAGAGTCAGCTTCTGGGAATGCAGAAAATGGGTCCGACTCCGAAAACTAACAAGGGGCAGAAATTTGTGGTAAGTGATGAATATCTTCGTAGGATTGCCCAAGACTCTTTCCACCTTTTCCTCTCGGGCCCCACTTGTGCATGGCCACCTTGGTGCACACTCTCCTCTTCCAGAGGCTTCTTTTTGGTAACCTATAGTTTTTTAATTAGATACTCAAACCTGTTTTCACCTGAATAACCCCAGCTTTCAAAGATCCATCCTTGGATTTTCCTTAGGCAATAAAATGTTGATTTCAATAAATTTTTGCTGCCAAATTTCTCTTCTCGGCATGCATTTTCTTATTTTCTTTAGAATTAATTCATGTAAATGAATTGGGTTTTGGTGGGGCCCAACATCATTGATGGAATATTGATTGACTTTTTTATGTTTTGTGATTTACATGTGATTACTCTACACTTGTGCACTAACCCTATTTCCATGTAAGCGCTCTCGTTTGTTGCTCAGGTATGCTCCCATCTCCATCTTGCTTATTTATTCATTCTTGTGCATACTTTGCTTTATTTTATATCCCGATCTTTGGTATCCATAATTAATCAATCAATTGCTACACTTGCCTTAGCCGATTAGTAGAAACCTAATTTTTAAGGCTTAGATAGGTACTACTACAACTTACTATCGTACATTAATAGCTAACTTGACTCTCAGACCCCAACTTGATTTTCTTAAACCTATTTTTCCTTTATAGGAGTCACACTTACGTTTATTTTATTTTTCATTTAAAAATAAAATAAAAATTAGTGGTGACTCCAAAAATAATTTTCAAAAATCGGTTTTTCAAATGAAAAACGAGTCTTGCCATCGAATGGGAACACATGCAAAAAATATGGGTCCACAATATATCCCAGACTATTTTTTCTAAAGGAATGTGATATCTTTGTATATTATATCTAATGGATATTATATTCTAAGGTAGTATACATAATAAGATATGTTATGTTATGTTTATATTTAGTTTGTAAAATGAATAAAAAAAATGAAATGGAATATATATTATTTTTCAATGTTTAATACTTGTTTAAAATAAAATTATATTGCATTCTAATATTCACTATTAAAAAATGGAAATTTTCTTTTGTTTAACAATATTTATGACTATTAAAATTTATAAAAAAAATTTATATTATGTTATTCAATATATAATAATAATTTAATATATATTAAATTAGGGTTGCAACTTAGGTCGGTTAGTTGGGTTAATGGCTAACTCGATCCTAACCCAAATTAAAAAACAATCAACCCAAAATCAATCCAACTCGACCTCTAACTCAAGGTACTCAACCAAGCCTAACCCAACGTCATTTTTCTAAGCTTGGGTTGAACTTGGGTTAGTCGAGTTGATCGAGTTAAAGTTGGGTTGATCAAATTAAACTCGGGTTGATTGGGTTAAACAGGTTAGACTCAGGTTAATTAGGTTGATTAGGTTGCATGATTCAAAATATATCCATATTATTTTTTGTTTTAAATTCTATATATTTATACAAAAATTTAAATAGTAAATAATAGAAAATTTCAAAATAACAATAAAAAAAATAAAAGTAAACTTATATATCTCTCTAAAAAACAAATTATATCATATAATTATAATTGATATTTTTTCTTTAAAATCTAAAATGAAAATGAATATTATTTTAAAGGATATAAACACTATAAAAACATTAAATCAGGTTCAGGTTAGAGTCAGGTTATTCAAACCTTGGCCCGAACTCAATGCAAATTGAACTTTGGTTGAGAAAACCTAAGTCAAGCTCAACCCAAGTATTGAAAATGTTTGCCCAAACCCACCCAAACATCAGGTTAGGTTTAGGTTGGATCAGACCAACCCTTCCAAGTTGCACTCTTATATTAAATAATACATATATTGACATTATTTTACAATATATTTTATAAATATTTTTTACTTCTTTTATTTTTAACTATGAATTTAATTTTTTAATTATTTTTTTATTTTGAAAAATAAATAATATAAAAAATAAATTTGTGATACATAATATATGTACACCCTACATACATAGGTGATCCCTATATTATTTTTCAAATTAAATTCTTTATTACCTACTTTTGCTTTATCCATCTATATTAATTATTTAGTGAAAGTAACAATCTCATTTACAAATAAACAAAATTATTTCCACACAAACATAGGGTGTAACATATAAAAACCACCTATCAACCTAGTAGGATTAAAAACCCACATGCAGTCTCTCAATTATAGTATACAATTTTACCTTACCATATGTACCTACTCCATAAGGTCTTATATTATCAACACCTACACTCTTTTTTTATAACCTTAATGTAACACTCCCTTGTGATCCTTAGAGGATCCCTCAAAATTTTTACAATGAGATTTCTCACCTTTGTTTAAAGTAAATGTACTTTCACGATAGATTTTTGAAAGGTTTGAGAAATGGAGGTTCAAGTTTTTTATGATCAATAGGTATACTCTTTTGGGTTCATGAAAGTTCAATTATTTTTAATAAAATATTTATATTTATACTTATAAAACTCTAGTATCTAATTATAAAGATTTTACTAATTTTAAAACATTCCAAAAAAAAAACTTTTTAAATCAAACACCAATATTAGAGTTAAACACAATTTTAAAACTTATGCAAAACAAAATCTGAAATTAAAATATAGTATAACCTAAATTAGGAAATTTCCATTATGAATGCTTTAGTAACCATAATTACTTACTTACCTAAAATTTTATGAATTTGAACAACTCAAATTCGAATATAAAGAAAAAGTTGGAAGTTGTCATTGTTGATGCAAGGTCAATTAGAGTCGGATCCTCCTTGCGTTGTGCCTCTCAGAGCTTCTACCCAATAATGAGGAACTAGGTATGCTTCTTTCTTGCACAAAGCATGTTTGGACAGGTGATCCAAACATGCCCGTCTGAAGCTCAAGTTAGACACAAATAGATCAGGCTCTCTCTAGGAGAGAAAGAGTAGGTCAGCTTAAGTGCCCATACCTGGGTTATGCTTCAGGAGGGCTTTTTATAGTGCTCAGGAGAAAGCCACTGTAGTGCTGAATAGGCACTTTAACTTTCTCTATAATGATGGCTGCCCTACAGGTGGCAAGGCAATCATTACAGTTTTGGATGACTGGCAGGTGTCGTTAGAAGTTGTGTCATGATGTAGTTGCCCGTCATTTCAACTTGCTGGAGGTATGGGGTAGTGTGTGACAATCAATTAACATGGACGTGAGGATCTGGGAAGATCCTATCAGCCACTTCCATGTTAGATGTAAATGATTACACGTAGTAGGAGGGCCTTGAAGGCTAGCTGGAAAGTGTCGTTCACTTAGGGAGTTCGATGCCATTTGCCGCATACCCGTGTGGTCCGGATGAAGGCTGGAAGTTATCCGGGCAGCACCGAGAGGAGTCCCCACAATGCCCTCTTTAGCTCGTGTACCTATATCCGGACAGAGGTGGACGGGTTATATGTCTCTTCGAATCACCCCAATGTTGGTGGGACACGTGTCGCTTAGGAGATTAAATAAGGGTCGCTTTGATTTGTGCCCAATTGGTGTTCCAGCTAATTTAAATCCAGCTGGTGTTCCTTGAGTGAGGGAGTAATCAACAAAATTTATAACCTATATCACCATGCATTGGGATAGCCTCAACTAGTATAGCATAGTGGCTCTAGGATCGTTCACTGGGAAGGGTTTTCAAATTACAATTGACATCAATTCAAGGATGACTTGGTGCTTTTTCATTTCAAGGTTAGCTTTAAAAGAAAACATAATCTTTGGTTTGAAAAGGGTTGGTTTTAAGCTAACCAATAAGAAAGTAATGAAAATTACTTATGAAGAAAAACATTCCTTGGAGGTTTAGGTTCACAGGGGAGGCTCCTTATGCAAAAACAAAGCTCCGGTCACTTGGTTCTTTTCCTTGCATTAGAGAATTAACATATAGTCAATTCTCTAACCGGTGTTGTACAGATGCTACCCTTTAATGGATTTTAGCAATAAATCCCTCTCACTGATGCAACTTGCAATGACTCGTGCCTCTCACCTAGCATTTGCCATTCAAGGTGATCATTAACCTTGGACGTCCCTTGTCAAGCTCGCAAGAGATAACTAATGGATGTCTCCTTGGAGTCCAAAAGCTTACCAAGTGTTGGCAATTCAAGAAAATCCCACCTTCAAGTCACCTCCCAAAAGCTCGCAAGAGGTAAACTAGTGCATCTCCATGGACGGAGATCACTTGCCTTACCAAGTGTTGGCTCAGGTGAATTGAGGGTGTTTTAAGTTAACTAAAAACGTAGAAATCATTAATGGGTCACACTTTCTCCTCATTAATGGTTGAAACAACAAAACTACCAATTTTTGCAGTTGGAACCTTTCCCGGCAACCTTAACTCCAAGGAACTAAAAGCCTAGCCACTCATTCTCTGAGGAAACTTCCTCAAAGCTTGTTTGGCTAGAAAGAAAATACAATCAAAATGGGAAGGTAAGGTATAGAAAAACTCTGAATTTTACTTCCTTCCAAAACTATACAAAAGTTGGTCTCCTGGAACAAAACTCCCGAGATATCGTTCATGTGGTTACAAAAGAGATTATATAGGAAGGTTATTTACCCTTCCTTGAATACTTCCTAGCTAAGGAATTACATGAGTGGCTGAATAAAAGGAGAAAATAGAGATTTAGACACAAAATATCTGAAGAAAAATATCAAAAAGAGTCGGTGCACAAATATCCCAGTTCGCATGTTGGTTTCGCACGTTGCATGGTGACTTGCGAAAATTTCGCAAGTTGATTTCGCAACTTGGATTCCATTTTCGCACGTTGAGCTCCAAGTTCGCAAGGTGCAAAATCACTTTCGCATGTTGGGCTTCTCTGTGACTGCACAGCTGTCATCCATTTCCATTTCGCAAGGCTGGCTTTAAATTTCGCACGTTGGAGTTCCAATTTCGCAAGGTGCGAAATTGTCCCTCAGCTTGATGCAGTTGTCTTCCTCAGGCCATATCTTCCTCATTTCAGCTCCAATTTGGACACGGTTTGAAGCATTGGATTCTTGACTTCCTGAGCTTTGAAATGGTATATAGCATGTAGAAAATGGACCTCGGAAAGTGCTCCAAAAGTGTGAAAGAAGACTGCAGCAGCTGTCCTCTGTTTTCTTCACTCTGTTTTTCCTCTCTCCGTTGTTCTTTCCTTGCGTACTTTGAACGACTTTGGCAAAGGGCTATGGAGCTCCAAAGTTTGGTTCTTCATGAATTTGAGCTTCCAAAAGCTTTGCCATGAACTATATACAGCTCTCCCTCATTCTTAAATTGCTTTGGTGAGCAAAAAGCTATCAAAAACACCAAAACTTAACACCATTTGATTAGAAACGATTGCAAAGGCCCTTAACATGTCAATTGAGTTAAAAGGTAATAATTACTACTCAAGAGTGTTTAAAAGAGTTAATTACAAGCTATGAAATAGCACTTTTTGAGTAGTAATCACTCCCCCCAACCGACATAGTGCTAGTCCCTTAGCAATGAAGGAGAGAAAAATAAAATAAAAGTACCATAATTTACAACATCATGCTGATCACTTCAAAAAATGTTTAAGTGGCATGACTAATCAAACTCTCACATGGAACATTAAAGAAATAAAATTCAAACTTCAATAGGAGCTATCAAATAATTTGCCTAATCACAATTCATAAAGAGTAGGCATTATGCAAATTTAAGCTTCAAAATAATTTCCACTCCCAAAAGTCCAATCCTTTCTCTTCCACAAAAATCTATGTGTTACTTATTAGTTTCCGAATATAGTATGTCAAACTAATCTCTCCCCTCAACTTAGTTCTTTTCAAAGCTTAGCAAACTGATCAACCTCCAATAGGCTAAGAACGCACTTCTTTTATTTCACAATTTTTTTTTCTTGTAGGAGTGCAATGCTTAAAGGCATTCTTTTCTAAATTGTCCATGTAACGGGGGTCCATCGATGACTCCCAACCAATCAAGGTTTAGGGCATCAAGCTTTAAGGATTTTTCAACCACTAACTCCTCGGATTTCACCCCGGACTTTTGAGAATGAATTTTTAATACCCAAGCACCTACAATATGTCAAACTCCACCTATTCACCCATGTAACGAGCATTGAGGTCGGTGACTCCCAACCAATGAAGGCTTAGGGCACCAGGTTTTAAAGATTTTCACCATATACCCCTCAGACCTTGCTCGGGTTTTAAAGCAAGTAAATTTTTTTTTTCTTCTTCTTTTCAAAGGCTCATTGGCCTTTTACACGGTGTCCCAACACTATTAAAATGAGGTCAAAGGTACCAAGTCTAAAATTTCCTAAGTAAAGGGGGAAAATAGTTTTCCATCTTATAATCGGAACCTAGTGTGTATAGTGTGTGAATAGCTTAAAGTGGAAGAAATAAGATTGAAACCAATAGGAGTTTCAACACTTCATCAACTTCAATAAGCATAATACAACTCTAAGTCAAGTAAAGAGACAGATGTTCAATTTCTCCCATTTCATTTTGAAAATTTTTCCTTAATAACCATGGAGAGAAGGATAAAAACTTTTAAAATTTTAAAAATTAAGCAAAAACAACTAAATTACCAAAATAACTTAGCATTAATAACAAAAATTCATTCCTCAACTCTCCCCCCAACCAAGCTCAACATTGTCCTCAATGTTTGAAGAGCGATTAGGAAAACATAGGGAGGAAGTGGTACCTCCTGAGTGATACAGAGTCTGAGTCGTATAGGAGAAACCACATGTTTCAAAAACAAAAGAGTAATGAGAAAAGGGAATATAATCAGAAATGGTGTATATGTATTACTAAAAAAAAATACAATATGCATGATGTTCAAGTAATACATCCAATCCCAGTATATAACACATCAAAAAGATGGGATTTACAAGTCTAAAATAAAAAGTAAATAGAAAAGAAATAAAATATAGAGATCAGGTAATAGTGGGATCATGTGATGGCTCAGCTCTGATCTCCTCATCTGGTATGGTCTGCTCAGCTGGTGTAGTCTCCTCATCTGGCACTGGAGGCTCTGATGGTCCAGATCTATCATGCCCAGGAAGTGTCTGCATACCCAGATGCTGTTGAATCTGATGAAGGATGGCAGTATGCTGAGTCTGAGTAGCAATGATCTGGTCCTGGTGTGCACGAATAGTGGCCATCTGCTGGAAAAGAGAATCCTGAGCGGTGTTCAATGTCTGCAATGAATGCACTAAGCCTTTGAACTCCGTAAGAGAAATGGTGACAGTAGGCTCAGATGAAGGAGGTGCTGAGGTAGCTGGCACGACTAGTGGAGCGTCCTGAGTGATAAGAGAAGCAGGAAGTGTAGCCTCAGGCATGTGCACTGAGGTGTGTGCTGCAGGGGTTGGAGGTGTGATGTCTATGAGAATCTCACCCTGTTGTGCCTGTGGTGGCTGCTCATCCTGGTGTAGCTCTGGAGGTACAAGCACATCTGGGGCTCCCTGAGGTGCAAAGTAGGCTGCCAAGTGATTCCATTTGTCGAGAGAAAACTCCTCTCGGCAATGGCGGCGCCTCTCAAGTTGAGGCTCTGCAGGATAGCCCAGGTGCTCTAGAATCTGGCAGAGGAGCCTCGGAAACAATAAAGGAATGGCATCTGCTCTCTGAAGCTTCCTCTGGTGGACTTTCTCTTCAAAGTGAAGAAGAGAAGTCATAATCAAATGATGAGGGCCGAAGTAATATCCCTCAGAAATCCTAAATAACACCTCAAGTATAGCTCCTCTTCTCTGAACTTTATGCTGAAGTGAGAAGATGTTGGAGCGCAGGAGCACATCAATAAGGAGCATCCCAGATGGAAGCTCCTTCCTGGTCAACACTGAGGCTGTGGATGTCCCTCTGGACAAGATATGAACCATGTCCCTCTGAGAGAATCGGGACCACTCCCTAAAGTTTGCCTGACTCATAGGCTCATAAGGAATATGGAGGGCCTTAGCAATGTGGCGAGCTCCAATAATACCCTGACGTCCATCTATGGTAAAATGGATGAGAGTAGGATCCCGGACGCCTTGAGTAGTCATAGACTGATAAAAGTCTAGAACTACTATGGGATAATAAAACTGCTTAGGGGTCAGAAGATGCTCCATGTGATACCTCTGTTGTAAATGGAATGAATCCGCGAGCTCTTGCTGCTGTCTGAAAGCATTGATGTTTAACCAGGTCTTTGAGTGGAATGATCAATCTCTACAATCCAGGTTTCCCCCTATAGGCGGCCCTGCGATCATAGGACGCCTAATGATGGTCTCGAGAGGAATCCCTACAGGAATCTGAGAATCCTCAGTAGGCGACTCTGCCTGAGGTGGCTGGGATGTCTCTCTAGGACCCGAGAACTTGGCCCTCTTCACGGGTGGCCGAGTAGCAGGCTTCTTGGCTTTGGTGGTGGGTGGCACAAGTGGCCTCCTGGTGTGATACTGACGCTGAGAAGGCGTTCCACCCTCAGATGGGGGAACGGTGGAGTCCTGAGGATCTAGCGAAGTGGCGTCTCCGATGGTGAACTGTGTCGGTCAAGGCGTCGGCGAGGATGGGGATGCGAAATGGCCTCCCCTAGTCTTTGCCATGGCCGAAGTGAAGAGGAAGAGGACTGATCAGATTCCAGAGAGGTGGAGAAGGCGCGCAGGGCTTGCGTCTCTTTGGCTTCTCTGCTTCAAGGGTTTAAATAGAAATGGGGGAGCTAATTTTGAATGGTGTGATGTTTAAAAGCTCTCATGGCAACCGAAAAGTCATTTTTGAAAGTTAGGCAAAGTCCCGGGGAGTAAAAAAATGGGTTTAAAAGTCAGTTAGGAGTTTTCGCAGCTTAAAATTTCACCGTGCGAAATTTTCGCACCTTGAACTGAGATTTTCGTACCTTGAATTTTACTATGCGAAATTTTCGCACCTTGAATTGAGAATTTCACACCTTGGATTGGGTTTCGCACTCAAATTCGCACCATGTGAAATTTTCGCACCTTGTTTCGCACTGTGCGAAACCATTTCGATACTTGAGGTGATGGCACTCGTGTGCCAGAGGGGTGTTTCGCATGGTGCGAAAATTTTCGCACCTTGAACAATGGTGTGCGAAACTGAAGTGGAGAGAATTCGCACCTTGGACTGTGATTTTCGCAACTTAAAATGAATTTTGCACCTTGGAATGCATCGTGCGAAATTTTCGCACCTTGATTCGCACTGTGTGAAAATGTGTTTGGGGTATGTGAAATGGCACTCGTGTGCCAGGAGGATGTTTCGCACGGTGCGAATATTTTCGCACCTTGGATTGTGGTGTGCGAAATTTCGTTTTTGGGAATTTCGGACCTTGAAATGAATTTTCGCAAGTTAGATTCCACCGTGTGAAATTTTCGCACCTTGAAATACAATGCTCTGTTTCCTTTGTTTTGCTCCCCTGTTTTGCTCTTCAAGGCTTCTCCACATTTTTCTTGATTTTTTTCTAAAATTTAACATCAAAATTGACTCGAATTAAGACAAAATAAACCAAATTTGAGCAAGAATTAAAATAAAAATAAATAAAAAATAAAAATAGAGCTATAAAATTTATGGACTTATGTAGTCTTTTCATAGACTAAGTCCATGTAACCCTGCTCTCTCAAGGTTGCTGTAGCTCAAGGAGGCTGATTTCCTCCTTATCTGCATTGTAAGGCTCTATGAATGGCTTGAGACGATGGCCATTGACTTTGAAGGTTTGATTGCCCTTGGAATTGAATAATTCCACCACTCTATTGAGATGCACTTAGTGAATAATGAAAGGACCTATCCACCTTGACTTGAGCTTCCCTGGAAAGATGTGGAGCCTTGAGTCATAGAGTAAGACTCTTTGGCCTTCCTTGAATTCTTTGTTGGAGATTAGCTGATCATGCCACCTTTTCATCTTCTGTTTTGCAACTTTGGAATTAAGGTAAGCATCATTTCTTAATTCCTCCATCTCATTAAGGTCTAAGCACCTCTTTGCCCCCGCTCTGATCAAGTCCATGTTCAACTTCTTGATTGCCCACCAAGCCTTATATTCAACCTCCACAGGGAGATGACATGCTTTGCCATAAACTAGACGATAGGGAGACATGCCAAGAATAGTCTTATAAGCTGTCCTATATGCCCATAATGAATCATAAAGCTTAATAGACCAATCTTTTCTGCTTGTAGTCACTACTTTCATCAATATGTTCTTGATTTCCCTGTTTGCTAGCTCCACTTGCCCGGAAGTTTGAGGGTGATAAGGTGTAGCTACCTTATGCTTCACTCCATACTTGGCTAATAGGGTTTTAAAAGGTTTGTTGCAAAAATGAGTACCTCCATCACTGATTATGGCCTTGGGCACCCCAAATCTTGAGAAGATGTGGTCCTTAAGAAATTTGAGAACCACCCTGTGGTCATTTTGTTTACAGGGGATTGCCTCAACCCATTTAGAAACATAGTCCACCCCCACCAATATATAAGAGTTACCAAAAGACATTGGGAACGGTCCCATGAAGTCAATACCCCAAACATCAAAAAGATCGACTATAAGTATGGGGTTCATGGGCATTTGATTTCTTTTTGTAAGCTTCCCAAGTCTTTGGCATTTTTCACAACTCCTACACATGATGTGGGAGTCTTTAAAAAGTGATGGGCACGTAAACCCTGATTGCAAGACCTTCATGGCTGTTTTCTGAGAGGCAAAGTGGCCTCCACATGCATTCTCATGGCAATGGCTGAGGATTCCTTGTTGCACTTGTTCAGGGACACATTTCCTTATTATCTTATCAGCACAGTACTTGAAAAGAAAGGGCTCTTCCCAATAATAAGCATGAATTTTTGCAAAGAAGTGCCTCTTGTCTTGTGCTTTCCACCCACTTGGAATTTTACCAGTAACCAAATAGTTAGCAATGTGAGCATACCAAGGAGTTTTTTCTAGCAACATGACTGATTCCTCAGGAAAGTTATCATTAACAGGTAAGACATGGGAATTGATTACTACTCGAAAGTGCTATTTTGTAAGCTTGTAATTAACTCTTTTAAACACTTTTGAGTAGTATTTATTACCTTTTAACCCAATTAACATATTAAGGACCCTTGCAATCAATTCTAATCAAAGTGAGTAAGTTTTGGTGTTTTTGTTAGTAATATGATCAGCAAAGCAATCCAAGATTGAGGAGAGTTCTTTGGAATCCATGGCAAAGCAATGGAAAGCTCAGAAACATGAAGAACCAAAGCCTTGAAGCTTTAAAGTCCTTTGCCATAAGCAAATCTGGAATGCAAGGAGGGGAAGCAAAGAGAAATCTGTCATGAAGAAAAAAACAGAGGACAGCAGCTGCAGTCATCTTTCGCACTTTTGGAGCACTTCCCGGAGTCCATTTTCTACATGCCATATACCATTTCAAAGCTCAGGAAGTCAAGAATCCAATGCTTTAAACGGTGCACAATTCGGAGTTGAAATGAAGGAGTTACAACCATTGGAAGCCGATCACTGCAAGCTAAAGGCAAATTTCGCACTGCTGCGAAATGGTGTCCTTTATGCTGCGAAATTTCGCAGCCCTCTTGCACAGCTGCGAAATTCTCCTGAAGCTTCCCGATATTTGCAACCTACATTTTGAGATTTTTTTGCTTTAGATATTTGATGTCTAAATCCCCAAACTCTCCTTGTAATCCACCAATCATAGGATTACTTAGCTAGGAAGGTTGGAAAAACTTCCCTATATATGTTCTCTTGCATCCATTGTAAAAATGATGTAGATAGGTAGGATTGATCAATATATTATACAGAGCACTTGCTCTGCTTTTTACGTCTCATCGTTGTTTTCTCTTTTATTTTCTTTCTAGCCAAACATCCTCTAAGGCCTCAGAGGATGAGAGGCTAGGCTTTTTATTTCTTGGGTGAAGGAAGCTAAGTAAGGTGCCGGCTACATAAGCGTGAGTTTTTGTTGTTTCCATTTTTAATGAAAAGAAAGTGTGATCCGTTTATGGTTTCTATATTTTTAGTTAACTTAAAACGCCTTTTAATCACTTGGGTCAACACTTGGTAAGGCAAGTGGACTCCGTCCATTGAGTTTCACTAGTTTATCTCTTGCGAGCCTTTGGAAGGTGATTCAAAGGTAGGATTTTCTAGAATAGCCAACACTTGGTAAGCTTTTGGACTCCAAGGAGACATCCATTAGTTATCCCTTGCGAGCTTTTGAAGGATAATCCAAGGTTAAAGATCCTTTTGAGTGGCAAATGCTAGGTGAGAGGCACGAGCCATTGCAAGATGGATCAGTGGGAGGGATTTAGTGTTGAAACCATTAATGGTAAGCATCTGTACCACACCGGTTCGGGAAATAACTATATGTTAAATCCCCAACGCGAGGAAAAGAAACAAGTGACCGGAATCTCCTCTTTTGTAGATGGCACCCGATCCTAGTGACCTGAAATCCCAAGAAACACCTTTCTTTCTAATTACTTTGCGTTACTTTATGTTTGGTTAGCTTAAAACCATCCATTTTCATGCAAACTTATGTTTTCTTTTAAAGCTAACCTTGAAAAGAAAAAGCACCAATTCATCTTTGAATTAATATCAATTGTGGAGTGAAAACTCATCCCAGTGAACGACCCTAGAGCCACTATGCTATGCTAGCTGAGGCTATCCTAGTACATGGTGTAATAGGTTATAAATTTTGTTGATTGCTCCCGTTTGAGGACCAAAATCAAGGCACCAACTGGGCATGAATCAAATGGCACCATTGTTGGGGACCATTGAGAGGACATGAATCAGCTGATACACCAATTAGGAACGAATCAAGAATTGTGTGCTATAGCCAACCTTGAAAGGTGGTCAGCTACCACATTCTCCACTCCTTTCTTGTCTCTGATTTGGAGATCGAACTCTTGTAACAAAAGAATCCAGCCAATCAACCTTGCTTTTGCATCTTTCTTTGTTAATAAATACTTCAAGACTGAATGGTCAGTGAAGACAATGATGAAAGACCCTACCAAATAAGCACGAAACTTGTCTAAGGCGAACACCACAGCTAACAATTCTTTCTCTATAGTTGTGTAGTTCCTTTGAGCTTCGTTCAATGTTTTGCTTGCATTGTAGATCACATAGGGCTTCCCTTCTTCTCTTTGGCCAAGTACTGCTCCTATAGCAAAGTCACTGGCATCACACATTACTTTAAAGGGTAGTTGCCAGTTAGGAGGCCTCACTATTGGAGCGGTTGTTAAAAATTGCTTCAATTGATCAAAACTCTTTTGACATCTTTCATCCCACATAAACTTAGCATTCTTAGCTAAAAGTTCACAAAGAGGCTTTGAAAGCTTAGAGAAGTCTTGTATAAATCTCCTGTAGAACCCAGCATGGCCAAGGAATTGCCTTACTCCTTTTATAGTGGTTGGGGATGGCAATTTGACAATAAGTTCCACCTTTGCTTTATCAACTTCAATGCCTTTCTCAGAGATGATATGGCCAAGGACAATTCCTTGATGTACCATAAAATGGCATTTCTCCCAGTTGAGCACCAAGTCTTTCTCAATGCATCTATTAAGAACAGCTTCCAGATTGACTAAGCATTCTTCAAATGTACCTTCATATATGGTGATATCATCCATGAACACCTCCATAATTCGCTCCACCATATCACTGAAGATACTAAGCATACATCTTTGGAATGTTGTAGGCGCATTGCATAAACCAAATGGCATTCTTCTGTAGGCGTATGTTCCAAATGGACATGTGAAAGTGGTCTTCTCCTGATCTTCGACATCAATCTCTATTTGGAAATACCCTGAGTAGCCGTCCAAGAAACAATAAAACGGATGGCCAGAGACTCTTTCCAGCACTTGATCAATAAACGGGAGTGGAAAATGATCTTTCCTTGTCACAGCATTCTATTTCCTATAATCAATACACACCCTCCAACCTGAAGTGAGGCGTGTAGCAATTTCTTCTCCTTTTTCGTTTTGAACCATAGTAATCCTTGACTTCTTTGGTACCACTTGGGTAGGGCTCACCCAAGGGCTGTCAAATATGGGATAAATAATACCTGCTTGAAGTAATTTCAGCACCTCAGCTCGTACCACTTCTTGTAAATGCGGATTCAATCTTATTTGAGGTTGACAAATTGGTTTAGCTTCTTCCTCCATGTATATGTGATGTGTACAAACCAAAGGACTGATTCCTTTCAAGTCAGATATTTGCCATCCTATTGCTTTCTTACACTTCTTGAGAACTTTAAGTAGAGAAGTCTCCTGATGAGTAGTAAGAGATGAAGATATAACAAAAGGGCATTGGTTATTTTCTTCCAAGTACGTATATTTCAACTCCATGGGCAGAGGTTTCAAATTGAGCTTTGGGATCTCTTCCTTATTATCTTCTTGTGCCTTCTCTTTATGAACAAAGGTAGAATCGCTTCTTTCCTCCTCCAACCTTATAGAGTAGCAAGCACATCTATAGGTTCAGACAACTCTTCTTCAAGATCCTCAAGACTTTCATTCAATTTGTCTTGCATATTCTAATTACAATACTCCTCCACTAGAGTGTCAATAATACATACCTCTTCTGGACCTTCTTCTTCTTCCGGAGTAGTTAGCTTTTTAGACATATAAAAGATATTAAGCTCAAGTGTCATGTTGCCAAAAGTGAGTTGCATAAGTCCATTCCTACAGTTGATGATTGCATTTGAAGTAGCAAGAAATGGCCTTCCAAGGATGATAGGAACATAATTAGCCTCCTTAACAAGAGGATCAATATCAAGAACAACAAAATCTACTGGATAGTAGAAATTATCAACTTGAACTAAGGCATCTTCTATTATCCCCCTTGGAATTTTCACTGATCTATCAGCTAAGGATAGAGTGATTGATGTTGGCTTCAATTCACCAAGTCCCAATTGCTTGTAGACAGAGTATGGTAGCAAATTTACACTTGCTCCCAAATCTAACAGAGCTTTTTCCACTACCTTTCCTCCAATCATGACTGAAATGGTAGGACATCCCGGATCTTTGTACTTCAAAGGAGACTTGCATTGTATGATGGCACTTACTTGCTCAGTTAAGAAAGCTTTCTTATTCACATTCAACCCTCTTTTGATAGTACACAGGTCCTTTAGGAATTTTGCATATGTTGGAACTTGCTTAATCATATCCAGCAATGGAATATTGACCTTCACTTGCCTCAATACTTCAAGGATTTCTGATGCATTTCTGATCCCCTTTTTCCCATGCAAAGCTTGAGGAAAAGGTGGAGATGTGTGTTTCTTCATCAGTTCTTCCTTAATAAGTTCTTTCTCCGGATTTACATTCACTGTTGAATCATGATCCTCTTTCCCTTGCAAAGCTTTCTTCTTTCCTTTCATTTCCTCCCTCTTCTTTGTCTCTTCTTCTTCTTCCTCTTCCACATGTGGCTTGGGTGTTGGTGACTCAACCTTTTTACCACTCCTTAGAGTGATCAAGGCTTTAACATCCCTCACCTGTGAAGATTCTCCCTCATGAGTTTCCACTTCATGGATACCCTTGGGGTTTTGGTGAGGTTGAGATGGAAATCAACCCTTCTCTTGCACTGTGTTCAAGTTAGTGAGCCTTGAGATTGAGTATTGGAGATTATCTAACTTTTGAGATAGATCATTTTGCATTCCATCCATCTTTTTGTTCAATGTGCTCTCTACACTGTCAATTCTTTGGCTGAGCTGAGCATTGATGGATTTTTGGTCTCCAACAAAATCTCCCACTACCTTGCTTAGATTTACTATTGCTTGCTCAAGATTTGAAGCTTGTTGAGATGGTTGAGCCGGCTGTTGGTACTAAGGTGCTCTTGGCTTCCATGAAAAATTTGGATGATTTCTCCAACTTGAGTTGTAAGTATTACCATACGGAGCATTGCTATTGGGCTTGAATTGTCCAATGACATTTGCTTGATCTTCAAACATTTCTCTAGCAGCTGGTATTGTAGGGCACTCCTCCACCAAGTGCTCATAGGACTGACAAATAGGACATGGCTTGAATTGCACTGGTGCCTCAGCAACAGCTTGCACTTCATGTATCTTCTTCAGTTCTAGCTCCTCCAACCTTCTTGTCATTGCCGCAACTTTTGCTTTCATATCAATATCTTCATTCAAAGTGTACATCCCAGCCTTAGCATTAGAGGCATTTGGTTGAGACTTCATCTTCCCCACTTCTCCTTTGTTCGGCTCATCCCATCCTCTTGAAACTTCAACCACATAACTCAAGAAGTCCATGGCTTCCTCCGGATTCTTACTCATGAAATCTCCTCCACACATTGTCTCTAGGAGTTGCTTCATTGAGGAAGACATTCCGTCATAAAAGTAGCTCACCAATAGTCATGTATCAAAACCATGGTGAGGACAAGCATTGATGGCCTCCATGTATCTCTCCCAATACTCATAGAATTTCTCATTCTCTTTAGTTGAGTTTGAAATTTGCCTTTTCAAGCCATTTGTCCTATGAGTAGGGAAAAATTTCTTAAGAAATTCAGCTTGCAAATCAGTCCAAGTTCGGATGCTTCTTGGCCTTAAAGAATTAAGCCATATCTTGGCCTTATCCTTCAAAGTGAAAGGAAATAGCTTAAGCCTCATCAAGTCGATCGAAGCTCCTCCCTCTTGGAATGTATTACAGACTTCTTCAAATTCCTTGATATGTGCATAGGGATTCTCACTTTCCATACCATGGAAAGTAGGTAGAAGTGGAACAATATGCGGTCTAATAACTAGCTGCTCTGTAGGGGGCACTATACATGATGGTGCAATCATACGAGGTGGATGCATACGGTCCCTCATCGATCTAAATACATTGGGATTGTCTTCATGACCATGGTGACTATGCTGATCTTCAAGTGTAGCTTCCATGGTGTTCAAGCTCAATTCCAACTCCTTGTTATGAGGTGTTTCACGTTTAACAAGCCTTCCTCCACTATCTTGTATCCAATTTGGCATACACAACTAGTATTAACTGTAACAAAGACAAAGAAACAAAAGAAAACACAAGAAAACGAAACTACAAGAAGATTAAAATTATCTAAAACTAATTTATATGCTATATTAAAATATGAACAAATGGAAAAACAATTGAAAAGAGTTAATAAAGGGAAAGAAAAATTACCAAACTTGTGATGAAAATCACAAGTACTTTGAAATAATATCACTGTGAAGTTGGCACCTTCCCCGGCAACGGCACCATTTGATTCGTGCCCAATTGGTGTTACAACTGATTTAAATCCAGTTGGTGTTCCTTGAGTGAGGGAGTAATCAACAAAATTTATAACCTATATCACCATGCATTGGGATAGCCTCAACTAGTATAGCATAGTGGCTCTAGGATCGTTCACTGGGAAGGGTTTTCAAATTACAATTGACATCAATTCAAGGATGACTTGGTGCTTTTTCATTTCAAGGTTAGCTTTAAAAGAAAACATAATCTTTGGTTTGAAAAGGGTTGGTTTTAAGCTAACCAATAAGAAAGTAATGAAAATTACTTATGAAGAAAAACATTCCTTGGAGGTTTAGGTTCACAAGGGAGGCTCCTTATGCAAAAACAAAGCTCCGGTCACTTGGTTCTTTTCCTCGCATTAGAGAATTAACATATAGTCAATTCTCTAACCGGTGTTGTACAGATGCTACCCTTTAATGGATTTTAGCAATAAATCCCTCTCACTGATGCAACTTGCAATGACTCGTGCCTCTCACCTAGCATTTGCCATTCAAGGTGATCATTAACCTTGGACGTCCCTTGTCAAGCTTGCAAGAGATAACTAATGGATGTCTCCTTGGAGTCCAAAAGCTTACCAAGTGTTGGCAATTCAAGAAAATTCCACCTTCAAGTCACCTCCCAAAAGCTCGCAAGAGGTAAACTAGTGCATCTCCATGGACGGAGATCACTTGCCTTACCAAGTGTTGGCTCAGGTGAATTGAAGGCATTTTAAGTTAACTAAAAACGTAGAAATCATTAATGGGTCACACTTTCTCCTCATTAATGGTTGAAACAACAAAACTACCAATTTTTGCAGTTGGAACCTTTCCCGACAACCTTAACTCCAAGGAACTAAAAGCCTAGCCACTCATTCTCTGAGGAAACTTCCTCAGAGCTTGTTTGGCTAGAAAGAAAATACAATCAAAATGGGAAGGTAAGGTATAGAAAAACTCTGAATTTTACTTCCTTCCAAAACTATACAAAAGTTGGTCTCCTGGAACAAAACTCCCGAGATATCGTTCATGTGGTTACAAAAGAGATTATATAGGAAGGTTATTTACCCTTCCTTGAATACTTCCTAGCTAAGGAATTACATGAGTGGCTGAATAAAAGGAGAAAATGGAGATTTAGACACAAAATATCTGAAGAAAAATATCAAAAAGAGTCGGTGCACAAATATCCCAGTTCGCATGTTAGTGTCGCACGTTGCATGGTGACTTGCGAAAATTTCGCAAGTTGATTTCGCAACTTGGATTCCATTTTCGCATGTTGAGCTCCAAGTTCGCAAGGTGCAAAATCACTTTCGCATGTTGGGCTTCTCTGTGACTGCACAGCTGCCATCCATTTCCATTTCGCAAGGCTGGCTTTAAATTTCGCACGTTGGAGTTCCAATTTCGCAAGGTGCGAAATTGTCCCTCAGCTTGATGCAGTTGTCTTCCGAAGGCCATATCTTCCTCATTTCAGCTCCAATTTGGACACAGTTTAAAGCATTGGATTCTTGACTTCCTGAGCTTTGAAATGGTATATAGCATGTAGAAAATGGACCTCGAGAAGTGCTCCAAAAGTACAAAAGAAGACTGCAGTAGCTGTCCTCTGTTTTCTTCACTCTGTTTTTCCTCTCTCCGTTGTTCTTTCCTTGCATACTTTGAACGACTTTGGCAAAGGGCTATAGAGCTCCAAAGCTTGGTTCTTCATAAATTTGAGCTTCCAAAAGCTTTTCCATGAACTATATACAGCTCTCCTTCATTCTGAAATTGCTTTGGTGAGCAAAAAGCTATCAAAAACACCAAAACTTAACACCATTTGATTAGAAACGATTGCAAAGGCCCTTAACATGTCAATTGAGTTAAAAGGTAATAATTACTACTCAAGAGTGTTTAAAAGAGTTAATTACAAGCTATGAAATAGCACCTTTTGAGTAGTAATCACGCTTTCACCGAGGTCGCTGTTAAACAGTACGTCGCTTTGGAGTGCGCTTCCAGGCAGCCTGTCTTTTGAGATCCTTAGGGTTTTGGTCTCCTTTAAATAAGGGACTCCAGACCTTTTGGGTTACCTTTTTGGGTGCGTTCGGCACCGCACCCTTTCGGCCACCTTTCTGGCATTTACCAGCCGTACTGGTGGAAGCAATGTCCCATCTTGCTGACATACTGAAACAATGAGCCACATGAGACCTGCATGGCACAACGCCAATCGTTAAAAAATAGTCACTCGACCCTTCTGCCAACAGGCGGTGCCTCAGATGTAAAGCAAGTAGCCTATGCGGGCCTTAAGCCCACACTTGAGCAAGATGCCTAGCCCTACTTGCAAAGCAAGCCCTAATCAAGGACTCCCCCACCATACCACTGCAATAACCTAAAGCCAGAAGGCTTGGGTATACTCTTTAAGGAGCTAACAAAAAAGAAGCATGTGAAAAACCCTAGTTCTAACAAACGCTACCAATCTTTCCCCCAATGGCAACTACCTTCTCCAGGAAAGCACCAAAGCCTTATATTCTGGACTTTGCAGTATACACTATGAAAAATCACAAACTCCAGAAACAACCCCCAAACAACAAACAAATGAATAGTAAAAAAGAAGAAACCAATGCGAATGAAGTATGGGCTTACCAATATCCAGGGAAAGCGTCCGCTAGCAAAGACAAGGCTCGCCTGAAGTAGGCCTAGAAAAAACAAGGAACCACAGGAAAGGATGGGCAGCAACCGGAGTTGAAGCAATGGAAATGTAGAAGACCAAAGGAAGAAGAAGAGCTCTAAAGCCATAATATCCACAAAGGTAGCCCAAAAGGTCTAGAGTCCCCTATTTAAAGGATACCAAAACTTTAGGGATCCCAAAAGACAGGCCGCCTAGAAGCGCACTCCAAAGCGACGCGCTGTGTGACAACAACCTCGGTGAAAGCAACCCACATTTAACCCCCCAAGAGACACGTGTCCCACTAACATTAGGGTGACTCAAAGAGATATATAACCTGTCTACCTCTGTCCGAACATAGGTACATGGGTTAAAGGGGGCATTGTGGGGACTCCCCTCCGCATGTCAATCCACGTGTCACTCCCCTTGGTGTTGCCCGAATAACTGCCAGCCTCCATCCGGACCACACGGGTATGCATAAATGGCACCGAACTCCCTAAGCTAATGACACCTTCCAGCCAGCCTTCAAGGCCCTCTTGCTACGTGTAATCACTTACATCTGACATGGAAGTGGTTGATGGGATCTCCCCTGATCCTCACATCCATGTCAATTGATTATCACACACTACCTCATACCTCCAACAGGTTGAAATGACGGGAACTGCATTATGACAAAACTTCTGACAGCACCTGCCAGCCGCCCAAAACTGTAATGATTGCCCTGTCACTTGTAAGGCAACCATTATTATAGAGAAAGTCAAAATGCTTATTTAGCACTACAGTGGCTCCCTCCTAAGCACTATAAAAACCTCTCTTGAAGCATAACTAGGTATGTGCGTTTAAGCTTACCTACTCATTCTCTCCTAGAGAGAGCCTGATCTATCTATGTCTAACTTGAGCTTCGGATGAGCGTGTCTGGGCCACCTGTCCGGACATCCTTTGTGCAGGAAAGAAGCTTACCCAGTTCCTCATTGCTGGGTAAAAGCTCTGAAAGACACAATGCAAGGAGGATTCGACTCTAGTTGACCTTGCATCAACAGTCATGAGATAGATAAGACCCATCAAAATAAGTTACATCCAATATGTAAGAAAGGAAAAGAATTACTCACCATCAATGGTAAAAATTTGAAGTTGGGCAGAGTGGATACCATAACATTTTGTATGAACATGTTTTCTAAAATATGTAACTTATGAAGAGTCATAAATTTTATATCTTCAGATATGAATCATGTCAACCAAAGATATCATTATTGATGGTGCTTGTTTACATGGCCAATCCAAGAAATAAATATTTGAAAAAAAAATATATCATCCTTGAGTGCACAATTGGATTAGGTCATCCCCAAGAAAAGCCACACAAAACAACAAACAGAACTCCCAAGAAATAAGAAATACGCAAGATTAAATTGTAAAGCAATCATACTTTTGTCTGCAAAATATTATTAGTATTCTCGTTTTATGTTTCATTGTTCCATTTTTTATTCATTTCCAATTCATTTCTTATGCTATTTCTCATCTGTTTGCAAATTTCAAACCCACTTCTTCTTCATTTGTTGATAGCGGTACAACTGTTAAACAACCTTTTGATGCAAATTGAGGTTTCTGTTTTCTACAGTTCCTTCTTCGTTATCTAGTTAGTTGCAGTTTTATATGGTTGATCACTTGTCATTTTAATATATTTTATAAGTTTCATCAAATGGTAAGAAAAAAATCAAATCCTTATTTTTATTTTTATTTTTAATTAAAATTACTAATTCCATTATAGGTATTAAGGCACATGTTTGGAAATTTAATTGGAGAAATTTTATTTGAATCGAAGATAATTAATTTATTTCAATTTTTGTGGAGATGAATTTTGAACTAATATAGTAAATCATTTCTTATCCAAAATTTATGATTTTAGTGAAAACTTTTTGTTTTTTTAATAAGATATCTACACAAATCTGTGGAGTTTAAATTCATTGAAAAATTGGATGGGTAACGAGACAAAAACAATAGTTACATGTATTTGAATTTCTATTTTAATTTAAAAAATTTATGAATTTATTTTAATTTCATTTATTACCAAAATTAGGTGATGTACTTCTCTCTTGTTCGTTTTTAATCTTTTTTTCTCTTTGATTTAATGTATATTTTTGTAAACTTTTAACTACAATTGGTTAGTATGGATGGTGGCTAAGGGTTTGGTAAATTGCTATGCTTGACTATCTATATATTTTTTGTATTATTTTATTTTATTTATTTTCTATTGATGGTATCGTTTTGTTTCATAAATCAACCATGATTTAAGGATGTGTAAAATTAGGTCATGGATATGATTATGATGAATTCAAATATGTTAAAATTCATATTATTTTTTAATTGTGTTATCAATTGGTCATATCAAATTGATAATATCTTTGCCTTTATCTAGATTGACGTAATCCATTCAAAAAATAGTTTTAATAATTTATTTTGATTTTATTGATCTTTTTCTTTCAACCAAACTCCTCTTCCATGTTATCCATAAATGATAGTTCATTGGACAACATTTCACAATGAGTAAGTACTTACTCTAATTCACATAAAGCAGTCAGAAAAGTAGTTGTAACAACTTTTAGACTTAATTAATCATCTTCCTTTAATCGTGGGCGTCGGATCAAATCACCTACTAGACTAGCCTCCAAGCTCGATCTCTATCTAGTTATAAGAGACTTTCCATCCACTTTACCTATCTACATTTCGAATGCTAAGCCCCGATTAAGAAAGAGAGCAATACCTATGCTCCAGATACACCTAATCCAACCACATTATCTTACTGAGAACCCATTAATGATATTTCTTGAGCACTTTTCATATAAAACATAATGTTTTTAGGATCCAACCTATCATTGAATAAAAAAAAATTTATAATTCACAAATCAATGGTCAAATGGGTGGTTGAATCACATTTGAACTAGCAATCTCATAAATATACAATTTATATGTTATTAAAATAAAAAATAATTATACAATTTTAAATATATAAAGAAAATAAAAATTATTAATATTATCAAACTAAATATATAGATATATTAATATTTTAACATTTATTAAATAAAAGATATGTAATGTTTAAATGTGAAGATATTTATTAAAATTTAATTAATTTATATAACCTATTATTTTATAATTTTAAAAAATATTACATTATTTTACTTATATTATTTACACTTCTATTATTGTAAAATTCTTTGAAAAGAATCATGTCTGTTATTATTTTGGTTTGCAATATTAAATACAGGGCATAAAGTAGTCGAGTGAAGTTAAAACCCTTTGAGCCTTCGGTCCAAATGTCAAATCCTCATCTCTCCCATTCCCACATCGAAATCAGATGAGGATAAAATGAAGTTTACAATGGCCATTTACCCAGACACTTCATGGACAAAGTCAGTGAAGAACCTCTCCATTCATCCATTCATGCTGGTTTCAAATTGATAGGCATTATGCATTTGCTGTTTTGGATCTTCAAATTTTCATGCTCAAACTGCAATCAACTCAAGCAGCACACCTTCAATCTATGCAGGTTTTTCATTCGCCTTCAATCCCAGTGCTAGGGTAGAGGGGAAGACTCGAATAAAAGAAAATACTAGGTGATTGCATGCAAGGCTGAACTTTGGCGGAATGGTAATCTTGTCCTGACCTTTAAGGGCGTTGGTTTCTCTCACATCCAAGCTCTATAAATAAGGTGATCAACCAGCCAAGCTCTGGTTTCTTAGACAGTTCTACCTAACCGTCTTATACATTTTTGTTCAAACTTCAGAAAAGGAAGGTAAGCTCATTTGTGGAGGTTGGAGAGTTATGATCTGTTTCCACATGAAAATTCAGTTTCAACCATCTTGAAGCTTTAGATTCTAGTTAGTCTAAATGTTTGGACGAGAAGGCTGGTTTTTATTCTCAAATGACAGGGCTACATAAGAAACTAAGCATTGACCATCTAGGCCTGCGCATCACACATTGTATGAGATAGTAGATGCTCATTAAGAGTTTTAAAATCATGTCATCCCTCTGAGGCATAAGATCATTCATAAGCATAACATAATTGAATGTGTGGTATCATCCCAACATGCTTGCTGCTTTCCATGAGCTGGTGAGCCTCTACAGCTTCTGTCAATGGAAAATACTTGCACGCCTATGATTGCAGGCCAAACATTCTTCTCCTCCTCACTCACAATTACAGCTTTGTTTTCCAGGCTTCTATTTCGCAAACCTGCCGCTGCAGAAACAATTGCCATTTAGTACAAACTTATCCACTGTATTTACAAATTATTTAATACAACCTAATAACCACTGTTACTGACACATGGAGTTTTGTGCATAAATTTACTAGTTTGGGTAGTGATAATAGGGCTAACAAAGCAAGGTGCATGATCCAAAACCAATAAAGAAAGTATGATATAAAAGCAACCTGTCAAGAGATCTATCAAAAAGCAAGACAAACCTAATTAAAAGCTGTGTCAAGAGAGAAAAAAACACCTAAAACATATTTTGGGATGATACAAGGAAAACAAATGTTGTAATTAGAAAGCCATTGCTATTTCAGAGGAAAATATTAAATTCCTGAGTGTTTCCAATTATGGCAAATGTAAAACATATTTTCCTTGGAATTTCCATATACCTTACCATAATGAGAAACAAGATTTCCAAGTAAAACAATCCAGAAAAAAAAAAACAAACAAAGAAATTATGTTAATATGATTTTTCCTCGCCTTGACAGAATCCACCTCAGTTCTTAACTTGGATAGGATTAATCAAATTGATTCAACCCCAAAACTAAGAAAAATCTTCTATGAAAGTGGTACTTTGCACTGTAAGGCGCCTTGCAAGTAAACCTAAAAGATTCACTTCTACAACTGTTCCACTTTGAAAATCAATAATAAAAAGCCTTCCATCAACATTTAAACCATCTATGTTTCACTAGAAGTAGGCCCCTCCAATAATATCCAGTATAACATCAACACCTGTCGTTCAACATTTTTGGGGTTAGATCTTCACATTTGAAATCAAGTGGAAGATGATTATTTATCTTTTCAAACATTCCAGACTAGTGGATTCGGTGCGTTAAAAAATAAAAAGCAATTCCACCTTCAATTGAAATTATTGTTAAGATACAATATATCATACCTTTCCCTCCTGTTTCCTCTTTCACCCAAGCAACAAAGTCTTCAGTCTTGTAATTGATGCACACATCTGCTCAATGATCCTTACAAACAGCTAATTTTTCCTCATTTCTGGGTGGAAAAAATGGTCGAAAACATGTGAAGAAAAGGAATTGGTGCCATGAGATAAGCATTCTATGAGATGAGGTAGAACAGTGATGGCAAACCTGCTGTAACAAATACCCTTGCTCCTCAGTATTTCACTATTTGAATAGATGATACCAATTCCAATTGAACCCCCATGAACCTGAAATATTATCAGTCCTCATTTCACCATTCAACCATACATAAAAATTCCATCTGGATAAAGGGGGAAAAAATTTACCATTTGGATTGTGCATCAATCACCCATTTGAAGATAGGATCAACCAAAAGTAACTCTTTGTGCTACTCATCTTACTTCAACATAAAATTTCTTCTTTTGGGGTAATTAATAGCAGCCATCCAACATAATTTTCCAGAGAAGGGTTGAGAAATTTCCACGACAAACTGTGCGATAAAAAACATGGCCTTGGATGCACTGAAATTGTGGGATACGATGTATCTAAATAAGAATATGATGATGTAATGTTTTAATTAGAACCATGGCTCTTCTACCTCCCTAATCCAATATTGCTGCACACACATTAAACAGTAACAGGGTAAATTTGTGCGCATTGGACTTTTTTAAACCATTAGAATATGCACAACCCCATGAGGCTAAGTTATGCACTGGTAAATACATCAGGCATCAGAAAATAAAAAAGACAAAAAATTCACCAGGAATGTTTCTCCTGTAGACAGTCGGCTCATCATTAAAATAGTTGACCAAACAGTACATGCAACCTCAGGAATACCAGCAGCATCCTTCAGAGAAACACCAGATGGGACAAGAAAAACTTACCCAGCTGGAACAGCCACTTTTTCAGCATGCCCTCCACTAGAAAGAAGAGCACACACTTGTATACCACGAACTGTCATACAGATTCACCATGTACCATGTATATTATGAACTTGTACTCAGGAGGAAGCAAAATCACATAAAGGATAGCATTAAAATCGGTGCTTTCTCTCCTAATCACTAACAGATGGTAATGGAGTGGATTCCAGTGTTGTCATGATTCACAAAACATGACAAAGGAAATGACCAATTGATCCGTTACAATATAGAGCCTATTTGTTTTGTAGAAGGGAAAATGGTTTTTTCATAAAAGCTTTAATTTTAAAAAAAGAAGACCATGAACATGTCCATTTCAGAACCTTTTAAATTGATAAAGTGTTTGCATTTTTTAAAAACAACTTTTGAAATAATTCATTTTCAGGAAATATTTTCAGAAACAGGTTCTGAAAATAGGCTACCAAACATGTTTTCTGCATTCATCTCTGTTTTGGAAAAGAAAACACAGTTCTTATTTCTGCTATCAAACCATTCCACAATATCTGAAAAAATTTTCAGTAAGCAAATTGGTAATGAACCCATAACCTTACACTAACCAATTTTCTTACAACCATAACTTTGAAAAACCAATAAGCTCATAATTTAACCTATATTGATACACAAAATTAATCATAAAATCACAAACATATCATAAATTTCCCCAAAATTCTCAACAAAGACTCCTTAACACAAACACGAACAAAAAATTCCCATTTTCGCAATCAACTAACCTCCTGATTTACACGTTCCTAGTGTTTGATAGCCGAGAAAAATACAGGAACAGAAACGAAATCAAAATATTAGGCAATTGAAATACCTGATCACCAACCTTCCATCGAACGACGACCTTTCCAACAGCTTCGATGATTCCAGAACATTCGAGACCGGGGTAGGGACTGCCGCCTTTGAGGGAGGGTACAAGCCCTTCCTCTGAAGCGCATCTGCTCGATTAATGGCAGCAGCGTCCACTCTAATTAGAACTTCATCATATCCAATTTCAGGGTTTTCAACTTCTTGCACTTGGAGAACTTGCGGATCACCGAAAGTGGCGATCACTACGGCTTTCACGGCTACATGCCTGACTGTTGAAGCTACTTTTGGGATATGAATGAGAGGAAGATGAGGCAGTTAGGGTTTGGGCTTCGAGGTGAAAATTAATTCTGAAGAATTATGAATCTTCCGATTCCGGAGGGTTTTCGGAAAGAGAAAGGGTTAGGGTCACGGGATTTAGGTTTCCGGGATAAGAGGAAGACGAGGCAGAGGTTAGGGTTTTTCGGATAGCTATGTTTGAGAAGAAAACGGGGCAACAGTTGGGGTTTGGCTTCGAGGTGAAAATTAATCTGGAGGATTAATTTTGATTTGGGTTCAGTGTCTCAAAATGTGACGACTCGAGAAAGAGAATCACACACTTTTGGTTTTTTCCTTTTTATTTTATTTTATTTTATTTAAAATTTATTTTTAGCCATGTCGGATCCTTAAGTGGTAGATTGGAGAGCATGTTGGGTATAAAAAAAACCCAATCAGCATATTTACCTGGAATTTGGAAAAGTTGAGTTATGAGATTCTTATTATTTTGAAATGGGCCGCCAATAACTAAATATTTTTAAATTTAATTACTTTAAAAAATATATATATAAAAAAAACTCATTAACATTTTTTTATATTTTAAATAATATGTTAAATATAATTCCAAAACGAAAATAATTAAAACTAATTTTATTCAAATTAAAGTTTAAATGAACAAATAATCTATAGGGGATGATGTAATCATGCATTTGTGGACCTAGTATTTTGGCACGATACGTTCTCACTCGATGGTGAAACTCGCCTTTTTTATTTATTTGATGAAAAACTAATTTTTAGAAAATAATAATAATAACGGAAATAATAATGATTGAATAAATAAATGTAAAATTTGAATTTTGAAAATTGAAAATTAAATTCAAAAATTGAAAATTTGGAATTTAGGAAATTGGGAATCGAATTTAGAAATCGGAATTTTGAAGAATTATTTGAAGATGAAATTTTAAAAAAATTAATTAATTAATTAAATAATAATAATAACGAAGATAATAATATTAAATAAATAAATATGAAAATTAGAATTTTGGAAATTGGAATTACGAAAATTGGGAATTAAATTTGGAAATAGTTTGAAGGATTATTTAAAGATGGGATTTTAAAAATAAATAAATAAAATAATAATAATAACAAAAATAATATTGATTAAATAAATAAATGTGAAAATTAAAATTTTAGAAATTAAAAATTAAATTTGGAAATTGGAAAATTGCAATTTCAGAAATTGGGAATTAAATTTGGAAATAGGAATTTTTGGAAAATTAAATTTAAAAATTTGGATCTTGAAAAATTAAATTTAAAATTAGGATCTTAGAAAATTATTTCAAGAATTAAATTTAAAAAAATTGGAGTTTAAGAAAATTGAATTTCAAGAATTAAAGTTTTAAAAACTAAATTTAGAATTAAATTTTAGAAGATTATTTCGGAAATGGTATTTTTTTTAAAATAAATAAATACATAAATAAATAAATGAATAGATAAATTTGGAACTTTGAAATTTTAGGGGATTTTAAAAGGTTATTCAAGAATATAAGGAAAGAGAGTAAATAAAATGACACTAGTAGTTTAAAGAAAGTGAAAAAGGTGGCCATGCATGGCCCGTCCCAACAACTTTGGAAAACCCCACTTCAAAACCAATTTATAAAATTGCATGCTAGGTTGACCTGGGGATATAGCATATTAATTACTTGGAAATAAGCCACTGTGGATGGATTTTTACTGCATTGTCAGAATCTTACAGCTGTTTGGTTGCTATTTTTAAAAACTGTTCTGAAAAATAGTTTTTGAAAACAGTCTTTACAAACAGTCTTTTGTGTTTTAAAAAAAAAAAATTTGTGTTTGAAATTGAATTCTGAAAAATAGTTTTTGTTCTCAAAAATAAAATAAACATGTTTGGTTGAGTAAATAAAAAAAAAATAGAATAAATAAAACAAAAAAAATGTTTGAAAGTTATTTTTTTTTTAATTAATAAAGTGTTTTCTTCCATTAATTTGGTATAAATAATTTTCATGTACATAATTCATTTAAATTAAAAAAAAATTATTCCATTTGAAATTTTTACACCGGTTATAATTTTCTTAACAAATGATGACTTTGTAACCATGTATAAGTATATTAATTTCAATAATTTAAGGAAGAAGAAAGGGTTTGCAGGTATGGGTGTGGTGATTGGGTGGAGCTTGGGTGGAGCTTGGGTGGAGCTCACTTTGTGGAAACATAAAAAGCAGCTAAGAAAACACAAAAAAAAAAAAAAAAAAAAAAAAAAAAAAAAACATTAAAAATAATCTATTTTTTGAACAGTGAAAAAATAATGAAAACGCCTTTTTATTGTTCTCAAAAAAAATAGTTTTTGAGAACACGAAAAACACAAAAAACCAAAAACGCACTCCCTTCTCCAAACAAGTTTTTTGTGTTTTTTATTTTCAAGAGTAGAAAACAGTTCTTGAAAACAGGAACCAAACAAGCCCTTAGTTTACAACATAAAAACCAATAAACCTCCACCATTCTATATCCCGAAGGTATATTCCAAACTTGCACTGTCCAGTTCTTAAATAATAAGCACAGTCAATCTCATTCGGCCATAGTAGATAGCCTAAAATATTTAAAGAGACTCCTCCAGCAATTCCAGCCCTGTCTCTAGGATGATGAAACTTGCATGTGGCTCCAAACTTTTGAGTTCCTATCTTCAAGTAGTACTGACATTCTGGCTGTCCCATTCTCTCCGAGAACTCTCCTTTCATCCTTGTAGTGGCAATAGCCAGTTTTCTATTGGGAGGATGATTAAACTGGCAAGTTATCCCAAATCTACATAATCTTGTCCTAATGTAGTAAGAACAGTCTGGTTCTCCCAGATGCTCGGTATAAGGTCCGGACTCCATTGTTTCAATCGATCTCAAGTTCATTTGCCACATTGCATCTTGACTGAGCGAGGGCGAGAGGGAGGATCCCTCAGTCACTTGCCCTCTGGAATTTTGGAAATTATAGATTAAATTCGGAAATTGGAAAATTGGAATTTCGGAAATTGGGAATTGAATTTGGAAATTGGAATTTTGAAGAATTATTTAAAGATGGAATTTTAAAAATAAATAAATAAATAAATAAAATAATAATAACGAAAATAATAATGATTGAATAAATAAATGTGAAAATTGGAATTTTGGAAATTCGACATCAAATTTGAAAATTGAAAAATTGGAATTTCGGAAATTGGGAATTAAATTTGGAAATTAGAATTTTGAAGAATTATTTAAAGATGGAATTTTAAAAATAAATAAATAGATAAATAAATAAAATAATAATAATAACAAAAATAATAATGATTGAATAAATAAATGTAAAAATTGGAATTTTGGAAATTGAAGATTAAATTCGGAAATTGGAAAATTGGAATTTCAAAAATTGAGAATTGAATTTGGAAATTTTGAAGAATTATTTAAAGATGGAATTTTAAAAATAAATAAATAAATAAAATAATAATAATAACGAAAATAATAATGATTGAATAAATAAATGTGAAAATTAGAATTTTGAAAATTGGAAATTAAATTTGCAAAACTGAAATTTTAAAGAATTATTTAAAGATGAAATTTTAAAAATAAATAAATGAATAAATAAATAGAATAATAATAATAATGAAAATAATAATGATAAAATAAATAAATGTGAAAATTGAAATTTTGGAAATTAGAAGTTAAATTTGGAAACCGAAATTTTAAAGAATTATTTAAAGATGAAATTTTAAAAATAAATAAATGAATAAATAAATAGAATAATAATAATAATGAAAATAATAATGATAAAATAAATAAATGTGAAAATTGAAATTTTGGAAATTAGAAGTTAAATTTGGAAACCGAAATTTTAAAGAATTATTTAAAGATGAAATTTTAAAAATAAATAAATGAATAAATAAATAGAATAATAATAATAATGAAAATAATAATAATTAAATAAATAAATGTGAAAATTGGAATTTTGGAAATTGGAAGTTAAATTTGGAAATCGAAATTTTAAAGAATTATTTAAAGATGAAATTTTAAAAATAAATAAATGAATAAATAAATAGAATAATAATAATAATGATTAAATAAATAAATGTAAAAATTGAAATTTTGAAAATTAAATTTGGATATCGGAATTTTGGAAAATTATTCAAAAATTGGAATTTTGGAAAATAAAATTTAAAATTTTGAATCTTGGAAAATTAAATTTAAAAAATGGAATCTTTGAAAATTATTTCGCGAATGGAATTTTGGAAAATTAAATTTAAAAATTAGAGGTTTAGAAAATTGAATTTCGGGAATTAAAGTCTTGTAAACTAAATTTAAAATTAAATTTTAGAAAATTATTTCGAAAATGGTATTAAAATAATAATAATAATAAATAAATTTGGAACTTAGGAATTTTGGGAAATTTTAAAGAGTTATTTGAGAATAGAAAAAATAATAATGAAAGAAAAAAATAAATAAATAAACAAAGAAATAAAACTCTTAACATTAAAAGCTAAAATAATAAATAAATAAAAAAAACAAAACAAAAGGATGGCATGTGGCTGCTGCTGTTAGAGGGTGGCTAGATTGCGGCAGTGGTCCTGTGAGGGTCGAACTAGGTGCCGATCTTGAGCTTGCGCTCGCCAGACTCGTCCTGAATGAGCTAGAAATCAAGGTTCAAATGCTTGAAGTTGTGGCTGAGCTTGCCTTTTGGGCCCTCCACCTCAATGATCTTCGCCTTCACTTTGATCTTCACGCCTTCAGGTAAGTCCATCATTTCATAAGACAATATGATCTTCATTTTTCTCTACCCTCTACAACTACACCGCACAACAATGGCGACCCAGGCGAGGAGACTGAGCGGAGAAGAGAATGGTGGTGAAGGCCCACGTAAGAGAGGACTTGAGTCATGGATGGCATGCCTCGGAGGACCTGAAGAAAGATCTGGAAGAAGAAAGCCAGCCAGTTACAGAGTGTCTGCCATAGCTGAAGCGACCTAAGAGCGTAGACCTCGACCTGAATCAACTTGGCCTTTTGAGCCATTAATCATTCATAGGAAATTGATACCCGACTGCATCGATTCAATACCCCCATATCCTACTCATATACCCAAATTTGCAGACATCTGTAGTTAGAATCACCTTTTACCCATCAAATATTCTTCATATTGATTCATTTTCCACCAATGCATCGACATAGATTTCAAGTCTTAAAGCTTTGGGTGCACATTCAGGGGAAAATAGAGAAGTAGTAAGAGAATAGAAATGGGAATAGAATAGGAAACATTTCACATATATGTTGAACCCATTTTGTTATTTTATCCATGGGTTTAACAATCAGTGGGTTGCATTATGGAAAAGGTTTTCCAAAGTAAAGCATAAAATACAGCAAGCTCCTCAAATATGAAACAATAAACTGAAGCACATTCAAGCATCTCTTAAATAGAGCAAAAAAAAAAAAAAAATGAAAGATTAAACTAATAATCATTAAACCATAGCAACCGAACAAGTCATGTTGAAATCACAAGGGATGAAACAGGAGAAATATGAAAGATGAAAATATTATGGGAAACCATAACGGCCATACCTGAAAGTCTCCTTCCCAATAAGGTGTTATCATGGCTTCAAGTGAGTTGTCTCCTTCCAAAAATCAGTAGAGAGTTTCCCGATTTTCCCCCTCAACCTCTCTTACTCTGTTTTTTCTTCTTCTTTTTTTCCCCCTCTTTCTCCTTCTGTAAAATTGTCCTCAACCGATTTTTCTCTCCCTCGAGCTCCCTTATCCTGTCAACCCTTCAGACATCACTTCCCCAAAATGTCCTATCAATCCTCCAGATATCACCCCCCCTCTCCACCAAAAAAATGGAAACGTTTTGCTCCTTGAGGTGGTCAGCCAAAAGGGGTCTACAAATATGCCCCTCTTCTGTAGAGTTCACGAGTGTAAGGAATATGAACACTGAAGTGAAAAGAAAGTGTGAAAAGTGAGTGAAATGAAGTGAACTCTAAGGAAGAAAAAGAAAGATCCCTAAAATCCTAAGCGAAAGGTATCTCAGAGCGTCTCTAAAGTTACGCTATGGATCCAGACTCTCTCCAAAAATGTCTCCAGAAGTGACTCGAAGATCAATATCGAAGTCGAGTAGCAGTCGAACCACCAAAGAGCACAAGAATGAGTATAAGGGGAAGAACCATACGTGTACCGTAAGAGGACACAAGGCATAGAGTATCTAACCATACAATCAAGACACATGCTATGAGCTCATAGAGCTACATCCTACACAAAAGATGAGAAGAAACTCTAGAATATCATAATGAAGTGAGAAACACATATGCAACAAAGAGAAGTAAGATGGAATGTGAAACTGTGAGAACAAAGCATGTAATGCTAGTGATCATGAATATCAGGAACTATGGCACTGAATGACAAGAGTAGCTCTAAATGCTAAACTGTGAAAAGAATGGCTCTGGAAGCCAAACCAAAAAGATAACTCTAAACGCTAAATCAGAAGGCCTACAGGTGAAGTCCTACGATGGTGATACAATTGAAATGCCCATAGATGCCAATCTATGGTGGTGAAACTCCCAAAGGCCCATAGACAAAAATCTATGGTAGTAATAATCTTAAAGGCCCAAGGATGAAAATCCATGATGGTGAATCTGAAATGCCCATAAATGTCTGATCTATGGTGGTGATAACTGAAACAAAGCCCATAGATGTCTGATCTATGGTGGCGATGACTGAAATGCCCATAGATGAAAATCTATGGTGGTGATAACTGAAACAAAGCCCATAGATGTTTGATCTATGGTGGTGATAACTACTAAAATGTCCATGGATGTCTGATTTATGGTGGTGATAACTAAAACGCCCATAGATGAAAATCTATGGTGGTGAAATAACTAAAATGCCCATAGATGTCTGATCTATGGTGGTGATAACTGAAACAAAGCTCATAGATGTCTGATCTATGGTGGTGATACTGAAATCCCCATAGATGTCTAATCTATGGTGGTGAAAATTGATTGAGGCCCATAGATGTCTGATCTATGGTGGAGAAAACTGATCTAGGCCCATAGATGTCTGATCTATGGTGGTGAAAACTAACCGAGGCCCATAAATGAAAATCTATAGTGGTGAAACTGAAATGGCCATAGATGAAAATCTATGGTGGTGAAAACTGATCAAGGCCTGAAATGCCCATAGATGTCTGATTTATGGTGGTGATACTAAAATGCCCATAGATGTCTAATCGATGGTGGTGATAACTGAAACAAAGCTCATAGATGAAAATCTATGGTGGTGGAAATTGAAACGCCCCTAGATGAAAATCTATGGTGGTGAAAAACTATTGAAAGAAGGATGCCTTAAACAAAGTGAAGAAAAGGGGAATGCCCTAAACAACCTAGAAGAAAGGGAGGTGCCCTAAAAAAATTGACGATAAGGGAATGCTCTAAACAAACTGATGAAAGAGTGATGCCCTAAACAGGATGACAATAGGGTGATGTCCTAAACAAACTGACGGTAGGGGGATGCCCTAAACAAACTGATAATAGGGGGATGCCCTAAAGAAAAAACTGAAGGAAGGAGGATGCCCTAAACAAACTGATAAAAAAGGAATGCCCTAAAAAACTAAAGAAAGGGGGATGCCCTAAACAAACAGATGGTAGGAGGATGCCCTAAATAAACTGAAGGAAAGGGGGATGCCCTAAACAACCTAGCAAAAAAGGAGATGCCCTAAACAACCTAGCAGAAAGGGAGATGCCCTAAATAAACTGATGGTAGGGGGATACCCTAGGTAATAACTCATAAAGATCGACAAATGGGTCTAACAACCATGAAATCAGCATGAAATGTGATAAACCCAAAGAGGGGGGATGCCCTAATAGAAGAACGCTAAAGGGGGTATGCCCCAGTATGATGACTAGAAAAGATTAAGAAATAGATCGAGCAGTAAGAAAATCTGCAAAAGATCTGATGAACTCAATGATGGGGGTATGCCCCAGCATAATATAGTAACAACCATAAGACACAATGTCACCATACAAGACACTCTAGGATACACTCAACGATGATGCAATGAAAAAGTCTAACATCAATGAATAAATGCTTAAACAAGACCATACATCACAGAAACTATGCTGACAAAGCAAAACTTAAAACAAGGGACCAAACAAAAGCTGACCAAGACTCTAAGTCTAAAATGTAAGCAAAACAAGACACAACATATCAACTATCAATATGAAAACATCATCACAAATACATCAACGATCTAACAAGCCCTACCATCATGCAAGATGTTGAACCTAATACCCAAAGGCATGTGAAAACTCGACCAGAAAACTCAAGACTGGTATGCATCCTCCTCTGATCAAAAGAAAGGGGATAAGGTCATTTAAGATGATGAAATAGGTGGGCTCAAAAGATGTAAGGCTCCGATAAGATGGATGCAGGTATAATGGTGTCAAATGTAGGATGTATGGGTGTGTAACAAAGGAAAGTGGGTATCTAAGTCGAACCAAGTATGTTGAGAAGACTGAACCCAGGGCGTTAATAACTCTATGATCCATCAAAAGTAATAATCATAAACAGGAAGTGGAGTCACAATGTCAAAATTAGCAAGGTTATGCCCTAGTATGAATGCATCCTTTCAAAATGGGTAAACCTTTATTGCAAGATAAACTTTGGGAAGTATGTGTTTGGCATAAACTGTCATCTCACAAAATCATCATCGATGAGTGGGCTATGCCCCAGTGTAAGCATCTCCAAAGCAAACATCGATGAAAAGAGTACAACCAATCATACATGATCTAATCAAAATGAATCTCCCTTCTCAAAGTCATCGTGGTAACATGAAGAGAATATCTGACCTCCTCCAAAGAAAGAGCATGTCCTAATATGAAAAAGATCAAGCAAAGTGGTATGCCTCAACAAAAATACACTCTGACATGACCATGCCCAGATGTAAGTTGGTATCTCTAAGATCAATCGCCAATGAAAAGGTTATGCCCCAGTATATGGCAATCTCTGAAATGACTAAACTCCTCTACAAACTCTCACAAGTCTCTGTGTCCTGATCCAATCATCTCAAAAATCTACCAACAATGATGAGAAGGCTATGTTCCTGTATAAACACATCTAATCAAATCACCTAGTCATATCTCATACTCCAATGTAAAAGAAATCTAATCACCTCCAAGGAACAACTATGCCGCAAAAACTATCATCGATTAAGAAATATACCCCTGTGTAAAGTACACTAGATGAAATACGTCAATCATGTCTCATGCTCCCATGTGAAAAAGAATGTCTGATCTCCTCCGATGGATGGCTATGACTCAAAAATCCATCATTGACTGAGAGGAGTATGCCTCAACAAAATGGTCATCTAAAAAAATGATCCTCGATCAAGAAAGGTGAGCCTCAATGCAATGTATCAAGCAAAATGGTTGCATACCCGATAAAAACTCTTTGAGGTGGCTATGCCCCAGTGTAGAGTCATACCACAACTCCTAGTCCATCACAACCAAAATGCTCTCAAACCAATCCCAAGTATTGCCCACATAAGAGTTATCAAACACAATGTGTGATGTCATGGCCTCAAGGTGGTCTTGAGACTCGGGACGTAATGTAGGCTAAGGTAATAAGGTGAAAGAAATGAAAGGAAACAAGGCTCAAACACCCAATGATAAAACCCCATACCCTCGTGTATAAAATGCAATATGTGCAAAGAGTCTCATAAATCATGGACCTAAGGACGTCCAATATGAATATATCAATGATGAAGAAAGAATCCAAGATGAATATATCAATTATGAAAGAGAAGATATGAATAATATCGAACTGGTGATGGGATGTACAAGAATGATGTGTGGAAAATATCGAACACGGAGTATAAACCAATATGTACAAAGAACTATGTAGCCAAGGCAAATGAAATACCATGAGAGGAACAAATAAATCGAAGGAAAATGAATAAGCACTAATCCACTCAAATCAAGTCATGGAGAATGGTTAAATCACCAATGTATGTAATGATGGAGAGGATAATGATCTAGATTCCCTAGGAAAAGGTCACTTGTCCTCTCACATGCAAAATACATAACGAGGTGAGCACCAAAAGATGAGAGCCTCCTGAAAGTCCACATACGAACCTTCATAAGCAACTAACTCAAAAAAACAACCTCAATGAATGATGACACTGTATACATACATACATGCGCTTTTTTTTTTCTTCATTTTTTTTTTTTTTTTTTTTGCTTTGCTATTTTTTTTTTTTTTTTTTTTACTTGCACATACTCTAAATATCAACAAACGAGCACCACTAAGCATACATAATGAAATGGATATTCTCTCAAACAATGATGTGTACCAACTCTCTCTGAAAAAATGACCTTCTCAACTAAGGAGCTCCGAACCAATATCCATGAGATAGGAATGGAAATGGACATGATCGTTCTCAATGCATTGAAATGTGAAAGATCATCACTCATGGCATAGAAAGAAATACGATGACAAAGACAAATGATAGAACAAAGGATATAAACAATGAGGTATGATGAGAAATGATGGTAAGACAATAAAAGAATAGTGAAAAAGATGAGTCAGTAAGTCCATGGCTCATGAGACTCCCGAATAAAACATATATACATTGGAGGGCCCCTATCTCGGTGTAAAAAGTGAGCAAGGCTATAAGAAAGAAAAGGCTATGATGCTCATACGAGGCTCAAAGGGCTAGCAATGGTCTAAATGTCAATAAAGGTAATAGGGTATCGGCTAACTGAAATGAAGGCCACCCATCCTACGACCACGGTCTCAAACATCGTGCTCTCAAGCCCTCAAATGATCAATATTAAAGATCAATGCCCATCTGATATAACCATGTCAACCCTCTGGAATCATGCACCAAACCATACTCCCATTGCTCCATAATAACCTCAAAGGTAATCCTCTCAAAGCAAAGTAAATAACGATCCCATCCGGCACAATTGCTCATCACAAGCCAACTCTCATCATACAAGATCAATCTCTATATGCATAGAAAAATAAGTGATAGTCCCATTAGGCAATTGACCAATCCTCACATCGTAAGCCACCCAATGATCATAAGTCATCCCTCACCATGCAAGATCAACCCTGGGCTCAAACTCCTCACACTCTACCTGGTCGAATGAGAGAGGAGATGTGCAAAGCTAGAAAAGCTGAGAATGGAAAGGTCATATAATGGTCTCAAGGGTGATGTTGTGCAAAGCTCACAATGAGTGGATGTAGGTCAAAGCAAAGTCAAGGTGTGAGAACGGGTAAGGCACTACTCTGATCATAAGAAGATGGGTCACAGTCTCAAACTCCCTAAGTCAAATCTCCAATCCTAGGCTAATAGGCTCAATATCCTCCATGATAGGTCAGGCCTCAAGACCACAATGTGCAAGTGAAGAAATGTCTCAAGTCAAAAGTACAATACTTCACATCACAAAACACAAGCATATGTCCATAAAGGAAAAGACATCCAATGGAATAAAAAATGAGTACATCATGCAAAAAGAAGAATAACACAGACTATACTCAAGAATCGAGTTATAGTCTCTAAATGTCAAAGGTAAAACAAGATTAAACAAACAAAAACAGTGACTGGTCCTGTCATCACATCTCTAGCCATAGAGGGAACAAAATCTGAGCGCCACCATACCAAAGTAAGCCAATCATGAGTCAATCACCCAAGTCAATAAGATCAGGGACTGCTGGTGAAGGGGCGTCTGCATGTATGGCTTGAGTCGAGGTAGGAATAAAAAACATATCAGAATAAGGATGTCCAAAAGTCTCAAAATCAACAATGTCCTGTATGGCATGTCGTAGAACAGTGCAACGATCAGTGTGATGCCCGACCGACTGATGGTATGTACAATATAAATCAAGTCGAAACTGTGAAGGCACAGGATTTGGAAATGCCCTAGGAGCCAAAGGGGCCAAAAATCCCATGGCCTAGAACGTCTCAAAAACTCTACTTAAGGGTATGCCTAAGTCCAAAAAGTGTCTCCGACATCGTCAACGAGGGTGAAGTCGCTCCTGAGGAACTGTAATGCCCGGAGGGTCCCGAAACTGGGATGGAGATCGTGTCAATGTAGCCAATGTAATGGACGATGAATGCTGCTAGAGCACTGAATATGGACGAGGTCATGGATGTGAGACACCTAAAGTAACAGATGTCGGTGAAGCCAAATGTGGCAATAAAGACATCACTACTCCTAGAGCTCCTCTCGATGACGATGGATACTCTAACAAAATAAGCTCAATCCTCTCAATCCTCCGTGTCAAATCCATCATCATCTCATAAAGAGTGGTAAGGGTAACTGGTGCGACCTCGTCCGACATAGTGAACCTCAAATGAAGAAGTCTAATTCCAATGTACTCTGTACCATAATCATCATGCCATTAATCTCTACTCGAGAACCAATCACAGTACTCAAACTGTCCAAGACTTTAAAACACATGCAAGAGACAAAACAAAGCAACACATAATGCTACTCAAGATAACAACATATAAAATGCATGATATGAAACGATAATAATAATAAAAAGAAGACAGAAACACATACTCAAGAAAACAACAATACCACTAAGTGAAACGAGAGTACATCATGCAAAATAACAAGACCATAAGGCCTACTCTTGAAACACGGGGTACAAACTCGAATCACTAACTGTAAAACAAAACCCAAATATAAAATAAAAATGAACAAAAACTCAAACGACCAACTAAAATGTAGTCCTAAAATACATCGACAAGGTCTGCAATATCAAAGTGTCTTGTGAATATCAATGCCTTAGGGATCTAAAACATGATGGTATAAGCTCGAAGGGGAGGAACTGCATGTGTGGAATAGGCTGGAAAGGAATTAGTAGTCATATTTGGATCAAGATCAGTATCTGTGGTCGATACAGGAAAGCTAACCGTACCACTGTCAATAAGATCCTGTATGGTATGACGTAGAGAAGCATAATAATCAATACGGTGGCCTGCCATCTGGTGAAATGCACAAAACTCATGAGCACGAAAACGCAGAGACAAAGTACTCGGAGGCGGCCTAGGGGCTAATGGTACTAAAAGACCAGTAGCTCTGATTCGTTCAAAAGCTCTATCCAAATGCATCCCCAAATCAGAAAAAGTCCTCTGATGTCGCTGATGGGGACGAGACTGCTCACGTTGTGGGGAACTAGTCTGTGGGTGCTGAAACTGAAATAAAAGCCATACTATGGCAGTATGAGGATGCATAGAAGGATACTGCTGAATTGATTGAGGATGACGAAGCTGTGAGGATGGGAAATCACTCATAGGTATCTACAATGATCTAGCGTAGGGATGATAACCAGGTCGTCGATGTTGAAAGCTTGTAGAATTCACGCCTCCATAGCTCTCAAATGATCCAACAACTCTCATCCCCTCTGTATCTGGGGAATGAGTAATATCTTACCATAATCCTCTAAATATACCATCATCTACATCGAACAAAGCCTGAACCAAAGATCTAAAATCCTGGAAAGGGACCCCTGTCAAATGTCAAGCAAACCTAGGTTGCAAACTCCTAAAAAACATGCACATCTAATCGCTCTTGGTAGGTCACTTAATCATCTCCGCAACCTTCTCCCTTCAACAGGAGATGAAAGAAGAAACAGGCTCATCTGATCTCTATCTAAGAAACTCAAGCTCTCTACGTGTAATGCTCGTATCACTACCGAATGAATACTATCTCAAAAACTCCTACGCTAAGTCCTCCCAAGTTCTCCAACGAGATGACTCTAATGAAGTGTACCATCTCTGTGTTGTGCCGCTCAATGACAATGGGAACAAAGTAAGCAACTGTGCCTCATCTAGACCAAGAGTCCTCATAACTGTGCTGTAAAGTCTGAGATGAATATGAGGACATCCAACACCCGTATATCTCTCTATTTCAGACATCCTGAAATTGACTGGCAAAGTGGTCACTGGTATATCATCAGTGTCATCCTAAGAAATCGTCTCATCAGGATCTCTCATTCGTCTGATCCTCTGCTCGAGTCTGTCCATACGAGAGCGAGAATCCTTAATAAGGGTAACTACTGTGACAATGGGTGGAATGATAGTAGCCTAATCATGTGAAATAGTATGCAAAGTCTGCGTAGCTAGCATCTGAATAGGTAGAGGTGGTGGTAGCACTAAATCAAATGGTGTGTCCTCGAGCATTGCATGCCTACTCTATTGAGTATCCATCATCTAACTCAAACTAGTCAATGCCTCCTGAATCAAAGCCTCAGAAGTGGTAAGCTAGCCAATCGAAACCGACAATGAATCCATCTATAGCAGCTTAGTGATACGAATCAACCTCTCTCCAACTCAACCCAAGGCACCGAACCAAGACTAGGACTACAAACGGACTCCTACAAAAGAACCAAAACAAAATGACGCATGCAACCACACTAGATGCAACGAACAATGACCAATGCATGATACAACACAACCCAATACATGACAAGGTGTGATACATAGTCCTATGGTGACAATCAAAATTTGGATATATGATAGAAACTCTAAAGTCACAAGAGTGTCCAGTGTGAGATGACTACAAATATAACTAAAGAATTTCTATCAATGATCCAGAAAATGAATGAGGTGCGAAGAACAACACTATTATGATATCGATACTCAGTCTATAACAAAATATCCTTAATTCACTTTCAACCCGAGCTCCATAAAGAAAAAATGATAAGGTGATCAAGGCGGATCTCTCAAAAAGGGTGTAAATGTGAAAACATGCCTTTCACCTTCCTGTAATAAAAACATCGGGTTGAAAACAAAATTAGGCAAATCGACCAAAAAAATGAAGTATCAAGCCCATGATAGGTGGAGAATGTAAAAAAGTGAGCATAATCAATGAGCATATCCCAAAACATCAAGCAGAAAGTGACAACAAACCAAAAGAATGTGTCAAATCAAGAAAAGAAGACTATTTAAAGCCCTAGGGAGAAAGTATGCTAGACTCAATGAGCGACACAAAGAAACCAAAACCATACAATAAAAGGTGGTCCAACTGATACTCAAACTTGCACCGATATCTAAGCACTCTCGATTAGAGACCCAAAAGAAGGAGTACTGGATCCGAACTGTAACTAAAAAGGCTCTTTTGGCCCTTAGATGCACCCACGTGTAGGGAAGGAAGTCCTGATCGAAGGATCTAAGACTCAACCTACAAGGTCAACGTGGCTCTAAAAAGAAAAATTGTGGACTTTAAAGGATCCTTAGCAGAAGCGATCGTACCCTCCGACGGTACGCAACCCTCTGCATGCCTCTAAAGAGACGGGGCACTTCCATGCAAAGTGGTCATCACCTCCACACATGCACTACCTCGACATCCTAGGGGGGTTTCCTATGATGAAAGCTCTCACAACTCTCAACACTTAGTAGTCAACTAAAGTGCACAGTGAGTGGTGTGGGTATATTTGAAAATCCTATCAAACTAAGTAGAGAGAAAACACACTAGTCACACAAATATCCTGAAATCTAGCTCTAGGCTATACAGGTCTTCAAAGGTCGGACTCCAATCAACATCAATGTGTTGGCCACCTCCAAAATGCTCCCAAAAATAGATATAGCCCATCGCTAGACCCTACTCCTAATCACTAGCTCGATTGAAGAGCAAACAAAGCAATAAATCTCATATCAAATACAAGAACAAGGAAAACAAGGTCGACCGAGGCTAGGGAGTTGGAGGTAAGGGGATAGATGTGTGTCCCACACAAACAAGCAACTCATGCAATCATACGGAAAGAGAGAAGTCATGCAAAGCATATGTATATCACTCATATCTACACACAAGCTAATCGAAAAAAATATCTAGCAAGGATAACATACTTCATGATAATCAAGAAAATATACAACCAAGAGAATCAATCATGTCAAGATGAATGAGATAAGCAACAAAAAGAATGTACATGTCAAAGTGAACAGAGTAGTCATACAACAAGAAGAGTCAATATGTGAGGATAGCCATAATGATCAATCAATATAATCAACATGTTAATGCCTCAAACAAATACAATAACCAAGCATGCATCAAGGATAATGATATCAAGAATTCTCAATGTATAATCAACAATCAAGCAAATCGAAGCACAAAGAGAGGTAGGTACCCACTGATCGACCAATCAAATGCCACAATTGCCTCATCTTAAGTTCAAGTTTGATCTTTTATCATGCGTCCCCAGTGGAGTCGCCATTTTGTGGACCCCGCATTTTTGCTCATGTGTTCCCACTCGATGGTGAGACTCGTTTTTTATTTTATTTGGTGAAAAATATGATTTTTTTAGAAAAGACTTGGAGTCGCCACTTATTTTTGTTTTATTTTCAAAGGGTAAACAAAATAAAAAAGAAAACTCTAAGTGTGACTCCTTATTTGGAAAAGGTGGTCTGTGAAAAACCAAATCTGGGTTCGGGGGTCAGGTTACTTATTGGGAAGGTACGACAATGACTATAGCATCCCTCTAAGTCTCTACTAATAAGATGAAGTAAGCATGACAATTGATAAGGAAATTAATGGATACCAAAATGGAATAATTAAATAATAAAGTGAATCATGCATAAGAATAAGCGAGGCGGGAATGAGATCGTACCTTAGTAGCAATTAACAGTGCGCTATCATGGAAATAGGGTCAGTTCAAGTATAACATCATCACATGCGTATCAAAGAGCAATGCAAAGATCTGACAATTCTCATTAAGCATAACAATTGACCATTAGAAGAGAAAACTCATATGTAGTGCCTCACCAAAACCCAATTTATTAAGCAAGAATAAATTTTTCATAATTCCAAAGCAATGGAATTTATTATTCCATTCCAAAGCAATGGTGCCAAATCAAGCGGGAAAGTTTTGTAGGATATGGGCATACCGTTGGGGTGGTATTATGCCCGCAACCATAGAATGGTTTTAGACATGGTACCTCATAAGCTGCAGAAGAAGGCCCGATGTTGCCAGGGTGCTCAAGGCCGCGGAAATAAGGTATGTATTTAAAGCACCAGCTCGCACAGTCTCTTCTCCTTCGACAGTGCTTTCTGACATCCCATTTTAGTAGCCCTAGACTCCAAAGATCCAACACCTTCAAATTAAGGTAAAACAAAATAAGTTGGATTCTGAAATCCCTTTTTTCTTCTCCCGTTTTCCCTTCTCCTATTTCCATCTCTCCATTGCATCAAAATCGTAAATAATAAGGATTTGTTTCTATTCAAACCAATTATCAATGGTTGTTAATTTTTCTTTTTAACTCCTTTAATTTGATTTTTAATCTCTTGTTTAACAAATCATTTGGTAGGAATTTTTGTGCTACCATTTCAGTAGCAGATTGCATATTCACGTGGGGATCACTCTCCACAAAATCGCCATTGTGCTGCTCTGGTACTTCCTTTTTCATTTACAGGTGCTAAATTTTCTCTAACAAGTGGTAGCAATTTGAATTCTAGGGTTAAATTTTCTTTTGGTTATATTAGCTTCTTAGTTTTGTTTAATATTTCCTTTGCAACTTCACGATGGGAACATCCACCAGAAGATTGTTCATGGAATTGTCGGGGGAACTTTGGTGGCTAAGCTTGATGTTATAAAAACAATGAGTTCTAATTGAGTGAAAATGATTCAGTTTGGGTTTGAAGTGGGAGAGCTATGGATTTTTAAATTGTCACAGTGGATGCTATTGTGTGCCTCATCTGTAATAATCCGGTATGGGTTTCTTGTTAAGTCCTTATTTTTTTACACCATCAAATCCAGTCAAACATTTGTGCAAAATATATTCAAACCCAACTCTAGTACTAGTGGAATAATGTTGCTACAAGCTTACTCATTTTCATCTTGTTTGTTACAGAAATCTGAGTCCTTAAACGGGGATGTTCAATACTGCAGGGATTCTGATATAAAAAAATTTCTAGCAACCTGTATAATGTGTTCCACCATTCCTGCTCTGTTTGGAAGCACTCTTGTCTCACTCAATAGCACTAGCATGTTTAAGGGCATTTATTTTTGTGGTGGGTTTATATTGGAATATTGGAATAAAGAATAAAAGAGAAATAAATTGGAAATATGTTAAGGAAACTTGTTTTGACCTGTACCTGTTTTATTTGTTTGAACTCAAGATATTTAAATCAGCTATTGGTTTATTTGGGTGTCAAAGTAGATCAGTGAGTGATGATGTCCCAATAAAACAGCTTTAAGGTTTTCATTTTTTCTTTGGATTAGCCTTTCACTTCATCAATTAATTAATTAATTAGACATGATCTGTGAAATGTTTGTTTGTGAAGTATTTCTGTATAGCCCGGACTTAATACTCTCAGCCCTTGCTTCAGTTGCCTTTGCTGCTGCAATTTTTGACCTCCCTTTGTGTAGCTCGGATTTCAGCAGTGCTATTTCAACTTGAGCTTCATTCTCCCTTCCTCTAATCTCATCCATCTCTATTTTTGTCTTCTCTAATTCCCCTGTAAGCATCTCAACATCAGAGTTTAAACGCCCTACCTCCTCATTTGCATTCTTACGCTTTATTTTAAACTGATTAAGCTCTATTTCCAGTGAGTTAATGGATACTGCTTGTTCTGAGTTCTCTCTTTCCTGCCTTTCAAAATCTAGTTATAGCTTATTTAAATTGTTGATGGCATCAGAAGCAGCTTTTGCAGATACACAATGAAGTTCATTGGCTTCTTTAAGTTCAAATTGCAGGGTTTCAATAAATTCCGATTTAGCCAGGAGCTCATTTGCCAGAAACTGCACTATCTCTGTTTGTTTCCTCAACTCTTCTAGCTGTTCCTGTGCTTGAGCCAAAGTTGCTGTCACTAACTGTAACTCTGCCTCTTTCTCACATAGAACTGCAGAGTTCTCTTTCTCTGCTTCAATAGCAGCCAGCTTTGAATGAAGAATAACTTCATTGAGCTCTGAGACATGCTTTAGAAGCTCATCGGTCTTGCCTTTTTCCATGTTGGCAGCTGTTTCTATCAGCTTTGCTTGTGTCATAGCCTTGAATTCAGATTCTCTAGCATAGCAAGTTCTGTTTCCATACGAAATAATACTTCTTGGGCTGTCTTCAACTCACTTAAAACATGATAAAGCTACAGAATGGAAAGAAAGTGTTATCTATCATGATTTTTCAAGTTTAGTTTTTAATTTGGCGTACTATTTGCTTTATAGGTTTTGGGATATTGGAAAATCTAAGCATCATGTTTTTTTCTTTTTCTTGCTGAATATTTATTAGTTATGTAGTTTTGATTTTTTGAAGCAACTACGTTGAATATTTATTAGTCATGTAGTTTTGGATTTTTGAAAGTTAACTGGCTTGTGATTATTGCTGGAATTTGGAAATTAGGATTCAAAACTTTGTTTTTCCTTCTCTTCCTCTATATTCTAAGCACTCTAATAGAGGATTGGGGTTTAATGGTAGTTTAGTTTCCTGTGGCAATGGGAATGATTGTCAACCAATTAGATATTTTTGAAAATAATTGAAAATTTTAATTAAAAAATTCCTAACTAGTTTTTTCTTTTTCCCCTAAATTTTCTCTCCGATCAAATGCAGGTTTGTGAATTTTCTGTATTTTGGTCAATAAATTGATGGAATTTATGCTTTCTGCAGTTTTTTAGAATTGGTGGAGGTTCAGATAACAAAACAAAACAAGAAAGAATAGAAATCTTATTATTTAACAGTACAAAAAAAAATAAGATCACATAGTACAATCCAGCTCTATAAGGGGAAGGAGGAAGTGATGAAGGAGGCAGAGGAGCTGAACAAGCAAATGGGTGCTCTCATTGTTCTTCAGATCAAGGTGGAGAATCACTGTTGGGTTTGGAGCAGCAGGAGGTGGTGGTTCTGGCCCAGCAGAGAGGTGGCTTAATCATCAGGACAATGGCAGAAAGCCTGGTAAGGGGAAATTGTTTGCTCAGATTTTCATTTCAGTCATAGAAATCTATATTATTATTATTTGGTTTTATATTTAACAAATTTGATAATTGGTTTATTGTTAAATTTGATGCATTTTCTATGTAGTCACCCACATGGAAAATATTTAATATGATGCAAGTTCTTATAAGAAAAACAATAAAATTATAAGAAAAACTTAGTTTAAAAATGAGACAAGTTCTTGTCTCTTTATTTTGTTTTTCAAAATTAATTTTAATTTACATAAACAAACAAAATTTCCATCTAGTAAAACATCTATGTGAAATTGATCTTGGCAAACATATTTTCAATAAAAAATTTCAAAATCTGTGTTTATTTTTATTTTTTTTATTTTCAGAAACTTAATTTTAAAAATTATTTTCATAGAACAGACTCAATCATGCCCTATAGATTTTAAATTTCTTACCTTTATATATAAAGCAAGAAAGGGATTGAAGAAATATGATGAAAAAAATTACTAAATTTTGATTTGTTTTTGGTTTTCCTTTCTATTTTCCTTTATGTTTTTTCATAGAAGGGATACTCTTAGGAACCAGAAACTCCAATATCAACTTTGAAGGGCATTCTCTCCACTTAAACATCCAATTTGTCATTCAGCAAGGAGGAGCTGAGGAAAGTAGAGGAGCTAATGACAAAGGCATTTGTTGAATTCCATAAAAAACTCTGGGTTATAAAAAGTTTTTGGTAACAAAGGTTTCTTCTTCTTCTTCTTCTTTCTACATAATCTAATGAGGCTAGACATATTTCTTGAGAATTTTCTAATGTTAGTAGGATCAATTCTATTCTCACACAAATGCTCCATAGCACTTGTAGTTGCCTTTTATTGTTTGGAATGGTTTCAGGGATTAAATATTGTTGCTCATGATGCATCTACAATTGAGGAATGCCCTTACGCAGAAGAACAAGGGCTTTGCTTTCATATAGTTTGCAATTGTTGAGCAAACCAGGCATGCTGTCAATGAACTTGAGCATCTAGAGGTATTGAGATTGTCCTCTTCTTTCTTATATTGATTTTCTTCTTAGCAAGCATGCTCAAGACCTTGTCTTGAAAGGTCATGAACTCCTCGTGCGACACTGGTTGAACTTGTGAGACGAGCATCCCTTCACGAAGGTCTTGGATCTGTTCCCTAAGATCCTCTAAGCCCTTCTCCATGCCTTGCTCGATCAAGTCCACCCCTTCTCGGGTGTTTGCCATGGCTAGCTCCACCTTAGCTAACCTTGCCTCCATGTTGGCAATGGCATCACGAGACTTATCCTTCCTGCCCTTGCCCCGCGCAGTAGGCTCAATCTCCCTTCCATGGGTTTGCTCGCTAGTCTCCTCCACGTTGGAACCCGACATGCTTCCTTTACTATGCCCACTTCGTAGCCACGCTCTGATACCAATTGTCACGGACTTAGTCTTTTCCTAAGCTCGTGCGGCACTTAGACAAGTCAAGACCCTTGATCTTGCTAAGTCAACCTGATTCCCAATACTTAGCTTGCTAGGCTAAGACATTCACGACTCGGAAGGTTTAGAAGGCGTAGTAGGCAACTCTTAAAGAATGGAAGCTTTATTGCTTTCAAAGGAAGCTTTACAATGCTTGGAAGCTCACTTGCTTGGTTAGGAAGTGGTTTGGGTGGTGCCTTGGCCAAATGAGGTCCTCACATATTTATAGGCACCAATGGAACTCTCTGAAACCTTAGAGGGTTCCTTACAAATCAGGAATATTGTAAAACTCCCTACACTAATCTATGTACAAGAATATACAAGAGATCTCTAGAATTCTCTAGAAAGCCTCGAACTCCTCTCATGCCTTCCACCATAGTGTAGAGATGTGTGGACATCTCTAGGCATTTCTAGAACCTTCCACACTCTTCCCACCAATGGCTTACTGTAGATGGCTCCAAGAGTTTTCGGAAGCTTCCCTCCTCCTATATAAGCCCATGGGGAGGGTCATTTGAAGCATCTTGTGACACTTAGCTCATTAATTTGGAATTTAACATATGACTTAGATGAAGTTTAGGTCCACTCAATCTAGTCTAGAAAATCAGGCACAAGAGCCCCCCCGTTGTCTACTACAATCAAATGACGTCACTCCTTGATATACTCCCTCAGATCACACCATGCATGCATTGAAATGATATTTAAAAGAAAGTTTACAATTTTTATTATTATAAAAATGAAATAAAAGTATTTATAAATATTCTAATTAGTTTGGTAAGTAAATATCTTAAATATTTTTACATCTAGAATTTATAGCCCTTAATTTTGACTATATATTGGTTTTTACTTTTTAAATAATTAGTTAAATGAAATTAAAAATAAGATAATTAAAATTTATTGTATAATTAATTTATTTTTTGCACACAAGTGGTGATCAAGAATGTGTTTAAAATGATTGTCTTTTTATTATTCAAGATATAATTAATGATTTTATGTATAAGTTATATTTTTATATTTAATTATTTTATAAAACATATAAAGAAAGACTCATTAACAAGATTATTATGATTTTTTTTATATTTTTAATAATATATTAAATATAATTTGAAAATAAAATAATTAAAATTAATTTTATTCATAATAAAGTTTAGAGGAACAAATAATCTGTATATATAATTGTGTTCATTTATGAGTATGTCGCCCCATTGGTTAGGAGGATTGTTGCCTATGTTAGAGACCTAAAGGCTTTCTATAGTTATGTTATGTGGCTGCCCACTTCTACTGATCATGATGATGGTGCCAAATCAGGCGGGAAAGTTTTGTAGGATATGGGCATATCGTTGGGGTGGTATTATGTCAGTGACCATAGAATGGTTTTCGACGTGGTACCTCATGAGCTGCAGAAAAAGACCCAATGGTGCCAGGGTGCTCAAGGCCGCTGAAATAAGGTATGTCTTTGAAGCTCCAGCTCTCACAGTCTCTTCTCCTTCGACGGTGCTTTCTGACACCCCATTTTAACAGCCCTAGACTCCAACGATCCAACACCTTCAAATTGAGGTAAAACAAAATTTTCTCCCATGTTGGATTCTGAAATCCATTTTATCTTCCCCCGTTTTCCCTTCTCATATTTCCATCTCTCCATTGCATCAAAATCGTAAATAAGAAGGATTTGTTTCTATTCAAATCCATTATCAATGGTTGTTAATTTTTCTTTTTAACTCCTTTAATTTGATTTTTAATCTCTTGTTTAACAAATCATTTGGTAGGAATTTCTGTGCTACCATTTCAGTAGCAGATTCCATATTCACGTGGGGATCACTCTCCATTGCTTATTCTGCTGTTGCGTACTCTTTTGGTTATATTTGCTTCTTCATGATGGGAACATCCACCGGAAGATTGTTCATGGAATTGTCGGGGGAACTTTGGTGGCTAAGCTTGATGTTATAAAAACAATGAGTTCTAATTGAGTGAAAATGATTCAGTTTGGGTTTGAAGTGGGAGAGCTATGGATTTTTAAATTGTCACAGTGGATGCTATTGTGTGCCTCATCTGTAATAATCTAGTATAGGTTTCTTGTTAAGCCATTATTTTTTTACACCATCAAATCCAGTCAAACATTTGTGCAAAATATATTCAAACCCAAGTCTAGTACTAGTGGAATTACGTTGCTACAAGCTTACTCATTTTCATCTTGTTTTGTTACAGAAATCTAAGTCCTTAATAGGGGATGTTCAATACTGCTGGGATTCTGATATAAAAAAATTTCTAGCAACCTGTATAATGTGTTCCACCATTCATGCTCTGTTTGGAAGCACTCTTGTCTCATTTAATAGCACTAGCATGTTTAAGGGCTTTTATTTTTGTGGTGGGTTTATATTGGAATATTGGAATAAAGAATAAAAGAGAAATAAATTGGAAATATGTTAGGGAAACTTGTTTTGACCTGTACCTGTTTTATTTGTTTGAACTCAAGATATTTAAATCTGCTATTGGTTTATTTGGGTGTCAAAGTAGACCAGTGAGTGATGATGTCCTAATAAAACAGATTTAAGGTTTTCATTTTTTCTTTGGATTAGCCTTTCACTTCATCAATTAATTAATTAATTAGACATGATTTGTGCAATGTTTGTTTGTGAAGTATTTCTGTATAGCTGGGACTTAATACTCTCAGCCCTTGCTTCAGTTGCCTTTGCTGCTGCAATTTTTGACCTCCCTTTGTGAAGCTCAGATTTCAGCAGTGCTATTTCAACTTGAGCTTCATTCTCCCTTCCTCTAATCTCATCCACCTCTATTTTTGTCCTCTCTAATGCCCCTGTAAGCATCTCAACATCACAGTTTAAACGCCCTACCTCCTCATTTGCATTCTTAAGCTTTATTTTAAACCGATTAAGCTCTATTTCCAGTGAGTTAATGAATACTGCTTGTTCTGAGTTCTCTCTTTCCTGCCTTTCAAAATCTGATTATAGCTTATTTAAATTGTTGATGGCATCAGAAGCAGCTTTTGCAGATGCACAGTGAAGTTCATTGGCTTCTTTAAGTTCAAATTGCAGGGTTTCAATAAATTCCGATTTAGCCAGGAGCTCATTTTCCAGAAACTGCACTATCTCTGTTTGCTTCCTCAACTCTTCTAGCTGTTCCTGTGCTTGAGCCAAAGTTGCTGTCACTAACTGTAACTCCGCCTCTTTCTCACACAGAACTGCAGAGTTCTCTTTCTCTGCTTCAATAGCAGCCAGCTTTGAATGAAGAATAACTTCATTGAGCTCTGAGACATGCTTTAGAAGCTCATCAGTCTTGCCTTTTTCCATGTTGGCAGCTGTTTCCATCAGCTTTGCTTGTGTCATAGCCTTGAATTCTGCTTCCATACGAAATAACACTTCTTGTGTTGTCTTTAACTCGCTTAAAACATGATAAAGCTACAGAATGGCAAGAAAGTGTTATATATCGTGATTTTTCAAGCTTAGTTTTTAATTTGGCCTACTATCTGCTTTATAGGTTTTGGGATATTGGAAAATCTAAGCATCATGTTTTTTTCTTTTTCTCGCTGAATATTTATTAGTTATGTAGTTTTGATTTTTTGAAGCAACAACGTTGAATATTTATTAGTCATGTAGTTTTGGATTTTTGAAAGTTAACTGGCTTGTGATTATTGCTGGAATTTGGAAATTAGGATTCAAAACTTTGTTTTTCCTTCTCTTCCTCTATATATTAGTCGCTATGCTGCATGCAATCCTTCATGCCATCTCGAGTGTTGCTCCACCCACGCCACTTAGCTTCCACATGCTGCACTTGCATCATTCTCCATCTTATCTAACTCTTAAGGATTTCATGTGTGCATAGCCCATGAAGCCTTTGGTGCCAAGAGAAAAGGCCTAGGCCCTTACACTAGGATTCTAGGATTCTAATGGGCTAAGTTGTGGGAAATAGTGAAATTCATTTCATAAATGGATTAAATTGGATTGTGTGTGAATTGACATTAACATATGATTCTAACTCATTAACTTATTAAATCCATTGACACGATTCTAATACATTAAATTTGCATGATTTTAATTCGTTAAACTTATTAATGTTAAAATTTTAAAGTTATAAATATATTATTTTAAAATATTATTTACTTTTTTTTAATTCTCAAGTTTATTTTTTTATTCTAATTAATTTTATTACTTTTTTTTGGTTAATTTGAATACACTTCCTATTTTTTGTTTATAAAATAAAATAAAAATTATATAAAAAGTATAACCCTATATACAAAAGTATAAATTTACCTTATATTTTTAAAAATTACTATAAAAAACTTTGAATTTGAGGTTGATATAAACATCTAGAAGCTCCAAACATGTAGTTTAGTCCGTAGTGGCAATGGGGTTTAATTGTCAACCAGATGACAAAATTGGGTTTTTTTGGGGAAACCGAATTTTTTTCTTTCTTATTTCTACTCTTTAATATCACAAATAACAAAACAAGAAAGAATAGAAATCTTATTATTTAACAGTACAAAAAAAATAAGATAACATAGTACAATCCAACTCTATAAGGGGGAGGAAGTGATGAAGGAGGCAGAGGAGCTGAACAAGCAAATGGATGCTCTCATTGCTCTTTGGATCAAGGTGGAGAATCACTGGTGGGGTTTGGAGTAGCAGGAGGTGGTGGTTCTGGCCCAGCAGGGAGGTGGCTTGATCATCAGGACAATGGCAGAAGGCCTGGTAAGGGGAAATTGTCTGCTCAGATTTTCATTTCACTTGTAGAAATCTATATCATTATTATTTGGTTTTATATTTAACAAATTTGATAATTGGTTTATTGTTAAGTTCGATGCATTTTCTATGTAGTCACCCACATGGAAAATATTTAATATGATGCAAGTTCTTGTCTCTTTATTTTGTTTTTCAAAATTAATTTTAATTTACATAAACAAACAAAATTTCCATCTAGTAAAACATCTATGTGAAATTGATCTTGGCAAACATATTTTCAATAAAAAAATTTCAAAATCTGTGTTTATTTTTATTTTTTTTATTTTCAGAAACTTAATTTTAAAAATTATTTTCATAGAACAGACTCAATCATGCCCTATAGATTTTAAATTTCTTACCTTTATATATAAAGCAAGAAAGGGATTGAAGAAATATGATGAAAAAAATTACTAAATTTTGATTTGTTCTTGGTTTTCCTTTCTATTTTCCTTTATTTTTTTCATAGAAGGGATACTCTTAGGAACCAGAAACTCCAATATCAACTTTGAAGGGCATTCTCTCCGCTTCAACATCCAACTTGTCATTCAGCAAGGAGGAGCTGAGGATAGCAGAGGAGCTAATGACAAAGGCATTTGTTGAATTCCATAAAGAGCTCCGGGTTATAAAAAGTTATTGGTAACAAAGGTTTCTTCTTCTTCTTCTTCTTCTTCTTCTTCTTCTTCTTTCTACATAATCTGATGAAGCTAGACATATTTCTTGAGAATTTACTAATGTTAGTAGAATCAATTCTATTCTCACACAAATGCTTCATAGCACTTGTAGTTGCCTTTTATTGTTTGGAATGGTTTCAGGGATTAAATATTGTTGCTCATGATGCATCTGCAATTGAGGAATGCCCTTACTCAGAAGAACAAGGGCTTTGCTTTCATATGGTTTGCAATTGTTGAGCACGCCAGGCATGCATGCTGTCAATGAACTTAAGCATCCAGAGGTATTGAGATTGTCCTCTTCTTTCTTATCTTGATTTTCTTCTTAGCATTCTATGTTTGGAGTTGGAGTTGACTTGAAGCCTATTGCCTGAAGGCTAATTTGTAGAGTCTGTCCTTGTGGTGAGCCTCAACGTGTAAGCCTTAATAGCCTTGTAACAAAAAAATAAACTATGAGAACTACTAAAGCATTAAAAAGGCTCTATCTAAACAAAGGAGTTCAGATCCAAAAATATTAAAGTAATGCATTCAATTGATGAAGCATTTAATTAATTCAAATATGGTAATCCCGATATTATATCACAGTTATCCAACTCTTAGCATTCAAGTAATTTAAAACAACATTGGGATGAGATACACCTTATTAATAAATAAAAAAAGAGGTGTCTCGTGTATGAAAATGGATTAGCAATGGCACTCAAACATCGCCAACTCATAATACTAATGAGTATTCATTTCAATGTATCCTAAAAATTAAAAATTGTCTTTTAGCAATGGCAATACCATCCATAAATCCATTTCCAACTCTAGCACTTCGAAAATCCTCATACTTTCTCTTTGTAAGGCATAATAGAAAAGCAAAAGCCGGTCATCACAAAATCGTCCAATCATCAACAAGCACCAAGAATTATTAACGAGATAGGTTTGTTTCACAACTCATTGGGCATCAAAGAACCTGAGCTTTTAGCCTTATGGGCAAAGCAAAACTATTAGTTTAAAACTTCTATTATAGCAATACAAAATTTTAAAGAAATAAAATTTTGAAGAAATAAATAGCCAAAAGAACAAATATGAAAGAAAAATACCTCTACACCACCACCTGCATTTAGTTGACCAACCTCACCCCCACTTGCAGTGATACGATCTCTTCTGATTAAACATTGAAAATAAAAGAGGAAAAGAAAAAGATAAAAGTGAGACAGGGGATACCAGGGATCCGGGTTAAATGCCCTATTCTAAGTTCCAAAATGTTAAGACAACAAGATAGTATTTTAAATGTATCATATGATATTTGCTACTTTCTTCAGATTAGACATTAGTACTAGTAGAATATGTGATCTATTCTCACTACCAAACGATTATGTCCTCTAAAAGCACATAAAATAGAACTGGTAGCAAATGAAACATTCTGCAGTGGAATCACAAATTTATTTATGAAATTGACCAAAAAAAAAAAAAGAACTAAGAACTAATAGCAAAACCTAACCAACAATTATTACGACATAAAAACAACAATAAGAAGAATAACACCAAGAATTAAGTGAATGAACCTCACTAACAATTATCATGACAAACTTATAAAGAAAGCATAAAAAGCTCCAAGACCAGAATCCAAATTGAGACCAAGACCAATGGAATCAGGATGCTTCTTGTCTCTTCTAGTGTCAACCCCAAGGTCCTCCAAAACAATCTGTTCCCAAAAATTTGTACAAATGTACAACATCCATGCAAAGAAAAAAAGAAAAAACATGAGCATATTAGTAAAAACTTTCAATACATATGGATTGTAAGGTTATATTATCAACGCCAGACTAGCCAATCACTCTCGTGGCAGCAAGTTGACCTAATTTACACTTTTGCAGGTTCTCATTTGTTTATCAATATTGACTTACATTTCCAGAGCCTAATTTTACATTCTTTTTACTTGATTTTAGTTTTCTAAGCCCCTCTAACATATTTTCCAACAACATTTACTTTTGACCTAAAATTGATTATTCATTATTTTAAGAATTACTCTGCTTTCTTTCTTATTTACCACATTAGCCTATCAGGATTTGTGGTGCCTATTTATATTCAAATACATGATAGTCCAATTTTTTTAGGGAAAAGCTCCAATTTGACCAATTTAGTTGATGGAGAAACTTAATCAGCTTCAACGTTTAATAACCAAACAGTCTTTTTCTGCAAAAAAAATTAAGTTTGGAAAACATGAGTGTTTGAATTCTTTGATTGGAAAATCTACAATAACACATCTTGAAGAAGTTATACCAATCTTTTTGCGCCATTTTCTTCTTCATTCTTCCTCTTTGTAAAAGAGAAAGTGGGTAACAATTTCTGCCTTTGTTGCCAATATGACCCTCAATTTTTCTATTTTGGCTCTAAATTTTCATTCTTTCTATATTGACACCAAAAGAGGAATACAAAAGAAAAGTGGCTTCGCTAAGCCCACCTCAATTCGCTACTTTGGCCCCAAATTTCCAATTTTTCCTACATTTCCCCCAACCAAACAGAAACCAACCCTAATTTTCCATTTTTTTTCTTTGAAATTTCCCTTTTTCCCCACATTCTCACAGCAACCAAACCGAAACAAAATGGAAAAAAAAAAAAAAAAAAACACAAAAATAAAATTCTGATGATAGGTAAGAAAATCAAAAGGCAAAATAAAATCCATACCTGGAATCATTGAAAGTGTCGAAAGATCAAGGTAAATTCTGATGATTCATACTTCGAATGATGAGTGTGCAGAAATGGGTCTCACGGTCTCAATGGCTTCTGCTATAGAGAGTGAACGGAAGAGGTGTTGGGCTAGCTTGTATATGGGTTTTATGATAGCGGTTGAAGCCCATGTGGCAGCGACTTGAAGAAATCTGTGTCTATTGAACCATAACTGGATGGGGCCAATTTTTTCCTGCAACTATATTGACCCATTTAGTAGCGGCCATATTTTTTATTTTTTTTTTCCAGCTGTATAGGACTCATTTAGTAGCAACCAGTTTTTTCCTGCAGCTATATAGGATCCACTAGCACCTTTTAGATGCAAATGGAGTAAGTGTGAAGCTATATACCATCTTTAGTTGTAGATTTTACCGAACCTTATGAAAACTATATGACCATATCATATTTTTTTTGTAGTGAATATCTGAACACGATACTCTCAAAGTATTGTATGATGCGGCAACTAATACTATCAGCTCTTGCAATGCATGCACTCTAGAACAACAACTTACTAACATGACTAAACCAATTGAGACCCTCACAAAGTTTAGGTATTAAATGATTCTCATATAGTTCTCCTTACAATAAAGATTGGAAGTACAGAATAATTAAGTTATAGTGCTACTAATTGCTTAATAAGCTATACATCTCAAGGAAAACTATACTAAGTTAAGGCTTCAAAATTACGAGATTATTTTAAAAGCTTTTAAATGTTTGTTGATGGATTTGTCCCATTAGCTGATTGAAGGAATGCATCTTGGATACCATGAAGAACATAGAAGAAGGTGGCCTCTCACCTTTTGATCCGTACACTAGGTCTTATTCATAAAGAATTGCGCTCTTGATATGCAAAGTTAAATTTAAAGGCAACATGTAGCCATTTTATGTACACAAGTAACAATATTAGAACTCAAAAGGAATATCTTAGTCAAATAATTTATTTGTTCACTAAAATAAAATATATTTTATTATTGTACCAACTCAAAACTTGAATCAATAGAAAGTTGTGAGCAACTTAAGTATGAGTTTCTTAAGCATTTCTATACTACTTGATGCGCCTAAACATGATAGAACATACATATACTCTTCAATGGAATGATGAGCTAAAAGAGCCCAAACATGTGCTCATTATAGATAAAAATATGTTCAATGAGGTATATTTTCTTAAATAAAAAATAATAATAATAGTGTAGCAAGATATATTCTCTTAAACAAAAAAAGAAAAATTTGGGACCTTTTCATGATGCATAAGAGGATAAAACATCTCTTATCCTCCTTTTAAAAATGACATATAGAAGATCCCTAAATTGGTGATTAAAAAAAAAGTGGCATCTCTTATTTTTTAAAAAAATTTAAATCTATTACTAGTGATTTTTTTTTTTTAAAAAAAAATATAATTCAATTATTGAATAAAGAGTGAATTTTAGTATAAAAACTAATACATGTACATATATATATATATATATATATATATATTATAATGAATTGAATAGGGATTAAAATAGAAAAAAAATTATTCTTCTTTCAATTTTAAATCTTGTTTCTAAAATAATTGTTCAATGTTTTATACATTGGGTTTCTAGGGAATTAAACAATTTAATTTTTCTTAATGCTTCATTTTTTTTTCATTAAGAATATAAGCAGAAATAAGAAATTATTATCAAGGAAAATGTTTTAATATCCTTAATTTCAAAAACTAATTCAAAAAAAAAAAAGTTATATTTACTTTTATTAGAAATCTGAGATTTTTTTTATATTATTTTATCAAGAATGCAAATAAAAAGAAATAAATTCATATAAATTAAAATGAATACCATAACGCCCTAGTTTGGTGCCTTATTTGCAATCACAATTTTAGAAAATCCACATTGTTTGTCGTTTTGTATTCTTGAAAATATAAATGCAATAAATTTAAATATTAATAATTTTTTAATCAAGTATATTTTTTATACTAATAGTTTGACTCAATATATCATAAAATTAGCATGTTGAAACATAATTTGAAGAATGATCTTGACATTTGTTTTGTTTAATGTTTTTATTTGTGCTTCATATAGTTTTTTGCCTTCAGCGAAGTAAGAAGTTTACTTCTCTTTCAAAAATGATGATACCAAGAGACTTTTATTATGATTTCAACAACACTCCATACACCAACCCAAGGGAACTCAAAGCCCAGTTTACTTCTCTCACGGGCCAGCATGATGTCCAGCCCAATTTTGAATAGATATTGTATGTTTAATGGAGGTTAAAACATCTAATTTGAACTTATACAACATATTTTATTATTACTTGTATAAATATTTTATACCTATACAATTTGTCACTTTAATGATCTTATACTATATTTAAAATTAAACATATAAGTCATGTTTGACTGACTAGATATAGCATGAACTAGGATAAGAAAAGTGATATTATATAGTTTATTAACATATATGTTGTAATAAAATATAATTATATAATATATTATTTTAATTGGTATGTTGCAATTATTTATTCATTATTGAAATTATATATCCAATAAATTTAAAGATTTCTTTTCAAGAATCTCGTCTTTTATTTTAGTTGATGCTTTTATTTATTTTCTATTTAGTATTTTTTTTTCTCATCCAAGCAATGTACTTCTTCAAAATGATGATACCAAAAGAAGGCCCTGACCTAGGCCCAAGGGCAATTCAAGGCCCAGTCTTTAAAATCTGGCATAGGCCTAACACGAGCTAACTAAATGTACTTCTTCAAGAAAGATTATTTTAAAATTTAGTATTATACAAAACCAATTGAAGAGAATAAATTTTATAGAGGATAAATTTCATTTTCCTAAGTTTTTATTCTAATTATTTATTCTTTTCTTCTCTTCCCATTAAGCTATAAATTAATTTAACACTAAAAAACTCCTGAAAAATTGAATTTGTCTTTTTGAAAGTAAACAATAATTTAATAAAAAAAAAAAAAACCTTGAGACTTATGTGTTTAATATCTTGAATAAGACAATACATTAAAGAAAAACATATTTGTATGAAAGGGAAAAAACAACCTCTAATTATTTAAAAATATAAATGCTCTTTGTAAGTGTTTGGATAGGAAATAGGGATAGAAAAAAATGTTGGAGGGTATTTTTATAAAATAAAAAAATTTATGTTTTATGTTTTTATAAAAATACATGTGTTTTTAAAACATATGTTTTCATATGTTTTTAAAATATGAAGGTTATTTTTGTGAATATGTGATATATTTTTTTTAATTAAATAACCCTAAAATAGATAATAACATAAAATAAAAACAAAACATGCTAACCAGCACGCTGCAAACAAGTCTCACATTGCTCGAGTCGTGCTTGAGAGTATGTGTTTTCAGGTAAAGGAGGTCCTAGATTCAATGCACAAGGATGCAGGGGAGAAGGGTGAGGTATTTCCAATTTATAAAAAAATTGGAATAATTTGTCATGCTTAAGAAGCTATAAAAAATCAAAGCAGTCCAGGACACAACATCTCGTTCAGGTATTTCCCCAAACACCTTACATGCATATTTAGAGCTCCCACATTTTGCATAAACATTAACCAACGAAGTCCACAAATGGGAATCCGGGTTTATCCCACTTTTTATCACCTGCCCATGAATAGCCTTCCCATCATTTAAAGCCCCTTTGTTGAAGCACAAGTCCTCAGCATCCTTGAATCTTAGGCTCTCCTTGCTATCCAAATCCAAAACCCTCCAAATTCTCTTCTTTTCAACTGTTTCAAAAACCCTATTCCCCGACGTCTAATTGGGTCTATTGGGACTTGATAGTTTACTGGGTGTTTTCTGGAACCCATCCTGAAGCCGAACCGACAAGTTTTGGGCATTGCCAAAAGCCCAATTGCCTGTAGGGTTTAACTCAATAGCATCGAGAGCACAAGCCCACGATTTCAACCGAATAGAAAACTGAAAATTTCTGGAGATTGTTTGAGGTTTCTTAAAGAATTTAAGTGAAGGAGACTGTATCGGATACCTGGGCAAGGAGAGTATGCCTCGAAAACTTGGGGGTCGTGGGGATTCCGTCCCAGCCAGAGAAACTGTTAAGATGCAGTGGCGGTTAGCTCCAAAGAAAGAAAAATAAAAAATAAAAGCATCGGGTCTTAAGATAATACATTGTTGTCTTTAAATTCTTTTCATATAAAGTTCTTGATGTGATTATTAGTAGCTTAGAAAATCCGAAAAGGCAAAAAAAAATATAAATCTACATCCCCTTTGGTTATAACCCTAATAATTTATTATCAGTCTGACAATTTGTGCAAGTTGTTTCTGTAGGAAGAGTTAAACCCCAACAGTTTCTAGTCGTTGCCTTGTGCTCGCGCTTTTGCTATCCTAATATTTTTTTTATAATTAGTAAAATATTAAAGACTAAGATATTGGGAATCATCCGATATTTCCATATTGATGAAAAATGGAGGTAAGATTATGACTAAATGGAGGTAAGGTCATCACTAATAATAATTATAATAATAATAATAATAAACATATTTAAAAGTAAAGAAAACATTTATATAGAAGGGTCAAATTCTCAATTAGTGTTGATGATATGATAAGTAAAAGGGACATTTTAGGGAATAATTATGTGGCTCATTAAAATATACATGTATTTCAAATTATTTTTAAATAGATGAATATAATATTAATTTAATAAATTTGAGATTTTTTTTCTCATATATTTTCATATTAGTGAGTCAAAACCCACTTTTTCCCTTTATATTATCACATGAGATGAATGAATAAAAATACAACCTAATTGAATGAATAAAAATATAATCTACTTGAGAGGAATTGAAATCTCACTTATAAGAAAGGATGAAAATATCGGTACTTTGATTTTACGGATATATAAGATATATCGGAGATATATTGGCTGATATTTTGATACAAAATATTGATGGACCTAAAATTGATCAAAATTTATAAATATATAAAAAATATAAATTAAATTAGAAGTATAATAAACATTTTAAAATTGTTTTGTTAAATAAATTGATATAATTTATCATATTTGATAATAATATTGTATGTGTCAATAAAAAATATAAATTTGATAAGTGTATATTGATTATTAAATTACATCAAATATTATTTGATAATAATATTGTGATTGATTATAATATGTCTAATTTTAAAATATATTTAATATTAAAATTATAATACATTTATTAATTCAATTGTATTAAATGATATAAAATAAATTATGACAAATGTATAATTTTTTAATATTTAATTAATATATTAATAATATTAAAAACACTATGAAGAAAATTATCATGATAATTTTTATATTTTTTCTAATCAATTAAATGAAAATAATTTATTTAATTATAAAATAATTATAATTAATTTGTTCTTTAAAGTATTATTTTAATATGTTGGTTTGATTCCCCCTCAACGATAGTAGAAAAATAGCTCATTTTTTAGCTTTCCACCGATACATGGGAATGAGGAAGAAAAGGAATAAGATGTCCATTCCCACTCCCCATTCTCATGCACCAAACACGCCCTAAATTCATATAAATTAAAATTAATAATATGGCTCCCTAGGTAGCTTATTCCTATTACACTTTTAAAAATATTGTACCTTTTCTATTTGTCATCCCTCCGTCTTTAAAAATAAATCAATTTTCTTCAACCCCCAATTATTTATTGTTTTGTAGATATTGTAATTATTTCTACATTATTGAAATATATATTTTATCTTAATAATTTGACTTAAAATATTGTAAAATTAGCATATTGAACATGATAGGATATCAGTATTTATCTTAGTTGAAACTTTTATTTTAGTTCTTTTATTTGATATATTTTAGAATGATAGTGTCAAGAGACTTTATGCTATCAACATGACTAAGGGCACTGGCTCAAGGAAACTTAATGCCCAGTCCTTAAAGTCGAGCCCAGCCTCTCACATGTTGGCATGGTAACTATCACTCATGCTTTGTAATAAATTATAATAATTATGTAATACATTTATCAATTATTATGATTAAACAAAGAGTGTTAGCCCACATAAGAAAATAAAATATGACTTCATATTTGATATTTCAATGGTTGCTATGATAGAAAATACTAACAAATTGGAAGGTTATTTTACAATTCCCATATTATTCCAAACAAATTTAAGATCATAACTTAATGCTTCCTTGAATTATTTTTTCCAATTATGTATTATTTGTTTTGTGTTTATTTTTTTCTAATGTGAACATGAAATTACTCAAATGCTAAAAAAAATCTTAAAAGTTTGAATTTGTCTATATAAAAGTAAACACCATACTTAATAAAGTAATCTCAAAAGTAATGTACTTAAGATCTTAAATTAAAAAATATATATAAAACAAAATAAAAACTAAAAATACAAACAAGGGATACTAAAATTTAAGCAAAGATAGACTTTAAATGATAACAATTATTTCACTAATAAACAAAAGATGATTGTTATTTATATCACCATATTTGATTCTATGCCAGAAACAAGTAGTGGTTAATTATACAAACATCATCCAAACTAAAAGTATCTAATTATACAAATATGCTAATAACTTGGAATAAGTATCAAAAGCAATATAATAGCTAGAATATATACATTCCTCAATAAAATTAAACCATCTTTGACGCCAATAAGGGTTGATATAAAGAATGGTAACAATTCCTATCAATATCATCATATATGATGTAGCAAAACTAGCAAAGAAAACAACACGATTGATATCATACCATTTTGCCTCACTTTCCCTTGAAGACTTTGGTGGTGAGTATGGTGGCTCGATACTTGTGTTGCATATTCTCTTTAACATTGGCCCACAAAGAAAAGGATTATCTTCATAACTGCTTTCACCAAATGTCCCAAATTGTGCTTTCATATCTGGAACTCTACCAGAAATGTTGTTATGAGCCACACTGAACACCTCTAAAAAATTGAGTCCAATCAACTCTGGAGGAATTTCTCCACTCAGTTTATTATAAGAAAGGTCTAAGTTCTCTATTTGAGAAAAGTTGGAGAAACTCTTTGGAATGGGGCCCTTCAATTGATTGTGAGACAAGTTCAATGCCAAAATCGAACTTAGCATTCCAAGTTCATGAGGGATTTCACCTGTCAAGTTGTTACATGATAAGTCCAATCCAGACATGAAATCAAGGATGCCACCTCTATAGGAGCTAGGCCTATTCTTGGTAACAAACTCAACTTCATCTACTTTATCACCGTATTCATCAGTAGAGAAAAATAAATATTTTACTAAGTAACCTGTATACATAGAAGGATTGCTTTCTGAATACGCATCCAACATCGGTTTATACACATTGTGCTCAGTTTTGAAGTCTCCAAATCGAATATGACCAAAGCATTTGGGAATTGACCCAGAAAAATTGTTGTTTGAAAGATCCATGAAGCTTATTTTAGTCAAATGACAAATCTGATTTGGAATGAAACCACTTAAAAGGTTTCCTCTTAGCAAAAAAATCCTAAGCTCCAAAAGTCCAGAGATTGAATTGGGAATACTTCCAAATAACCTGTTGTCTCTGATATCCAAAGTCAATAGATTTGAGGAATTGAGAAAATCTCTGGGTATTAATCCTGTAAACATGTTCCCTTGCAAATGTAGATGCTCTAAATACTCCATGCTCTTCAAAGAAGGAAGAGATCCTGAAAGAGAGTTTTGAGAAACGTCAAGAAACTCCAACCACTGCAATTGATAAATCTCAGGTGGTAATTTGCCTTTAAAACTATTGTTGCCCAACACCAGTGTAGTCAAATGGGTCATGTTACCTATCCAGCTTGGAATTTCACCTGACATGTTGTTGTTACTCACATCCAACACCCACAACCAAGAGCTTCTGGAGATTGCATTTGACAGTGTTCCCCTGAATTGATTATTGTCCAAATGCAAAAACTCTAACCGAGTCAAGTTAAAGTCCCTTGAAAATATTTCACCATGAAATTTATTATTTGATAATTTCAAAGACCCCAAATCTTTTGCCGCAAGCAATTGCTTTGGTACTTCCCCTGAGAAACTATTAGCAGACAAATCCAACCATCGTAAGGAACTCATTTCGGCTATTGAGGATGGGAGAATACCTTTAAAACCATTGTTGGATAAATTTAGATACTCAATATTTGGAATCATATGGGCCACATTTTCTTGAAGTTGTCCATCCAACTGATTGAGTGAGATATCCAATGATATAGTACGTGTATTAGGTCTTAGAGGAAGTGGTTGACCCATTAAAGAGTTATTCCTCAGGATTAGAAATTCCAATCTCGTATTGTTTTCAAGCAGCCAATTGGGGAAACTTCCTGTCAAGTTGTTATGGGAGAGATCAACCATCGTTAATCTGAATTGGTATTGAAGAAAACTAGGAAGGTCGCCGGTGAGGTTACAGTTGGATAGCACAAGAGCTTTTAACTGAAACAGGGGAACCCAACCAACTGGATATTCAGTTTCTACCTCAAACTTCTTGTTATCCCTTCCAACTACCTCAAATTTGTTGTTAGTGCTTCCAAGTATGACCACTTGAAGCTTGGAGTGATTAGCAAAAGAGCTGAAAGAGAATGAACCCTCAAACTGATTGGAACTGAGATCGATGTACTCCAGCGATGCGAGATTAGGTAACAGAGGGGAAGAAAGATTTCCGGAGAATAGGTTGGAAGAGAGATCCAATAACCTCAGACATGTCAAATTATTCAAACATGGAGGAAGGATCCCTTGGAATAAGTTGAAATGAAGATCCAACTCTTGAAGCTTGTTCAATTGGCAGAAGCCTACAAAAGATAATAAGACAAGTAACAAATCATCTCCTCGTCTTGTCAACGCCCCCAAACTTACAACTAGCTGTTACTTACCGTTGATGAGGTCTTTATGAATTAAGAATAAAGTTTTTCATTGAATACCAAAAATTAATAGACATACATGACTTAATTGGCATAAAGAACAAACAAGATATTAAAAAAAGAAAACAGAAAAACCTGTAATCACAATATATGTACCTTGATTTGCTAAGGAACCATTGAGGTAATTTCCAACCAGAGATAAAGACTTGAGAGAAGACATCAATCTTCTAGATGATGGAATGATCCCACTAAATGAATTATAACTCAAATCCAATACCTCCAAATTGCTTAAGCTTGCAAAATCTATCAAAAGAAAATCAAAATAACTAGTGTAATAAAAGTTATTGTTCTTAAATCAAAATAAATTAAAATGATTTAAGCAAACTACCTTAAAAATTGATCAAAACCTATCATTTTACCTTTTTTCATACCAAACTAGAAAAATGCATTTGTCTTATAAACTAGAGCACTTTGTCTATCTTTCCATAAAAGTATCTAAATTTCCAATGACTTTTTTTTATATATCATTTATCATATTCAAAAATGTCTAAACGCCCCCAAACTTACAACTAGTTGTTACTTACCATTGATGAGGTCTTTATGAATTAAGAATAAAGTTTTTCATTAAATTCCAAAAATTAATAGACATGCATGACTTAATTGGCACAAAGAACAAACAAGATATTAAAAAAAGAAAATAGAAAAACCTATAATCACAATATATGTACCTTGATTTGCTAAGGAACCATTGAGGTGATTTCCAGCCAGAGATAAAGACTTGAGAGAAGACATCAATCTTATAGATGATGGAACAATCCCAGTAAATGAATTATAACTCAAATCCAATACCTCCAAATTGCTTAAGCTTGCAAAATCTATCAAAAGAAAATCATAATAACTAGTGTAATAAAAGTTATTGTTCTTAAATCAAAATAAATTAAAATGATTTAAACGAACTACCTTAAAAATTGATCAAAACCTATCATTTTACCTTTTTTCATACCAAACTAGAAAAATGCATTTGTCTTATAAACTAGAGCACTTTGTCCATCTTTCCATAAAAGTATCTAAATTTCCAGCAACTTTTTTCTTCTTTTTTTTTTTTTATCATTTATCATATTCAACGATGACTATAATATTTATGATCGTCTTAAATAATAATCTTTTACTCCACAAATTATTCTTCCTTGAATCAATTTTCTCCAAATTATTGAGTTTTTCAAATTCATAAAAAGAAAGATGAACATAAATGATGTTAGGACATTTCTTAAGTGATTTAGTATTATAGTCTAGAGATAAAGTTGTTTTTTTTCCTTTCCTTGAATTTTCATTGAAAGAATTTTTATTCAAATTTTGTATCAAACAAACCAATCTCATTATACTTCCTCTCAAAAATTAAATTTCCTTAATTTTTTGTTACCAGTTGCATTGTTTCTCCGTAAATCTATGTAACTCTTAATTAGAGTTTAAAGTATGCCTGATTCTTGAAAAGCAACAAGGAAAAGAAAAAATAAAGAAAAATAATTTTCTTATATTTGGATCAAATACAAAAAGGTAAGAAAAATACTAAATAAATAAATGATAAAAGATTTTCTTCCCTATTTATCTTAGGTAATGTTTACTACCTAGAAAGTTTGAGAGAAAGGAAATAGAGTAGGAGAAAAAAAGAATGAAAGAAAAAAGTCAAAAAAGAATTTCAAAATCATTTTCTTGTTTAGTTGTCCATACCAACTTTAAGGGAAAGAAAATTCAATTTTTGAAAAACACACTTTCATTAAACTTTCTTCACCTTTTTCTTCCTTACCATTTTTTATGGGGCTGAAAAAATTTGCCACTTTCCTTGCTTTTCCCTCATTTTTGTCCTTACTTTTTTCATGGTTACTTACAATTAGTTGTTAGTTGTTGTTAATGAGGTCTTTATGAATGATAAACTTTAGTAACTTTGAATGTTGTAAAGATTCATCAAGAACAAAACATGCTTACATAATTGAAAACGCAAGTTTTTTAGTTTTAGCTTACATTAACTATGACAACCTTTTTCTTTTTTTTTTTAAGAATGTTTATCTTCTGTAATTTAACTATGAAAAAAAAAGTATATAACATATGTACCTTGATTTTGTAAAGAACCATTGAGGTAATTGCTACTCAAATCCAATATCTTCAAATTGCTTAAGTTTGCAAAATCTGTCAAAAGAAAATTAAAATAATATTGTATAAGAAAAGACATTGTTCTTAAATACAAATAAAATAAAATGTTTGCTACCTTTAGAAATGATCAAAACCTATCATTTTACATCTTTTCATACTAAACAAAGGAAATGCATTGTTCTTATAAACTAGACCACTTTGTCTACTTTTCTATAAAAGTATCTAAATTCCCAACAAATATTTTTACCATTATCGTATTCTATAATGATGGTAATACTTATGATCATCTTAAATAATAAAATTTTACTCCAAAAATTGTTCTTTCTTTAATAAGTTTTCACCAAATTGTTGAGTTTTTTGAATCCATAAAAAGAAAGATGAATATATATGATGTTAGGAAATTTTTTAAGTAATTAATTTTTATAATCCATAGATAAAGATGTTTTTTTTCCTTTCCTTGAATTCTCATTGAAAGAATTTTTTAATCAAATTTTGTATTAAATGAAGCAATCCAATTATACTTACTCTCAAAAATTAAATTTCCTCAATTTAAGAACAATTTTTTAAAAATAAAACAGAAGCCTTTTCAAAAATGCTACCTAACATTGGACAATTCTAAGAGTTTTCATCCAACTGGGGATGAAAGATAGTAAAATTACCGACCTTTAAAACCACTTAGCAAGAAAAGCAGGCTAAGTTTGGAGAGAATCATATATGAGTTGTATATATGCAGTAAAGATTTGAAGGTAAATCCAAATGTGAGTGAAATGAAGGGAAAGATTGCATAATCCAATTGAATTGCTAGATTATTTTCTTTATTTACAAACCTATCAATCTAACATTACTTAGTATTCATATGATTTACAATTAAATTGTTGCATAATTCAATGGATTGAAATTCAATCACTCAATAAAATCAAACACTTAATGCCTAAACTATTTCTAAGAAGTTTCCAAACAAAAAAAAAAGATCATATGATTTTGTTTTTTAAATGTAAAAAGAACATATTTAGAATGTAGTTGAATTTGGATGAGGACCTCCATTAATATTTGATGGAAATAGTAAATTCACTATTGAACTAAAGGCAAAACATGAATAGGATAAATTTAATAACAAAGGCCATGAGGAAAAGTGAGGGCCTTCTATAGCATCTTTAATGATGCTAGTTTTGATGACTTTCATAGGATTACAACATGCAAAACATGTTGAAAAGGCCTGAGATATTTTTTTTTTTTGTTACTCATGAGAGTAATTTGGCTATGAAGTTTATCGAAAATATAAATGTTACATGTCAAGTTTGAGGGTATTACAATGTGTGGAAAAATGAAATATTTTCTAAATTCAATGATGAGTTGAGTAATATTTGCAACTCAAGCTTAATGTAGGGGAGAAGATTCTTGAATCTAAGCTAGTTAAAAAAAATCCTTAGACCTCTCTCTTCCTTGTAGGTACCTAAGAAAACTACCATAGAGGAAAATAAAGACAAAAACATTGATTCAATTAGAGTTAATGAACTTATGGAATCCCTTCAAACTTACAAGATGCCCTTACCTAATTCCATGAAGCCTAAGGATAAAGCCCTAAAAGCTTCTATGAAAGAAAGTAATGAGTTTAAAGAACATAATGACCAATGTTTAACATATGTTGAGCTTTCATTTTTCTTTAAAAAGTTTTAAAATGCCATGGAAACTCACAAAAGATCTTTCACCAAATTAGACCCTAAAAGGCAAAAGAGATTTGAATTAAACAAAAGGAAAAAAGAAAAGTGTTCATCTAAGAAAAACAAAATTGAGTGCTTTAATTGTGGGGGAATGGGACACATGGTTGTTGATTGTCCTTGCCTTAAAAACATTAGGTATGAAGGCTATGTAAGTGACTTGGAGTAATTTCATATTTGATGATTGTAGGGCTAAGAACTCAAATGAAAGTAAAATGTACAAGATGATAATCTTATTGCTTTTGTTCATATGTAGCTGATTTTGATTATGATCCATTGGGTTAATTGAATCCTAATGAAAAATAAATGAGTTTTATTTTAATGATGTACATGGAGTCTATGATGCATTATTATAGGAAAACTAAAAAACAAAGGTTGAAAGCATAAGAGTGAATAAAAAGACATTAAAATTAATGAGCTCTATGATTCTTTGAAAATTAAAAATGTCAACATATTAAATGAACATATTGTTAATAAGGTGAAGTTTCTAGGGACTAAAAATAACGCTATCAATGATAAAGATAAAGATTTAACTCTAAAAGTTGAAAAATTGAGGAAAGACATGACCAATACTAATGAAATATTTAATCTTAGGTCCAAGATCATTAAAGAAATATTTAGTAAAGAAAAATTTGTATATGATAAAGATGGCATATAATATATTAGCAAGGTTAAGACTCCCACAAGTGGGAAAGCAACCTTTGTAACAGTAAGTAAGGTATTTCTTGTGTGGAAGCATCCTCTAGCACCTCCTTTTTTGCACAGTGTGCAATAAGTTTGGACATAACCAAAGTAAATTATTGCAAATTATTTAGTAGGTTCTAGTCATATGTTAAAGGGCTAGTAAATGAGTCCAACTTCCTTAGATTTCTTTTTTTTGCAAGGCCAATTGCATGAAGTACCCAAAACAATTGTTTCTATTACTTAGTACTTTCATTGCTATTAGATGACATAGATATTAGTTTTATATTGAGCATTGTGGGTCTCATTGCATATTCCACCCATATTGGCTGATATTGTACACCTTGTCATTTTTCATATTATTTTAGGAAGTTGTAATGAGAAATTAAAGGTAATTACTAGAGGTATATAATTTGCATAGGTGAAAGGAATTTCCTCGAGGATTATAAATGGATAACTAATAATTAGTTCTAGAATGTTAATTAAATTATATTTTCAAAATATATAAAATGTTGGTCATAATGTGAATTCCACATCACCTAAGGAGAAAAGTTTCTATGACTTTATATTTAGTAGACCTCTCATAAATGTATAGAGATATGTTAAAGAAGGCCTCGACCCAAGGTGAATAACAACTATATAGGAGCAAGTGAGTCCTTACACTTAGGCCAACACTTTTACTTGACACGTGTTGACCATCATTGAATATAGTATGAATTTAATTAATTATGACCTAACACTCATTTTGTAGTATTGTATATTGCATAGTTATTTTGAGGACCAATTTCAAAATTTGATTATTTGTGCGTGTGTGGGATTATAATATTAGTCTATGAACATCTATTGATAAAAGAGTTTAATTATGCTAGTCACAATTAACTTAATGTAGTTTATGGTAATTCAAATTGAAGTTCTTTTGATCACATTTAGGAAACCCTAACTTCAAAAAATATTGACCATTAAATCCAAAAGTAGTCCAAACTCTTCAATCAATATAAGGTATAAGTTAAATTATGTTATTTATGACTTTTCTCTTTGATTAAATTGGGAAGACAAATATACTTCTAGCCCAATGCTTAAGCACTAAGCATGGGTTGATTATTTTTCATTTCATTTTCCTGTGTAAAATGCTAAACAATATCAAGAAAATCCAAATAACCACGTAATGATAATAGATAAAATAATTTAATTAATTTATTCTCATTAAAATTTACCTTGGATTGATAAGGAGCCATTGAGTCTATTCTCGCTTAAATCCAGTGTCATCAAATTCCCAAAAATAGATAATTCTGTAAGATGATTCAAGAAAGAAAATAAAATTGAAAAAAAATAAAATTATAGTGGAGTGGTTACTAAGGATATTAAAAAAATAAGTAATACCTTCGAAAGGAAAAAATCCCTCAATGTTGTTGTTGCTTACAACCAATGTTTTAAGGGATGTGAATCCACTCAATTGTTTTATACTGGTCTTGTTGAACTGATTATAACCAAGGTTTAAGATTTCCAGCTTTTTGAGCTTAGGCAAATTTTTAAAACCTACAAGAAGATCAAAGAAAGTAAGGATCATAATATTTCATATTTTTAAAAATAAAAAGCTCGCAGTTAATTATAACCTTGGTAGTTGCTAAATCCTTTAAAATATTTTCAATATATCTTGTTTAAACTCTTGAGAAATAATATAATTACCATTAGTACAACTACTGTCTCAATGTTAAGTAGATATAATTATCACTAACACGTTTGATTACTTTTGTTTGTTTTTTCTCTAATTTAGTAGAAAACCTAAAAGAAATCATTAACTTTATGCTATTACAATCCTATGACATCTACCTAGCTTATTCATTCCTTTTCCCAATTAATAAATATGAATTCATAGGTTCATCTAAGCCTTAAACTTGATTGAATAGAGGATCCATGTTGTTTTACATCACTTTTGGGATCAAATGTTTCTTAATAAGAATGTATTTTATCACTTCTATCTTTTATTGCCTGAGATAGGAATTGAAATAGATATCTAATGCTAGTTATTCTAATGAACCAATTTTTTCTTTTACCTAGATAACAAAATCTAAACTCACAAGTTCTTGACTGTATAAAATACATGCTCTCTTGCATAAATTTTGGTATCTAAATTTGGTTATTGATAGTCATAAAAAAGAAGATTTAGAGCAAGACCAACTAATGATGAACAAAACATAATACTCACGAATCATGGAGGAACATAGGGCCGCTTGTTAATGGACAATAAGGTTCTATATTCAAGAACAAGTAATGATAATAGTGACAAGGATGTGAATCAAGAACAAGTATGCCAGGTTTTAAATTTACTTGAAAGGCATGGATTAAAGGCTAATTGAGTTCAAGAATTTATGCAATATACCATGCTTTGGACTGATTATAGACTTATTAGAGAGGGATAAGTATTGCATAGTCTTATCATTAAAATAAAAATTTGTTCTAATTTTTCAAAGAAAGGTAGATCTCACTTTATATTTGGATTAGTCTGATCCTATACTCAATTGTTTTGGTCTTTCTTTATTCTTCCAACATGTGGTGATAGTAAATGAGTTTGATTTCTGTCTATGCCTTCAACCTATTGAGTTTTGAGACTCAACCAACTTGTTAACTTAAAAAGGTTGTTTCTATTCTAGTGCATATGCAAATTTATTTAAAAATGAGGGAATTGATCAATTTCTTCATTGAGCTAATTTGTTGTACCTAGCAAGCTTTCCAAAGTGCACAAGTAGTGACAACAAATGAAAAAATATAATTTCTAGTGATGAGTAATATTACTGATAATACCTCTTATTTATATATTTTTTCTTATTGATATGCCAAATTGTGAGTGAATACAAAAAATTTGCATTTACTATCTTTTTTAATATTAGTAATACTATTTATCCACATGAATTATCACCTTAATAATCCTCTGTTGTGTAACAAACTAACATTTGAATTTGACGTAAATTGAAAGACAAAAAGACCCACTTGTGACTATGCATATAAAGTTGAATTTAGTTTAAGTTCAACAATGGATTTGGATATATTTTTTATAATGTCATACACTATTGGTTGATTTTTATGTAATATATGAAGTTTTAAAACATCAAGGGCACTTTGAAAACAACATGATTTATGTGATTTGATAGTGGTGGTTGTTCATAGAGCTTTTGATAAATGAAGTTAGTTGTGCTACTGAAAATTTTGGATTTTTTTTTTTTTTTTTTTTTTTTGTGTAGGTGTAGTTGTAATTCTATTAATTAAAATTTTCAATCATTTTAGGTTTGAGGACTAAAATACTTATTTTTCTTTTTAGCAATGTTTTTTTTTTACTTTAATATGCAATTATTGTTTATCCAATCTTTAAAATTAATCAAACCATCATTTATATAAGATGAACCCTCCTTCACCTCCTAGTCATACACACCCAATAGCCTGGTGTCCAATAATTTTGTTGCCTTACAAATTTTTACGAATTACAAAACCTATTGAATTTTAAATCTAAGACTAGTTTGTTCTTGTTTGATGTATAAATTAAATTCAATTAATATGTACTTTTTAGGAGTTTTTATAATTTTTGTCTTTGTTTAAAGCACAAAAAATAAAAAATAAAAATCAACAACTAAATCCTAATGCTTAAACATTGTTTTGATGATTAACTGCCTAAATTTCACTATCTTGTAAAGTAAGTTTCAAAGGAAGACTTATTTGTAATCAGTTAACATTGATTGGTGACTTAAATTCAAGTAACTTTCAACCTACTTGTGATTCGTAAATACTTAATAAGGAGATTAGTATGTGAGTGAAAAGATAATAAGATATGGATGACTACTTAAATATACCCAACAACTAGAAGGTATTTTGAAAAATTTATGTGTTTTTTACTAAGTTCGATTGATTAACTATATCCATTATAAACAAATATTAATAATATCTTTAAATTCAAATCAAGTTATTCTTTATAAGCAAGGTTTTTACAGAAGTTTTAAATTGGACATTTAATTGATTGATCACTTAAAATCTAACAAGTGATTCCTTAGAAAAGTTCTTACGTTCTATCTAGAACTTCTATTGCTTCTCTAATAGGCATTTAAAAAATCAATAAATTTTAGTTGACAACCTTAACCCTTTGGTTTGGTCTTTTATTTAACTATGATTTCAACTTGCTCAAAAGTAAGTTCATCAATATTTTCTACATCTTCATGAATGCTATAGATAGCTTGAGTACAATTCTCTTCTTGAATTGGTTTCTCTCCATTTATTATAAACGAATTAACATGCAATTTAAAATATTCCTTTAAAACAATTTGAACAATTAGAATTATGATAACAAACTCTATTAGCGTTGTCAACATCAAGTATGTAATTATTACATCTATCTCTTGATGCAATGACTCAATGTATTTTATTTTGAAACAAAAATGTTGATTATAAGCATCAATTGACTCTAAAAAACTCTATGTTTGTGACCATCATAGTGGTAGTAGCAAATATAGTGTTCACTATTTGCTATTTGACTTTAAAAAAACATCATGGTTATGGTATGTATAAGGTTAGAACATTATGGTTCTATTATATTTCTCTACGTGCCACTAGATCAAATAAATGCTAGTATTGCCTCTATATTTGTTATCCCATGACTCATATATATGTAAGACCTTATAATCTTCCTCTTGCTTTCTCACCCACATATACATTTGAGAGATAAAAATTGAAAGTTAGAAATTCAATTTTTGATAATTGAGTAGTTTCAACTATCAACATGCTTATGGATAAGTAATGATAATCTCTATAAAGATCAAGAACCTCATTTCTAAATGTATAATAAAAGGTACTAAGTGTTGCCACCATTATCATCACCATTATTATTATTTATAGTTTTCTTGACTACATTTTTTATGCCACTACGCTTAGAATACATTTAATACACAAAATCATAATTATAGGAATAAAAAATGTTAAAAAATAATAATTACTCCTTATTCATTTGGTTATGATAATGGATTTAATCCAATATTTAGTATCTAATTAGTTTTTATTTCTTTGAAATTTGTTTTTTTTTTTTTTTTAATATCCATCTAGTTCAAGTATAACTATGTCTATCTCAAAAAACCTTATTTAGTGTTCATATTAATCTATGCATATTTTTTTCTTTTAAATTTTAATTTTAATTTTAATTTATTTATTTTTAATTTTGTTTACTTCTCTATTAGTATTCTTGACCGTTTTATTATTATTTTTACTTCTTAAATTTTTGTTTTCATTTAGTTTTTATTTTTAAATTTCAAGAAGATTAAAATTTTCTATTTTATTATATATTGTTTCTTATTTATATTTTTATTTAAATAATTATATGTACATTTACCTTTGTCTCCATATATATATATATTTATATGAATGACCCATAAATGCTTAAATTCTTGAGAAACCCAAAAGTCCATATAATTACCTGAAAATTTTTGTTTTGGCGATAAGATGAAATAATTATTTTAAAATAGAATAGTCATTCCATATAACAAAAGAGATATCAAACTAACTATTACCATGGGATTATTATTTTGTTTCTTCACCTATTGTATATATCAAACATGATTCTAGGTTTTTTCCGATCAAAGTATAACTAGATTTCTTTTGTTGATCAATGAGCTTAGCAATGCTACTAATACATTTTGTATAGCCTTTTGTAGCACAAGTTGTAGCTTTATTGATCATCAAAAAATTGCAAACCTAATCATGGATTCAAAATCTAAAGTACTTTTATTATCTTTTATTCTTAGTTGCAGTTATAGTTATAGAAAACATTGTTTCATTAATTTTTACATTTCAAAAGTATATTACTAATATTTACTATCTTCACTTTTTAGGTTGTAAACCTTATAGTCTAAAATAAAAAACTCTTTGTTATCTAGAAAATTTCGGGATAAGTTAAGGAGCTAATCTTTTTTTTGTCCATTGATATATAAAGTCTAACTAATATACATTTTCATGATTTTCTCTTCGATCTAACCTATACATGAATATAAAATTACAACAAAATTATTTTTCAATTATTAGAATTTTGTTGCATACATTGATTACCATGTTTTTCATTGTGCCATGCAAAATTCTTAAATGTTGTACACCTAAACATTCCTTCAATTTAAAAAAATTATAGTATATTGTTATATATATATATATATTTGTGTTCTATCTTTATCTCCATATAATATTCTTTTTATTATTCTTTTTTTTATAAAAAAAATTCATTTTCTATTTTTAGTTTTAAATATTTTTCTATATATATATATATATATAAATGTGTGTGTGTGTATGTGTTACTAAAACTAAATATTAGAAAATTAATAATCATATGGGTGACTTATTAATTTTCAAATTCTTAATACATCCAAAACCCCAAGGATTTCTTTTGTTGATAAATGAGCATAGCACTGGTACTAATACTTTTGTAGCGCAAGTTGTAGCTTCATTGATTATCAAAAACTATAACATATCCTAACCATAGATTCAAAAACTAAATTACTTTTATCTTTTTTTTCATGTCAATCATTCTTAGTTGTCATCATAGAGAACACTGTTTCATTAGTCTTTACATTTTGGAACCATATTGTTAGTATTAACCATCTTCACTTTTTAGCTTGTAACCCCTATGGCCCAAAATTTAAAACTCTTTGTTATCTAAAAATTTTCAAGAACCATTAAGTTAAGGAAATCCTAGACATCAAATTTAAGACTAGTCTAATTTTTTTTCACCCATATATAAAGCCTAATTAGTATACATTTTCATGATTTTCTCTTTGATATGTAGTTTTCAATCATTAGAGTTTCAATGCATATGTAGATATTATTATGTTTTTCATTGTCCCATGCATATAAAATTCTTAAATGTTGTACACTTGGGCATTCTTTTAATTCTTTTTCCAAGGAGGTTAAATACTAGTGATGCACAAATTACTGAGAAAAGAATGTTAATTTTAATTATGCTCTTTCATGATGTATATAATCAGAATTTTAGTTTTTATTTACCTTGCATACCAGTGAGGTAATTTTGACTTAGGTCTAACATCACCAGGTTTTCCAAAGTACATAATTCTACAACACCATTGAGAGGAAAAAAAAAAAAGACAGAAGATGTTGAGAATTTTAATATTTCACAGTTTAAGAAAAAATTACACATACCTTGGATAGGAAAAAATCCTTCCAAATGGTTGGATTGTAAAGAAAGACTTTTAAGGGGTGTGAATGTATTCAATTGTTGCATAGTAGTATTCCTGAACTTGTTCCAATTGAGGTTCAAGATCTCTAGCTTTTTCAATATGGACAAGCTTTGTGAATCTACAAGAAGATTATAAGAAACTATAAAAATTCAAATTTCACATTTGCATATATAAACAATTCAAGCTTATAACCTTGTTAAAGGTTCTATATAAAGTGTAAATAATTATCATAATTAACTTGTTTATGTGCTTCCTCATATTAAAAACCGTATACAATTTCTTTTAAATATTTTATTTATATTTTTAAACTAGTTTTTCAATCAAGGAGCTACAAAATTCTTAACCACATAGATACAAGAACTAGAGGAAATGTCAATTATTTGATAATAGATATTTATATTTTATAACAAGAGTTTCACCTCCTACAATCCACTATTCTTCTATGTACATTTGTTGCAAAGGAACTAATATTCATATATTATTTTTTTTCAAACCCATCTAGTTTTTGAAGAGCAGCTTATATGGAATTATTTCTCTTTTTTCTTTAAGAATCAATTTCCAATTCCTCCTATATTTTTTTTAATTATTTATAGGACATGTTAACTCCATCATTTCCATTATTTGATGATGATCAAACCTTGTTAAACAACAAGTAACATAATTCCATTTATGGCTAGTATTTCTTAATTTAACAATTAAGTCAATCTTTGGATGCACTTAATTTAACCAAGATCAACTTAATTGGGAAAAAGGGAAACTATTTTAATACTATTTTAAAAATATCAATAATATTATATCAATAGTGTATATGTAGGTATTAATTGATAATCAAGTTAATTTATAAAAAGTGTATTTAATTACTTAAGAAAATATTAATTATATCAAATATGTTTTACATGCTACCGTCATACATCTAATAGGAACTTAAAATTTTATAGGATGATTGAGACTACTTCAAATGAAAATTTATGATAATATAAAAGAAAAATAACTAATGATTAGGAATTGTTGGTTAATTTGACAATTAATTTAATAACAAAATATCATAAGTTTTTTTACCAAGTTAATAAAATACCTTGCACTCGTTGAAAGCTTTCCAAATCATTATAGCTTAGATCTAATGCTTCCAAGTTTCTCAAACTAGCTAACTCTGCACCAAATATGAATAAAACGAGAGATTGACTAAGGAATTTTAAAAGCTAGAAATATGTTATATTTGATTTCAAAGAAATAATATAGAAATATAACATGCCTTGAACAGGAAAAGATCCCTTCAGTCCTATGCTGCAAAGAACCAATGTCTTGAGTGATGTTATTGTACTCAAAGATTTTATGACACTTTTGTCAAACTCATTACCACTAATGTCCAAGATCTCTAACTTCTTTAAACTTGACAAACTTTTAAATCCTGCAAAGGAGAAATAGAGTTTTTATTAAAGGAATGTAGATATTTCATTTTTTTTGTTAGTTAAAAATTATTTTTAAGAATAAGTTTCTAAATAGTCTTATTTTGAGAAAATAATAATATTATTGAAGTTGGAAAATAAATTTTAAAAGAAGTTTCACAAAACAAGTATTCATTTTTTTTTTTTTTTTGGAATAAATACCTTTCATGTGAAAAGAGAAAATTTAAAAATAAAATAAAATGAGATGAGCAGCTTGGACACACCTATTCATACAACTATACACCATGTAAATGCAAACAATAACCAAAATATCGGGATATATAAGTAATATATCGTATATCGGAGAAGATGAATACGACATATTGGTAAGATATATCAATTGACGAAAATATTGGATTTTATCAAGAAATATCGGCTATATATCATTGGTGATTTCCAATTTATTAGTGACAACCAAAAAATTGACCCTGAATGGAAAAAATAGCTAAAATTTTAGAGATATATTGGTAAAAAACAAGGATATATCGATGATGTCTAATGCCCAAACTTTTGTTTTGTGCTCAATGGGCCAATGTTGGATTAGCCTAACCAACCTATAAATGATGACTTGACTTTTAAATATTCTCTAATGGGCCGAAAGATGAATCAAGCCCAAATTTACTCGAACACAAATGCTTAGGTTTAAAATAGATGGTTTTTACCATTAAATCACACTTATTTTATGATATATATATATGTGCTTAAAATTGTTTTTATATATGATTATTATACATATATTTTTATATATTATAATATATTTTATAAATTAATTAAAATAAAAATTATTATAAAGAAGTTAATTTTAATTATCTTATAATTTATTTTGTATACTAATTAAATATAAAACAAATATAAAATTATAAATAAAATTATCAATGTTTTTAATAATTATCTATATTTCTTTGATATATCTGGTATAGTTGTAAAATTCAAGTGTCAATATCCATGATTACCAATATTTCATCTTTGAATGCAAATGAAGAGATTAGATTGATAAGTGATGACCCAAATGCATGAAAGTTTGAATGAATTGAATGGGGAATGATTAGGGATGAGTAGAAGTGTGGGCTCCACGTGTCAATAATCCATCCATGCAAGTCCACCCATACATATCAACCACAAGAGCTCCTCACCCTTCCACCACCTATTTTTTTTTTCTCTTTGTATTTATTTTTAAAAAGATACAGAATGAAATCTGGAAACTTTTTTTAAAGAATATTATTTGAAATATATATATGACGCTTTGACTATTTTATCATACTTATTTTGTTTTTATATTGAATTCAATTTCTAAAAAGACATCGAAAATTTTTATATTTAATCCATCTTTTTTAAAAGACAAATTTCATAAAAAATTATTTTTGATAAGAACTTATTTTTAAACTTTTTTTAGGAAATTATTATATTTGTGCAAAAGCCCTTGAAATCTGGGTTGGAAGCAGTACATAAAAATATTGATAAAATTAAAATACAAAAGAATGGAGCACTTTTATATGAAGTATAAAAGTATTTTGTGCAAAAACCCATGAAATCAGGATTGGAACGAAGACCTAAAAAATTAATAAAATTAAAACACAAACAATGAAGCGATTTTATATGAAATATAGATGTGTCAATTTTTTGGTCCTTTAACTAAGCTCTGTCAATTGGAAATTTTAGAAACCAGGACAGAAATGACCAACAGAAGGCACAACACAGAAAATGGACCAACCCAGCATAAAAGGGACCATTGGCAACCCCTTGCCAATGACTATACCGGCCGGCGGCAAGGAATGGTAGGTGACACTCAGAAGTGGATCGAGGACTTCATCCAGGTTTTTGGTCAAAATGATGCAGAAGAGGCTTTTTTTGGAATGGAAGGTGGCTGAGTGGTGGGGTGATCTAAGTACTTTTAAGAACATGTGCTAGTAGGTCCTTTAGAATGTTTATGAAAACCATTCTATAAATGTTTAGAGTACAAACCAAAAGAAATTTAAAAGATGAGAGCTAACATACCTTCATTCTTAATAAACCCATCAAATGAGTTTGCGGACAAATTTAGATCATGAAGCTCTTCAAAAGGAAGGAATAGAGATGTATTTAGTAACCAGAATTTGTCATTTTCATAATATGACCAACCATAGTCTTCCAAGAGAATTTGTTGTTGCCTTATATCATTGAGAGAAAGCTTCTTAACTCGACCTGTGGTGGGATTACAAATAACTCGCTCCCAACTACAACATTCACTGATGTTGTTATCTATCCATGAAGGGAGAAGAAGATCTGCTTTCTCATTATTCAATTTTAGAAAGGCCTTGAATTCAAGCAAACCCATCTTCTCTTCTTCATTGCAACCTTTGCTTCTACATATTTGAATCAAGAGTAATAATAAAACCCATAACAAATATTTTGATGACAAACTCTCCATTGAAACTCCACACATGAGAGACATAAGAAATCCACTACCAAACCACTCTTAGACATACAACTTAATAAGAATATTTAATCTAATTGGAACATCGTTCTTGTATATGAAAGGTCTTGACCGGTAGTTTGATGGGCCCATGGTGTATCATATGTTGAAGAATCAATTCTTTCCAACTAAATTTTTCATGTGAGAGTCATTCAAGTCATCTTTATTATTATATTAATATTAAATTTGAGATTCTTATTTACCTATATATTTAAGCATGCAAACGAACTGACTAAATTTTTCTATTTTTTTATTATCATTGGAAGTGGTTGATTAAAATCAAATGAATAAAGCAACCCCTTCAATATATTTCTTTTATACTATAAATTAGTAACTAAGCTATTCTAAGTCACTTTTGAGTTTCAAATTAATGTTAAAACAATAATGTTTGTTAAAATGATAAGGTACAACTATATCATACCTGGTGCATTCTATCATATATTGGAAGTCTAAAAAATCCGTCTTGATTTTTGGAATCCATTGGTTGAGATTGATTTTAAAAAGTACATACATCCATGGTACCATGAAATTTTCTAAGAAGATATTTGATTTTTTTAAAAAAAGAACTTCAATACCATTGAGAAGACATCATCTTTCATTTATCAATGCTATTAGCTTTGTATCTAATATTCAGCAAACGAATTAGGCTTCATTGGCCATGGGATTGGCAAAACATTATCTAACATCAATAATGTGTAGGCTTGTTTAATTAATTCAAAAATTGGCTAGTGTCTCTTTTCTTTAGTCTTAAAGGTCCAAACCTGAATTTTTTTTCTAACATCAATAATGTGTAGGCTTGCTTATGATTTATTCTAAGGCAATTTTGTTTCTTATCATGTGTCCAAAGATATTAATGAAAAGGCAACATATCCATTTTCATCTATGAAAAATATAATATGAAAATTTTACCATATAATATATAATACTTTTATATTTTATAATAAATTAAAGAAAATCTTCATCTAATATTGTCATCTAATGCCTAATAAACTGTGGAGAAAACCTACTTTCAAATTATATAAATGATCATTTTTCAACAATGCAGCCATAAATGCATCATGAAACACCTCTTGCTTTTTGAAAGTTTTATTAAGAAAAATTAAATTTAAAATACATAGAGATATTTTGTTTAATTAACAAAAAATGCATACATTATTATTCATTACCCAATAAGTTCCATTATAAAATTGACATAAATGAATAAATTACCTACCAGTATTTGTGAAATGATTGAAGTTTGAAAATATAATATAGAATTATTAGTGACTAGGAATTGTGGAACAACTAGATATGAGGGATTTGACCGTTTCAATAATAAAAGAAAGAGTAAACAAATAAGCTACTTTGTCAAATAAGGCATGTAGCTTTAAAAATAAAATAAAATAAAATTAGGCACTATAAAAAATAGTATGAGTACTTAACTTGGATGAGATGGTATAAAGTTTGTGAGTAATCAAAGAGTTATGAAATTGCCAAATTTAAACAAATAAATGCAATTTCACACATAATGAATTGTTATCAAGTACTCATCAATTTAATAATATACTAGAAGGATTAACTATCTCGTACCAAGTCTTTATATTCTCACCCACTAATAAAAAAGCTAAGCATTGTTTGAAAATTGATATATTTTTTCATTATTATTTTTTAATTAGTAAAAAAGGATTGAACATTTTAATTTAAAAAAGAAGGACGTAAGTGACTAACTTTCCAATGATGCCTTCACTTTTATACAAGAAGGATGTAAGTGACTAACTTTATTCATGAATGGTAGTCCAAATCAAAAAAGAAGAATTCACTTTCCAAGTCATGCCTACACCTTTTTATTAATAAATTAGAAGCTAAACACTTGGTAATGGAAGACAATTCATGTTTCCATTACATTGTTGATTTGACACCATTAGCATGGTGATTGGCCTATCATTTGGGAAGTTATATATGCCTTATTTGACTATATTTAATATGGTTAGTCAATGAAATTTGCTGCTGTAATTTTTTTAAAAAAATTAATTTTAAATATATAAAGTCATTTGATTAAATTAATATAAAAATGCATAATAATTTTAGTAAAATAATGAAAAACTACGAATAATTTCACATCTCCAAAAAATTTACTTTTATTGATTCTAATGAATCTTTTCAAAGTATTAGTAAGAAAAATTGAATTCAAAATATATAGAGATATATAATCAAATTAACAAAAACTGCAAGCATGATGATTCATTATCAAACTTTTGATATAAAATTAATATACTTGAGTAAACTAATTACAAATACTTAAAAAATGATTGGATTGTGAAAAAGATAATATGATATTACCAATGATTATGGAATTGTGAGACAACTAGAAATAAAAGGATTTAAAAGTTTCAACAATAAAAGTAAGTAGTAATAAAGAAGTAGGTAGATTCACAAAAGATAAATCAATTATTATAATAATAAAGTTGTCAACTCAGAGAAAACTAGGAAAAAGTAATGGTAAAATAATTTGACCTCGACAAGGTAATATAAAGTTTATGAGTAATTAAAGAGTGAGGAAACCATTAGATTTAAATAAACAATTTTAGTTTCACAAAAGATAGGCTGATCAGTAGTATAATTAAGCTAGTCCAATAAGGTATTAAAAGGATTAACTATCCATTACCAAGTCTTAATATTCACACATACAAGTAAAAAAATTTGGCAACTTGAAAATTGACATATTTTCCCATTTTTTAAATTAGAAAAACATATTCCAAGCATTAAAAAAAGGATGATAGCTATCTAAAAATTCTTATTTTCCAAATGATGCCTTTACTTTTATACAAGGATGAGCCAAGTGAAAAACTTTGTTCATAAAGTATAGTCAAGTTGAAAAAAGAACTACTTTTTAAGTAATGACTAAAGCATTTTACTAGTCGGTGAGAATATGCAAGTTTGGTAGGTGATGACTGAAGCGTTTTACTAGTAGGTGAGAACATGCAAGCTTGGTAGGAATACCTTTTCCACTGTATCATTGATTTGATGCCATTATAATAATGATTAACTTTGGAAACTAGTTTTTTATGACATGATTAATAACACTATTTATAAGTAAGAACAAACTAAAGAAAGTCTCGTATAATATTGTCACCCACTGTGGACCACATTTTTTATGTGTTCCTACTTACATGACAATAATTGGACTATGAGAAAGGTATTGCTTTGAGAAAATTAATTTGTATTTATTAAGATTTAAAGTCATCACTTAATTTTATTTATTTTAAAAGTGAAAACAAAATAACAAAGAAAATCATATGTAACTCCATGAAAAGAAAAGTTTATAAATGGACAATGTATCTAAGAGTCAGATTAGCCAGTGAGGAAATATGAGGTACCCATTAAACATGAACAATTATGGTTTCTATTAATTTTCATATTTTATTGATTTATTGAACATCCAAATAATACATAAAAGATGTATATCATAACCTGATGTGGGCCGAGATATACAACCGTATAGATACATGGACAAAATAAAAAAAGTGAGAATATAAACCACCATGAACGAAGGCTTAACCCAATGAAATTGAAATTGAAATTCAGTTTCGAAACAAATTCAAAACTGAAAATATGCAAGCAAGGTCCAGAAATTTGACCCAAGATTGGCTGGGATGTGGACGAAATGCACTGCTTGAAATTGACACTAGGGGCTGAGGTGTCAAAATTTAGAAACTGAAGGGAGGTATACCACAAAGCAGATATCAGATTATGCACTGACGCAATTTGAAACCTTAATGCGGTAGAGAGGCAATGTGAAACAACTAGATACAAGGATTTGAGAGTTTCAATGATGAAAGAAAGAATAAACAAGTAAGTTACCTTACTCGGTAAGGTATGTAGATTAAAAAAAAAATAATAATAATCACCATAAAAAAAAAGTACATGTAAAATGACTTGACTTCAACAAGATGATATAAAGATTGTGAGTAATTAAGGAGTAATGAGATCACCAAATTCACAAATAATCTTGTAATCAAGTACTCATGAATTTAATAATGTACTAGACCGATCAACTATCTATTACCAAGTCTTCATATTCTCACCTACTAGTAAAAACCCTTAGCATCACTTGAAAATTGACATCTTTTTTCATTTTCTTTTTTTAATTAGTAAAATATGATTGGATATTTCAGATTAAAAAAGAAAAAGAAAACCTAAATGTAAAGAATGATGCGGTATTAAAGAAATATTCCTACTTTCCAAGTGAGGCCTTCACTTTTATACAAGAAGGGACATAAGTGACTAACTTTGTTCATGAATGGTAGTCCAAATCAAAAAAGAAGAATTCATTTTTCAAGTCATGACTACACCTTTTTATTAGTAAGTTAAAAGATGAAGGCTTGGTAAAGGAAGACAATTATAAGTGACCAACTTTGTTAATGAATGATCGTCCAGATCAAAAAAAGAAGAATTCCCCTTTCAAGTCATGCCAATACCTTTTTATCAGTAAGTTAGAAGATAAAGGCTAGCTTGGTAAAGGAAGACAATTCATATTTCTATTATATCATTGATTTGATACCATTAATATAGTGATTTATTTATCATTTGTGAAGTTATATATGTCGTATTTGACTCGCATTTAATATGATCGGTTAATAATTTTTTTAAATTTATTTAAATATATAAAGTCATTTGATTTAATTAATATAAAAATACATAATAATTTTAGTTAAAAAAAATTACTAAGAATTTAACATATGAAAGAAATTTGCTTTTATTGATTCCAAAGTTTTCTTAAGAAAAATTGCATTCAAAATATATAGAGATACATAATCAAACTTAAAAAAAAAAAAAAAAAAAAAAAAAAAAAAAAAAAATTGCAAGCATGACAATTCATTACCAAACTTTTGATATAAAATTAATACATTTGAGTAAACTAGCTACAAATACTTATAAAATGATTGGACTGTTAAAAGATTTTTTTATGATATTACCAATATGATTATAGAATTGTGGAACAACAAGACGTAAAAGGATTTAAAAGTTTCAACAAGAAAAGTAAAAGTAATTGAATAAAGAAGCAAATATCTCATCAAATAAAGTAGATAGATTCACAAAAGATAGATCAATTATTGTAATAATAAAGTTGTCATTGTGGAGAAAAGTAGGAAAAAGTAGTTGTAAAATAACTTGACTTTGACAAAGGTAATATAAAGTTTATGGGCAATTCAAGAGTTGTGCAACCATTACATTTAAAGAAACCAATTTAATTTCACAAAGTATAAACTAAGTAGTATTATAATTAAATCATTTTGATAAGGTAGTAGAAGGATTAACTATCTATTACCAAGTCTTAATATTCACACGTACAAGTTAAAAGTTTGGTATCACTTGAAAATTGACATAATTTTCCTTTTTTTTAAATTAGGAAAAAAAATTAAATATTCCGAACTCAAAAAAAAAAAAAAAAGGAAAAAAAATGATAGCTATGTAAAAATTCCTACTTTCCAAAGGAAACCTTTACTTATAAACAAGGATCAACCAAGTGAAGAACTTTGTTCATCAATTATAATCCAATTTGGAAAAATAACTCAATTTTGAAGTGATGACTAAAACCTTTTACTAGTAGGTGAGAATATGTAAGTTTGGTAAGAATACTCATTTTCATATGTTATTTTTAAATTATATGAAAATTTGTATGTTTATAGAAAATATAAAAAGATATTATGTTTTACGTAAATTAGAGAGGAAAAGTGAAGAAAAGAAAAAGTAAAGGAAAATAAAAAATAAATTTAAAGTCAATAAATTATTTTTATATATTATTTCAAAAATTTTTATGGAGGAAACTCTTCTATATATAGATTAAATAATTTAAAAATCTACAAATTTCTTCATTATCTTAATTATATTTAACTTTTTTGTCACATTTTCCATAGTAAAACCAAATATGAGAAAATTATTGTCCTTACTATTTTTTTTTCTTTCCCTAGTACTTTTTGGGGAGCCAAACATAACCTTACATTCTGATGATGGAAAATATAATTGCATTAAACCTTAACCTCTATGATTTTGATTAGAGAATACTGTTATTGGTATAATTTTGTTTCATCCACCATAAAAAGGGACAACATTTTATGGTTATCCAATCATTTATATATTCCCTCTTAATTAGGCTCCGATTGACACTATTTGATAGTCAAGAGTAAAAATATTTTGGAATTATTTGATTTGGATTTTATATATAATTATTATTGACATAAATAACCGTTTGATTGAAAATCCTAAAGATCTTAATGTGCATGAACTTTAAAAAGTCTTATGAGTATAATTGCTTTCAAACTAAATAAAGGAAATAAAGGCTCTAGTAATTAAAACATATTATGAAAATTAATAAAAATAGCGAATTTGATAATTTTTTATTTTCATTAAAAATAACTTAAAATATTATCCAATTATGTTCTTCTAAATTTCATATATGTTAAATTAATTAAAGAATAATATTTTAAGGTTTAAAACTCTCCAAACATGTCTACGAAATCTCGTGTCTCTTTAAAACTATAAATATAGTATACTTAAAAGTTTTTATAAAATAAAAAACAAAATTAGAGATACTACTCAAGTTTCAAGAGATCTTTAAGCTTAGTCTTTGATTTTCAAGTCCAAATTTGAAGATTCTTCAAGCTAAAATTTCAAATTCTTTAAGCCCAAATTCAAATATTTGGAGATTCTTCTATTCAAATTCGAAGGTTTGACCATTATTTAATATTAAGTTAAATATTCTTCAAATACAAGCTTGAAGGTTCTAAGTTTATCAGAAACTCATTTGAAGTCATTTAAAAGTTATCTCAAGTATTTTCAATCTAAAATTAATCACTTAAACCCTCATACTAATGTAATTTCCTTTTATATACAAGAGTTAGAGGACAAGATAGAGGTTTTACCCCAATCTAAAATACCAGTTTCGTTTTTTTAGATTGCCTCATTTTAACAAACATTTTTTTTTTTCCTTCCAATAACTATGCCAAACATATATATATTCAAACATCTTCTATGGTAACAAACATCTTCAATGTTACCATAACTTAATAAAATAAGATAAATGATTTAAATTTCTCTTAACTTTAGTTGAAATTTAAAATTCCACAAGGAATTATTCCAAATGATTAAACAAGGAGGTCTAACATTCTAAATAAGTTTTGGAAAAAAAACCTCATGTTTTCCTATTAGCATAGAAACAATTCTTTCAATTAAAGCTCATCATAATTTTTTTTCTAAATAGTCATAGCCTATATTTCGTGCTAGAAGTTTCATGGTACCTTTTAGATTCATGCTATATTTCAATTAGAAAATTTCTTGAAGGAAGGAGTCTAAGATAATTGTCATTTTAACTACATATTTAAAACACTAGTGTTAAAAATGAAATAGGTATAATTAACCCTTATTGATTAATATATAAGTAGTTCACTTCATGCCCATTCAACGCTCTAAGTTAGGGTCATCCACTAGCTCCTTTTGCTCCTTAAATAATGGAAAGGTGATTTTGCCCCTTAAATGATGGAAAGGTGATAAAATGAGGTGGGGGAAGGAAAAAGATGGAGCAAAGAAAGGAAAGAAGGTGCTCCAAGTCAGGGTCATCCACTAGCTCCTTTTTCTCCTTAAATAATGGAAAGGTAATAAAAAGAGGTGGGGGAAGGCAAAAGATGGAGCAAAGAAAGGAAAGAAGGTGCTCCAGGTCAGGGTCATCCACTAGCTCCTTTTGCTCCTTAAATAATGGAAAGGTAGTAAAAAAAGGTGGGGGAAGGAAAAAAATGGAGCAAAGAAAGGAAATAAGGTGCTCCAAGTCAGGGTCATCCACTAGCTCCTTTTGCTCCTTAAATAATGGAAAGGTATTAAAATAAAATGAGATGGGAAAGGAAAAAGACAGAGCAAAGAAAAGAAGAAAAGGTGCTCCAAGGTCATCCACTAGCTCCTGTTGCTCCTTAAATAATAAAAAGGTGATAAAATGAGGTGGGGGGAAGGAAAAAGATGGAGCAAAGAAAGGAAAAAAGGTGCTCCAAGTCAAGGTCATCCACCAGCTCCTTTTGCTCCTTAAATAATGGAAAGGTAATAAAAAGAGGTGGGGGAAGGCAAAAGATGGAGCAAAGAAAGGAAAGAAGGTGCTCCAGGTCAGGGTCATCCACTAGCTCCTTTTGCTCCTTAAATAATGGAAAGGTAATAAAAAGAGGGGGGGAAGGAAAAAGATGGAGCAAAGAAAGGAAAGAAGGTGCTCCAAGTCAAGGTCATCAACTAGCTCCTTTTGCTCCTTAAATAATGGAAAGGTATTAAAATAAAATGAGATGTGGAAAGGAAAAAGACAGAGCAAAGAAAAGAAGAAAAGGTGCTCCAAGGTCATCCACTAGCTTCTGTTGCTCCTTAAATAATAA